>CAWUFW010001532.1:10000-522500 GCA_963921515.1 Calotriton arnoldi | reverse complement strand
CTTCAATCCGGAGGGTCCCTGGGGGCCAACTAGCCCAACAGGTACATCCAGAAAGCGCCACAGAGAGGTGTAAAAAGGGGTGTGGCCTCTCTACACGTCTCTGCAACGCAGCCCCCTGGCGCATATTGGAGGTTCCTGGTGGTCTAGTTGGCCCCTAGGGACCCTCAGGATTCAAGGGAACTTAATCCCCCAACTTAAAACGCGCCACGGGGCGCGTTTGCAAAGATGTCACCTCAGGCCCCGCCCCTCCCTTCACCATTGTGCAAATATTCCTCTAAAATCAGCCGAAATAGGAATTCCGATTTACTCACCTGTTATAAGGAGAGACCTCAGTGCTGTATCTTTCAGCCCAGTACTGGTCCTGAAAAGTAATTTTAACCGTACTTACCGGTAACTTGAATTTCCTTCATAGGCTAACATTGACTGGTTTCACTTGGAAATTCTTCTAAGTGTGGAGTTTTGGAACTTTAAAATATTCCTCTAAAATCAGCCGAAATCCGAATTCTGATTTACTCACCTGTTATCAGGAGAGACCTCAGTGCTGCATCTTTCAGCCCAGTACTGATCCTCAAAAGTAATTTTAACCGTACTTACCGGTAACTTGAATTTCCTTCATAGGCTAACATTGACTGGTTTTCAGCAAAAAAGTTTCAAAGTGTTGATTTTCACAAACTACAAATATTCCTTAAAAATCGCCTGTATGACTTAAACGCATTCTTTCAACTGTTTACAGGAGATGCACCAGTGCTGGATCCAGGATCCAACACTGAGTAAGAAAAAGTAACGATAACAGTTTTTACCTGCTAAGTGAATTTCCTTCCATAGGATAACATTGGTGATTCTATGAGAAAAAGTTTCAAAGTGTCAACTTTTAAAATACAATAATATTCCTTAAAAATCACGACTGTAACCAAAACGCTTTTACTCAACTGTTTACAGGAGATGTACCAGGACTGAATCTAGGATCCAGTCCTGTGGTTACAAAAGTAATCCATAAAGTAACTAATTGCATTTAACTAGAAATTCACATTGAGCTGAATGTTGCATTGTGTTTGAAAATGTGTTGCCCATTGCAACAACTGTAACTACTGTACTTAAAAGTCTATTGCCTATCTGCAAAGTATTTAAACTAAAGTAATTCATTCTGAGAAAGTATTTTTTGTAATGTAATGTATAATGTAATTACAATGTAATTTGACAAATAAAATATGTAAAAAAAATTGTTTCTAAAAATGTAGTAAATCAGTATGAAAAAAATTAATATAACAATTAATACATTTAAAAATTGTCATTTACAAAACCTTTGAAATTCACTGAAAAAACCGTAGGTTTCAGGCACGTTATAGTTACAAATTAGCATTTAAAAACCTTTGAAATTCACTGAAAAAACCATAGGTTTTAGGGACAGTTATAGTTACTTGGACATTGCACTCGTACAAAACCCGTGAAATTCCCCGTTATAGTTAGTTCAGCTAACTATAACTTGCGCCCCGCAATGCACTGCTGATGACGTCACATATTACATCACTCATGACATGGTCAGTGACATCACTGATGACATCACTGATGACATCTCAAATGACATCACTGATGACATCATCCACGTGATAATCTGATGCACCTCCTCACACCCTAATATAATCTTTGATACACCCACTCTAAATTACAGACTGCCATTCGCAAAACCATAGACACTCCAACACCAATAACTACATACCCACTCACTGATTCTTAGGTCTACACACACACATCCACTCACTCACCCGTACAGTCACTCATACTTACGGTCACTCAGTACAGGACTATCATATGCACTCTTACTCCTATATAGACACTCAAACAACGCCACTCATCCATAGAGATACTCACACACCTAGTCAGTCATGCAAATAATTAAACACACTGCCATTTACTCACCTATACAGTTATACACACACCAGCTCACTTACTCATACAAATAGTAGCACATTGTTACGCTCTTATACAATCACTGATACAAGCACACAATCATCCATACAGCCACTATCACAATCACTCACTCTTGCTTATAGCTATTTATATACTCCAACACACATATATACTGCCTTTCACATATGTAGTTACTCACACATGTACCACTGGGACATACATTCACTCACTAACACACTCTTACACACACTTACCCACCCATACAGTCTATCACAGATGCACTCTTGAAACCATCCACCCAGTGAATCACCCACTCACACATCTATGCACAGAGTTGCACACACCCCTCCCACACAAACACTCAGGCACCCATACAGATACTCAGAAAAGCATTCAATAACTCATATAGAAAATCATTTAGCTATTCACAAACACATGCAGCCACTTACACAGCAACAGACAGACGGATACAGACATACACCCAGTTTAGTCACTAACCCATGCATTCAGTAACATACGTTAAATCACTCACTTAGAGTCAGTCACGCACCTACTAAATCATCCATACAGACACTTAGACACCCACTCATTCTTCAATACGTCTTTTCCTATATATTTTAAAAATATTTAAACTTTACAGAAACACACAGTCACTGGATGATGTCATCAGTGATGTCATTTGAGATGTCATCAGTGATGTCATCAGTGATGTCACTGACCATGTCATGAGTGATGTAATATGTGACGTCATCAGCAGTGCATTGCGGGCGCGAGTTATAGTTAGCTGAACTAACTATAACGGGGGAATTTCACGGGTTTTGTACGAGTGCAATGTCCAAGTAACTATAACTGTCCCTAAAACCTATGGTTTTTTCAGTGAATTTCAAAGGTTTTTTAAATGCTAATTTGTAACTATAACGTGTCTGAAACCTATGGTTTTTCAGTGAATATATATATATATATATATATATATATATATATATATATATATATATATATATATATATATATATATATATATATATACATACACACACACACACACATATATATATACATACACACACACCGCATGAAACGAATATAAAAACACTTCTTAAAAAAACAAAAAACAATCACGTGACAAACTTCGTGTCACTTCAACAAATATCAAAGAGAGAAGTAGACAATCACATCTGTCTTTCACTTTTGCTAATTTGTTCGAAACAAACTGGACACACGATTGACAATCCTCACCTACTGTGCCCATGTGTCTTCCAAATTTAGCACAAAATAAGTGCATATTGTGTAGCAGAAGTGAAAGACAGATGTGACGGACTCTGGTTGCCCTGTACCGGAGTGCCCGCATGACACTTGCCTAACCTGCGCCTGAAGACCTGTTGCGGGCTGGTCTGTGGCCGCGGCCCAGAGCCCGGTCAATGGAAACTACCCTCATTAGACTGCAGTAAAGTGAAGTACCCTCATTTACCTGGCGCGATCTACTGTAGACAACTGCGGCAAGGTGGGGAGAGCGAGCCAACTGATTGCACATAATCTCCGTGCATTGTGGGGATGAGGCCCCCTGTTTTCCCACGTGGGTCCCCACCATACCATTAATGAGAGAACATGCCATATCACTGACTGAGGGCGTGAGGAGAAGTTCATAGTGAATACTAGTTGGAGGGTTGAAACAGAGCGGTTTTGCGATGTGAACTGAGGTACCTGGAGTGCCGCTTAACCTCGTGGTTGGTGGTCCTCATACTGTGTTACCCGTTAGGTGTATAGCGCAATGGATGTACCCTTTCTGAACAGCACCGGGCCTGTTGGGACGAGCGATATCGCCAGAGTCCTCTGCAGGTGAAACTCGCTAACCCATATGCATCATCCCCCTCTCTTGACCTACTGGCTTTGAAGACTGCGGCTACTACTTGGCAGCCTGCCTACAGATTCCAACCTCTGCTTCATGCTCCGCCGACGCTCGTGGGCTCGCCTTTAGCTTGGCCTTCACCAACATCAGTCTGTACACAAGGGTGACTGCGAGCGGCCTTGAGCCCCGACCACACTGTTACCGAGGATCATAAAATGTACACTACCTAGATCATACTTGCACGGACGGCGGATTAGACTCACCCATTTCACCCCCAGCCCGGCTGATACCTGAGCAGAACTAATGGGTCGTACAAAAACCAAGAATGGTGTTCCTGGGGCCCACATTCGCTCCCGCTCCTCAACCTCTGCCATCACTCAGGGAGTGGGTTGGCGAAAATTCAATGTGTCAGCAGCGCCTCCTGTGGATAAACTGGATGTTATCCTTCAGGAAATTTGTGATTCCCGAGCCGCTATTGTACAGCAACCGGGAGTGATCACTACAGCTATACGCCTGTTGAAGGATGAACACCATAAGTTGGGGTAATAACTAACGAGTCAATGGTGGCCACTCTATCCCCGAGCAACGAGGACCATCCTCCACAGATTACACAACTGAACCAACAAGTAGAACATCTCTAAGAGTGAACTGAAGATGCCAAAGGTAGGGCCAGACGAAACAATGTACGGATCGTGGGGATCCCTGTAGGAATGGCGGGCCCCAGCGCAACCCAATGCATTGAGGACTGGCTCCATAGAGGTGGCCCCTACTGGTCTCTGACCTGTTCACTGTCGAGAGGGCACACCGAGTCCCCACTAGGAAGCCCATCCCGAGCACATCTGCACGACATATAGTAGCAAATATCAACTTTAGGGACTGGGATGTGTTACTACAAGCGGCTTAGGGAAAAAGCACCTATTCTCATCAATGACTTGAGGATCTCTCCATTTCCAGACTACACAGCAGCTGTGCAGTGTATCCTTTCAAGAAAAAGAAAAGAAAGACATCTAGGTGCTACTGGCCTCACTTATGCTCTTCTATTCCCAGCCAAACAAAATAATTCTCAACCAATGTTCCCATTTTCTGATAATCCAGATAGCGCCTGGGAATGGTTGGAACAACATTTTACAGACTACACAAGGCGTGGCCCCGGATGCTCAGCTCCTTCACGGTCCCAACATCCCCTCCCAAACAGGCTCTGGAGGGTCATCCAGAAGCGAACCGTTCAGCGTCGGCTCTGAGAACCGCCCGGCCACCCATCAGCTCCAGCTCCTCACAGAATAGTGTATCTGATTCGGAATTTGACTGGCAGCATGGCATTGATCATTCCTAAAACGAGCAGACCTCTTGGGGTGAACGCAGTGAGTACTTTCAGTATACCCATGCCCACTCATGAAACTCTTCTTAATGGGGTTTATACTTCAACAACGAACTCTGGCAGTGCCTGGGGCGATGGCGCTGCCAGCCGGTATCTACACCCTGCAGGACTCTTTCTGTATGTTGAGAATTTATATGCAAAGTATGCTTCCCATCTTTTTACTCTTGCTATTGCTGCAGCTTAGTGCCTTGATGCCTCACCTACTGGGGCCCTCGATCTGAATGGCCTGTGATTACTTCATTTACATTTTACGTACAACTACCCACCCCCCTCCCCTCCTCCCCCCCACCCCACTGGGAGAAGGTTATAAGCCCCTATGGCAACTGCACATGGTATTTCATAGTTCACATTGTTCTTGTTAGCTTTAAGATTTGGTCGAACGATGGAGAATCGCTGGACTGAGTATTGTGGGAATGTTTCTATTGTTTTTTGCGCAGATGGGGCTGAAGTGCTATGGGGAAGTGTATTTACCATTGGAATTTTCAAATCCCTTATGTAGACTGTGGCCAAAGATTACAACACTTACCTTGAATGTTAGAGGTACGGGGGTCGGTACACAAAAGACACAGAATACTAGCTCAGTTGCACAGACGCATGTCTGGCGAGAGAGACACGCCAAAGCTCACTAGGCGGTCCTCATGGCATGCTGACAGTTGGTCTCCGAAACACTGTTTTAAGCACTTTTAATTGGTTTTAGCGTTACCCTGCTGCTAGAAACCTGTACTGAATTTGAAATTGCTTTAAAAAAATATATATATTTTTTTTTAAATTGCTTTTAAAATTGATTTGCACTCGTTTTTACATTTGAATTGCACTAGTGTAAAAATTGAATCTGACCTGTTCCTCGCCGATAGCGCCTTCCCAGTTCTCAGCACTTCCGCTCTGCTAACGCGGTCTAGTGCTCAGGGGGAGAACAGCTGCTGCAACGCAGAGCTGATTGGTTGGTGGGCGGAAGGGAATAGCTAAATAGCCACGCTGGAGCGGACGCGCACAGAGGGCGCGCCGCTGGCGCACCGAAGGCGCGCCCAAGGCAAGCCCGTCTGCGCCCGACCGGGGCCAGAACCCCATGTCAATCTCGGATTTACTCAGCGGCAGAACTACAGACCCTAGCCACAGGGAGCTATGCTCTAGGCGGAAATGTAGTAGATAAGCTGAGAGCCGAAAAAATTCTGAGAAACAATGGAGTGGGCAGACTTATGACCCCGCGTCCAGCACCCCATAAAAACACCGCACCCGGCAATCCACCAGGACTAAAGGTGGCAGTTCTTAACACGCGCTCTTTACAGAAGCACCGCCTTGAAGTCTTTTCGCCGCTCCAAGACGGAGACAGACATCTTGGCGCTTACAGAAACCTGGCTAGGCGACCTCAGTCCCAGACATCATTGCAGCCCTCCCGGGGGACTTTGACGCCCTCTGGCATAACAGACAAGAAAAGACAAGAGGAGGGGGTGTGGCCATTTTCTTGAATAGTCGGATAATGGTTGCCAAGATAGTGGCAGAGAGCATTGAAAATGCAGACATACTAGGGGTCAAAATCTCATTTAAATCCTCCTGCCTCCTACTCCTGGTAGCATACCGTCCCCCGCGGTCAACCCCTAGATTCAATGATCTTTTCTCGGAGATTATTACTGACCTCTGCTCACGGTACCGACGACTCCTAGTGGTTGGCGACTTCAACTATCACTGGGATAAAGTACCGAGAGAGCCGCTTGTCAGCCAATTTGAGACAGCGATGAGCTCGATGGGGCTCCATCAATTGGTCGACGGCCCCACCCACACTAAAGGTCACATCCTGGACCTCATCTGGACCTCGCAACCACGGGCCAGTCTAATAGATATTAGCCCCTGTGCCTGGTCTGACCACTCGCTAATTAGCTGCTGGGTCCCGATGGACAGCCAACTGTCGCAACCACCCCCAGAGTGGAGAAAGGTGTGAAGCTGGAACAAAATTGAGGCAGATAACCTAGTGGATACCCTACTTAGGCTCCCCCCTCAAAATTTAAGAAAGGGAATCTCGACCAGGAGAGTCAAGCCCTCACCGACACTCTGCGCGGAGCCATAGATCAAGTGGCACCGGAGCGGAGGGTCAGAGTTAGAGACAAGGGCAAGGGGGCCCCCTGGTTTAATGTGACTTTGAGGGAAAGGAAGCAAAGTCTCCGCCAATCCGAGAGGCGGTGGTGTAAAGCATATGACCCAGCTGAGCTGGCAACCTACAAAACCTTACTTACCTCGTATAAAAAAATCCATCACGACCAGGAAAGCAGAGTATTATGAGGCAAGAATTACAGACGCGGCAAACTAACAGAAAGACTTTCAGAATATTGAAAGAACTCAGCCAAAAGTCTGAGCTGAAATCTGCAGCCACGCCCGTAGACTGCAACGTATTTCAGACCTTCTTTCTCCATAAGGTCAGGGACATCCTCTCTGAGATTGATAACACCCTTATCAATCAAGGCTCCCTGGTCCAGAACCAGGTCCCTCCTCTCCCCTGCAAGCAACTTACCATCTTCCCTAATTTAGATTCAGCCTCCCTGACACTACTGATGAATCGTACCAAGTCGGGCTCTCCTGCAGACCCCTGCCCCCCGAGGATTTTCCGAATGGCTCTTCCCGGGCTGGAAAGGCAGATCCTCGCTTTACTGAACAACTCCTTGGAGACTGGCTACTTACCCTCCAACCTGAAGGAGGCTAAAGTCACCCCCCTGTTAAAGAAACCAGGAGCAGACGCTGCTAATCTCAAGAATTATAGGCCCATCTCCCAGCTCCCCTTCCTGGCGAAAGTTGTGGAACAACATGTCCTTAAGACACTTTCGTCCTTCTTGGAGGAACACCAGCTACTCCAAGCTCGACAGGCGGGTTTTAGAGCCCATCACAGTACTGAGCTGGTGATGCTGTCTGTACTCTATGAGCTCAGAATCATGGCTGACAATAAAAAACCGAGCGCCCTGATTTTATTAGATCAGCGGCGTTCGATACGGTCAGCCATATACAACTGCTGGCCCGAATCACTGACTTGGGCATCTGCGGGCTGGCACACCGGTGGCTAGAATCCTTCCGGTCAGGTCGGTCCCAGAGGATCCAGTTGGGTGAGCAGGTATCGGACAGGGGCACCCTCACCTGCGGCGTCCCCCAGGACTCCGCACTGTCCTCGCTCCTCTTAAACATGTACCTACATCCTCTGGTGGCGGCTCTAGCCCGCATGGACTGCCGAGTTTTCAACTACGTGGACGATACTTAACTCATCCTCCGGATTGACAACTCCGCCCATGCCCATGATCTGGCGCAAAACATCCTCAGATTCACAGTGAATTGGAGGACAGCCAATTCACTGAAAATTAACCCTGACAAAACAGAAGTCCTGGTCATCCCCACGAAAAACAATCCCTGGAGTGACCTTTTCTGGCCCCAAGAGCTGGGTGCCAACCCCACACCAGTACCCGTCGTGAAAAGCCTGGGCATAAAGATAGACTCCGGGCTTTCCATGGCCAAGTCATCAAAGTGGTCGGAACTTGTATAGGTCTCATGAGACAGTGGCGGAAACTTGTCCCCCTCCTTTCAACCGCCTCACTACAGATGATTGAGTCAGCCACAATTGTCTCTAGACTACGGTAATGCCCTATACATCTGCCTCCCCCAGAAACTTAATCAATAAATTGCAGGTGGTATTGAACGACGCAGCCAGGCTGATTTTTAGGCTCCCTAGAAGGACTCACGCCACCCCTTTGCTGTACAAGCTGCACTGGCTCCCCATTAAGCAGAGAGCAAAATTTAAGGGTCTCTGCATTGCCCATAAAGCAATTTATGGCCAACCCCCAGTCTATATTAAAGAACGCCTTGAGAACTACGTTCCGGGTCGTATACTGCGGTCATCCAAGGACTGCCGCTTGGCCCTTCCACGGTGCAATACCGCATCTAAAGGGGACAGAGCGTTCTCGGTCGTACTCCCACAACTATGGAACCAACACCCTGATCACCTTCGCAAGGAACCTGCACTCCTCCCCTTCAGGAAACAGCTCAAAACGGTCCTGTTTAGGGAGGCTTTGGACACAGTCTAATCCCCCTTCCTTGCGCTGTTATGTAACCGCTAGTGGTCCTTGGCCACTCTCTAAAGCGCTGAGAGACCTGCCGGTGATTATGCGCTATATAAAAATCAATTAACATAACATAACAGACGCCACGCACAGATAGTATTCCTACAGGAGACCCACTTGGTGTCCTCCAAAGCTCAAAAACTGCGTAGAAGATGGAGGACAACTATTCTGCCCCTCATACTCTGCGGTCTCTAGGGATGCAGCAGTCTGGTTAAGGGCAGGGTCACATTTGGAGCGCTTGAATCCAAAGTAGACACCCAAGGTTGCCATGTCTTGCTCAGGGGCACACTGGACGGGAAACCATTAATGCTAGGTTGTATATATTTGCCTAATACAGACCAGGACGCCTTCCTTGTCAACCGCATTAGTGGACTGGTCTCATTACCCCTGGGTACTGTGTTGGGACTTCAATGTGGTACTGGGCACAGACCTGGATCGCTCGCACCCATCCCTCCCTGGTACGGGTTCAGGGCACCAGGCTAAGGAGTTGAGTCACTGGGTGGATGGATAGGGTTTGCCCGACGTATGGCGTGACGGCAACGTGGGTTTACATGAATACTCCTTTTACTCTTACCCTTCACTCTCGCCTTGACAGATTCCTCTGTCTGCAACACCTCCACCCCTAACACCTCCATCACACATGCCACATATTATATCAGATCACAACCCTCTTAAGGTCACACTTTCATGGGATGGGGTTCCTGCTACAATACCAACCTCACGCCTGCAGCCACATCTATTGGAAGACGTTGTCTCTCGGGAAACTTTGGCCACAACCATTGATGCATATTTCTACGACAACACTGGTTCGGCATCCTCGCCATTGGTGGAGTGGGAATCTGTGCCTGTATTGGTGTAGTGGTGGGTGCTAGACAAGAGGTCATTAGGGAACTTTAATCTCTAGAGGATAGGCTGGGCCCCCTAGAAGTGGAGGCAATTGAGAGTGATGAAAAGGCTGATGTTGCAGGAAGACAGAATCACACACCCTGAACTTGACCAGAGCGCCTATACTCTAAGAACGCACACGGAGGCAGACAGGTCAGGAACCCTCCTAGCTCATTTAATTAGACCAGAACGATGTCCCTACGCCCATCTCATCAATCACCACGCCCACACAGGGATCGGTGGTGACGCAATTGGGGATCAACACAGCGTTCCATGACAACTGCACTAATTTATACACCGCTGCACCGTCCCCTGATCCTGTAAAGCTCTCTGAGCTTTAACACCGAGCAGCTTTACCTGGGGCGCCAGTACCTGAGAGGGAGGAGCTCGAGGCTCCCATCTCAACTAAAGAGATTTGGTGCGCCATCAAGTAATTGGTCCACAATAAAATGCCGGGCTCCGACGGACTCCTGAAACAATTTTATTCCACCTAAGCCACGAAACTGGTGCAGCGACTGGAAAAATTATATAGTACGTCCCTTGCTGTATGCGCACTACCCCCTCTACCAGGGAAGCACTTGTGACATCCATCTTAAAATCCGGTAAACCACCTACTGAATTAGCCTCGTATAAGCCACTGTTACGGAACACAGAATATAAAATTCTGAGTAAAACTGTGGTCCGACTACTTCCACTCCTCCCACGATCTACACATACGGATCAAAGCTGTTTTGTTCCTCAATGCAACACCTCCCTAAACATAAGGCACCTGTTTGGAATAACGGATGCAGCCCGGACCACTACAACTATGCCGCCTGCCTTTCCCTAGATATCCAACAGGCTTTTGATACTTTAGGTAGGGATTACATGCTTGCAGCCTTGGCTCGCTATGGGATTCCCCCTGCTTGTATCCAGTGGGTGAAACGCCTATTTTCATCGTCCACAGCCAGAACTGGTCCCTAGATCTCTGATTCATACAGAGTATCTCACATGACTCGCCAGGGTTGCACCCTCTCCCTGCTCCCTTTTGTACTGACGGTAGAGCCAATCACACAGCTAATCTGTCAAGTGGCAGACCACAGCGGGATCCCAATAGATAGTGTTGTGCACTCTGTGTCCCTATATGCCGAAAACATGCTTTTGTATGTCAAAGATCTCCAGGAGGACAAAGTAGAGTTGGCCCAATTGCTCTCTGGTCAGCTGTCAGGGCTGCATATTAATGAAAATAAGTCTTGTGCTTAGTCCTTCTCTAATACCTATACTGAACCTACACTTCGATGATATACAACTACAAACTGAGTCTGGTACCTTTCGCTACCTTGGGAATCGGGTATACCGCGAAACGCAAGACCTATTGGAGGGTAACCTCATACACATGATTAACACGCTGAGATCAAGTGTTTATTTGAATCACATTACCTCTATCAATAGCGGGTCGGCTAGCACTGGCAAAAATGGTAATATTGCCACGTTTGCTGTACCACTTTGTGGATCTTCCGATGGTAATATCGGCATGGGTATTTAAACTGTTGAACACCACGTTGATTGACCTCATATGGGGGAGGAGGCGTCACAGAGACTACCCAAATTGCAGTTACCGATGTCCAGGGCAGTATGGGGGTTACCAACTTCATAGCCTATTGTATAGCCGGGCAACTACAGTAGTTTTCCCAACTGGCTGGGCACAACCTGTTTGAAATCGGGTACACGACAGCCAACCTTAATCAAGGAAGATTACATAGACTGATATGTCCCGATGCCTGAACACTGCACAAGGACTCGCTCTTATTACGCATGGACTTAGCCTACTGGAAAATGGTGCTGAAATACTCCATCATACGGGCCTACACACCCCCTCCGGCACATTAACAGCACATAGGCAGACTCCATGGGAACAGGCAGGGGTCTCAACTGTCTGTTCATAGATGGCATCCTCATGTCCCATGCAAATTTTGTACGGGCTCACGGACTGCCTGAATCTTTGTTTCGGACTCATGCTAGTGTTCTCAGATATTTTCACAAACATTGGGCACCGGATGCCACAGAACTCATTACTTATGAATTGCTTCAAGCACTACATACCATGTGGCACAAGGGACCCTTTATATGATGGCTTTACCGGGGTCTACGGGAACACCTCATGATACCACTCACTTCCCGGAAAGCTAAATGGGAAGCTGGCCCGACTAGGGAGCTCACAGAGAGTGGTCCTGGCTACTAGAATACTCAAAGAAAATCACAGAACTAGAGATTCAAATTTATCTAATTTTCCATATTACACAGAGCATATTTAACCCCACACAAAATCCACAGAATGTTCCCTGCAGCACCCTCGATATCCCCACGTTGTCGTGCACTGGAGGCTGAATTAATACATATGCTCTGGACTTGCGCTTCACTGACTGGTTACTGGGGTGGGATCTCAGCAGCACTAACAGACCTGACTGACCTACATCATTTGAACACACTAGAGCACTGCATATTGGGGTTATCTCCTCTGCCCAAAAGCTCTAAAGTGACTCAGCGCTTTGCAGGCCTCGCTCTACTTTTGGCCAATAGACTGCTTACGAAACGCTGGAAATCTCCACAGGCTCCTACAGTAGATACATGGCCGGAAGAAGTTTTACAATGGGGCCTGGCAGAAAGTGAAGCATTAAGGCAGGAAGAATGTAGGGGTCTGTTTAAAAAACCCATATCATTAGAATGGGATACACTACTAATGGGAGTCTGAGGAGGAGGACCACCTGCTAGGACTCTGGTCACCGCCTTAAGGCAGCTTGCTGCTTGGATAGCTCTACAGCCAGTGATTCCCAGGTCCTTAACTGGTTATTTCTTACTCCATTTCAAACAGCCCTGCATGAGACCATGGAGCGGATTAGCCATGTCACGGCATATACGAGGGTACACTCAAATGCACCCTTCCCCCCCACCCCCCCATTCGATTATACATTACTTATTCCACGACCATCCACTGTTAACTGGTGGGAGGATAGAGAAGTTTTCATCTTTTCCTTTTATTGTTAGTTATTTTTCTTATACTTGTACAACATATCTCATGTCAGGTAGTTGGCTTCTACTACAACTGTTCAGTCCCTATATGTATTTCACCACTAAGATATGCCAATGAGATAGGTGATTCACGTATTGTATGTCTACTAAAACTGCAAAAATAAAGTTTGCAGTAAAAAAAAAAAAAAAAAAAAAAAAGTCCTATTTTACTACAGACCTGCATGAGGCCAGCAAATTGGCTTACAAATGGGCTGCAGAAAGACTCCTCCTAGTCCCTGAATTCTGGGCCACAGAAGCCCAGGAGGAGACAGCCAAAAAACCTAACACTTGAGGCTTAAAAGCTCAAATCCAGAACAAGTGAATACTGAAGGACAAGAGACTACAGTGAGGATAACATGAAGGAAAACGACACTCCATGATGGATAAAAATCAGTACACTGGGAACGAGGGTTAGGAATTCTCCAGCAGCAGCAGTGAAGACAAGGAAGCAGACGAACCCCAAAGATCATGCCCACGTCTGCCAATGAACTAGCAATTGCCATCCCTACTTTTGCTCCTTAGGATGCAGTCTTGTATGCATCACTGTATGATGTCAAAGACAAGGCAATAAACTCAAAAGGATGAATCAATCAGGGGTTTGTATAGTGCAGCTACTCACCTGTGAGGGTCTCAAGGCGCTAAGGGAGGGTGGGGTAGGAGGGGGGGCAGCTCCGTAGGGCACAGTGGTCATCTGAAAAGCCTGGTCTTGAGGTCCTTCCTGAACTGGCGCAGTGTAGGGCTTTGCTGGAGGGGTTGGGGGGGAGGGGTAGGGGGGACAGTGGAGGGGTAGGGGGAGAGAGAGAGAAGGTTGTTCCAGGTCTTAGCTGCAAGGTAGGAGTAGAACTTTTCACCCGTTCTGGTCTTGTAGATGGGTGGCATGGTGACCAGAGAGGTTGGCTGTATGGAGGTTTATCTTGGGTGCACTGAAGGAGAGGTGGTGGTTTAGGTATGCTGGTCCGATGTTGTTGAGTGCCTTGTATGCATGTGTGAAAGTTATTCTTCTTTCGATGGGGGAGCCAGTGGAGGGCGCGGAGGTGTTGGTGATGTGGTTGCTGCGGGGGATGTCTAGGATCAGTCTGGCTGCGGCGGTCTGGAGCTTGCGAAGGAGTTTTTGCTGATTCTGGTGCAGAGGGGGTTGCCATAGTCCAATCTCCTAGTGATGCGGGCGTGTGAGCGTTTTTCTGGATTTGGAGGGGAGCCATCAGAACGTTTTCCGGAGTATGCAGAGGGTGTTGAAGCAGGCAGAGGATATGGCATCGATCTGGCGGTTCATAGTGAGTGATGGGTCCAGCTGATGCAGTGGTTTCGTGCATGGTCTGTCGAAGGGGTGGAGAGGGGGGGTTGCCAAGGGAGTCCCATGCAGAGGGGGTAGAGCCAAGGATGAGGGCTTCTGTTTTCTCGGAGTTGAGTTTCAGGCAGCTGTCCTTCATCCTGGTGGCCACAGCTTTCATCCCTTCTTGGAAGTTGTGCCGGGTGATGTTGGGTTCCTTGGTGAGGGAGAGGATGAACTGGGTGTCGTTGGAGCAGGAGACTATGTTGAGCTTGTGGTTTGATGATGGTGGCGACGGGGGCCATGTAGATGTTGAAGAGGGTGGGGCTGAGGAAGTATCCCTGGGGTACTCCACATCTGGTCTTTGTTGGTTCTGAGAGGTAGGGTTGAAGTCTGACTCACTGGGTTCTGCCTGTGAGTAATGAGTGTATCCAGTCAAGAGCATTTCCTCGGATGCCAGCGTCGTGGAGTCTGGTGGCTAGTGTGCGGAGGGAGACTGTGTCAAAGGCAGCCGAGATGTCCAGGAGGTTGAGGACTGCAGTTTGGCCCTGGTCGAGGAGGGCGCAGATGTAGTCGGTGGCGGCGAGTAGGACGGTCTCGGTGCGGTTGTTACTGCAGAATCTGCATTGGGATATGTCCAGGACGTTGTTGGCTACGATTAAGTACGCTAGCTGGGTGTAGACGGCCTTTTCAATGACCTTGGCTGCGAATGGAAGTAGTGAGATGGGCCTGAAATTCTTGAGGTCCGTCGGGTCTGCGGAGCGTTTCTTCAGGAGGGGGTTGACTTTGGCGCGTTTTAAGTACTCAGGGAAATTGGCGGTCTCGAGGGAGCAGTTGATGGTCCGGTGTAGTTAGGGTGCGATGGCCATGGCGGCTCTGTGGAAGATGTGGGGGAGACTGGGTCTGTGGGTGCTCCGGAGTGGATGCTCTTCATGGTCTTTAAGGTGTCTTCGGTCGTGAGCGGGGTCCAAGTGAGTAGGGTCTGTTGGGTGGCGTCGCTGGGGGCTGAAGTGATGAAGAGGTCCTGGCTGTCGAAACGGTCGTAGAGAGTCTTAATCTTGAGGTGGAAAAAGGTGCAGAGTCTGTTGCAGAGGACTTGGGAGGGAGGGACGTCTGTTGTTCACTGCCGGGTTTGACAAATTCCTGGATGATGGAGAAAAGTTCTTTGGAGTTGTGGACATTGGTGAGGATTCTGTCTTGAACGAAGTTATTTGTGGATTTGAGGAGTTGGTGTGCTGTGGTGGCTGTTCTGTAGGCAGTGCCCGTTTCTGGGGTTTTGCTGTTCCTCCATGTCCTCGAGTCGTCGGCAGGATCGCTTGGTTTCTTGGAGTGCAGAAGTGAACTACAGTGCTTTCTTGATGTGTCGTCCTGTGGCTTTCTTGAGGGGAGCGAGTGTGTTTGGGCAGTTAGTGATCCACCGGTGGAGGTTGCGTGCCGCGGTGTTAGCGTCTGGCGTCGTTGGAGGTGTGGTGCTGGTGAGGGCGGCAGTGAGCAGTTAGTCACTGAATTTGTTCCAGCTCCTGCGGCAGGCGGTGCGCGTGCTTGTGTACAGTGGGTTTTCTGAAGAAGTAATGGATGCAGTAGTGGTCCGTCCAAAGAAGTTCCGTGGAGTGGCTATAGGAGACGCTGTTTCCTCCTGCGAAGACAGGATCAGGTGTGGGCCCCGCTGTGTTCGTGGGGGCAGTGATAAATTGCTTCAGCCCTATGTTGGCGAGGTTGTCCAGGACGACGATGGTGTTGGGGTGGTCATCCAGGTGGAAGTTTAGGTCTCCGAGTAGTATGTAGTCTGGAGGCGAGGGTGTGGGGTGCGATGATGTCTGAAAGGAGCGCGGGGGCCAGGTGGCCAGTAGCTGAGGGTTCCGCAGAGAGTTGTTTTGGGGTTGGTCTGGATCTGGAGCAGTATAGAGGGCCTGGGCATTCATGGCTATCACTACAACATTGCAGACACCAGACATGCTTGGGGCTGGTGTGCACAAGGAAGCAGATTCTTCCCCTATCGCTATACCACCCTCATACTACATTTCGACCCTAGAAGATCAGACTAATCCACTCAAGGGTCAAGATCGTCTCACGTTATATGAGTAGGCCTCCGAGAGTTCAGAACAGAGTCCTGGGTGGGGTGTTACTGTTGAGCTTTTAGTTGACAACGGTAACAGGTACAGACTAATTCACCAATTATAGAGTTGAAGCAGGCCTATGTGAGGACTGCATAATACTGAAGAATAGCCATACCAATTGCAATAGATGTAAATTACGGACCTGGAACATATGGGGAAATAGGAACATGACTAAAAAGACACAGGATTTACTTATATCTTCGACAACGCAATACAGACTGTGTCTGCAGAAAATACACTTAACCAAGACAGAAAGCGCTAGAATTCAAAATAGGCGGAGACAGCAAATATTCTTCACAACATACTCCTCATATGCAAGATACACCTGGATTATGGATTAGATGGTTGTACTACATGCACCACACAGATGGATTCTGAGGGTAGGTTCTCCATCGTCCGGGGTAACCTAGATGACAGACCACTGATTGCCAGTTTATATACCCCCAACACCAGCACAGCTCGAGTTTTTGGACAAAAACAGCCTATTTTACCAAGCTGGCCAATACCCCTTCCATTTTCGTAGGTGATTTTAACTGTACAGACCCTGACATTAGATTGGTCCCCAACCTCACACCTCTCGACCATGTGTAATACACGAGCAGTTAAGAATGCAGAAGGCTCTATATCATGCAAACAGAACTGGAGACTCAGACTCATGAGAGAGATGCATCCAAAGGATAGTGAAAACACAATATTCATCAATACACGATCAACATTGAAGATTAGATAAAATCCTCAGCTCTATAAATCCACAGGGACTACAAAGTATGTGGAACACCTCTGTAGAACAGAATATATCATAATTTGGTGCTGCTAGACCTGCACTGGGGTACAGGAACCTCATGCATCCCTACCTGGGGACTGCAACCTAATGATCTATTCCATGCTTAGTTTGGTGAAACGGAAAGTCCACCAATACTTCACAAAACTCTATAGAAGGTGGTCAAAGTTTGTCTATGCAAGATGTGCATGTAGATGTCCTATGGGGGTAAAACTACACCTCAGAGGAATGCCCTTAGGTTGGTTGGGGGGGATTAGGCAATTAGAAATTGCGAAACAAAGCGGGACCCGATGAGACCCGATTTGTGCTCAGTAGAGGGATGCAAGTACTCTGGCCATAGTAAAAGGGAGAGGCAAACACAAGAAGGACGTGAAGTCTGCATGCGCTAATAAATGAGAAGCAAGCAGATAAAGTTGAAGATGAAGCCAACCAATGGTAAGCAATGGGCAGACTTTATGCCCACTGTAAACTAACAAATCTCACAAGCAACAGTGCATGCACTGGCTCAGACAAGACCTAAAAAGAATCTGAAGCCTTCTATTTCTTTTGAAGACTTGCTCTAGCTGCTTTGGTGGAACCTGGACTCAGTTCTATGACCGGTTCCAAAAACCCAGGAACGAGGCAAAGCAAAGGCTTTGCAGTGGATTGGTGACAAATGAAGTCACAAAAAGATTAGATTAAAACAGAGAATAGAAATGATGAGGACTTCACTGAATGTATTTAGGTCATCAACAGGTGAGATCCTCAAATGGAAGAGTCTGGTTTGGAAAGCATCTTCTTAAAGAAGCAGGCAGCGACCAGGAGGTGATGGTATTTGAAGTACAGTGCCTGTGATGAGTGTGTGATGTAAGTCTATAACGTGAATGGCTGCAATGATGTCGGACACCTCGACGGAGAGTGCAATTTTGTTCTTGACACTGGAGGCGGAGATGCAGGAGACTGTAGAAGTGCTCAGTTGATGGAAATTGATCTACTCCCACTGGCACAGATGACACAGGAGTAGGTGGCATGGGTGCAGAAGCCACAGCATCCGGTAGAGGATTCTGGAGAGGATGAAATATTCATCTGAGATACCTTGTGTGAAGGGCAGTAAGCACAGGAATACTGGGAATCAGACACTGGGAATTTGCCTCCTCTTGGGCTTCCTGCCCTGGTTCACAGATAAGTGCAGCATGCTCCGAGTCAGAAGTGGTGTTGAATATCTTGAGGTGAAGCATCTCCTAGTCTTCGATGCCCAATGCCAAGAGTACTTAGGCATAGATTGGCTACAACAGAAGGAATCCCCTCTCAATGCCCCTCATACCCCCTTGACGTGGACTGATCCAGTCCTCTTCAAGACCATGGAGGCGTATCGTCTCACTCAGTCCTTGAGCATCCTAGTCAACTTCTGGCAGTTGGCACACTTCTATGGCTGATGGGAATCTAAGAGACAGACTATGCAGACGCCGTGACATTCAGTCTGAGCCTTCTTTCTCCCATAGGTAGGGCATTTTACAAGCTAGCCGTTTCTATGAATGGAAAAAAACATAAGTAGCATATAAAATAAAATAATAAAATACTTTAGACGTACAAAGACGTTGAATGAAACCCTTTGTGCAAAGGTTTGGAAAGATTTCGCCATTATAAAAAGGCAAAAAAGTCTGTTCAGTCGTTGGCATCATTCATTCTAGAATCATTCCTGTCAGACTGGGAATCCACTATAGCTTTATTCAAATACCGAGAGTTAAAAATCACAGTGCACCCCCTTTTATGACCAAGGCAATGAGGTGGTCAAACTGAGTGTCACTACGACTTCTGTACATTCAGGTTTTCAAAGCACAAGTGAACGGAGTAAATTGTTGAGAGTTTCAAATAAGAAATGGAAGGAGGGCCACATGAAAATCTGACAGATACCAAAGTTGGAAAATTATAGTTACAAGGGAGTTCCTTTTTTGTCTCCAACACTGAACCTTTCATAGAATTACTTGATTGAATTAAGACTAGACAGCAGTACCTGTAATAAATGTGGGTGGCATACCTTATCAAAAAATTATCTACAGTACAACCAGTACAACTAAACTGCACCTGCCTGGATACCCAGTGTTCATCAAAGGCATGAGTGTTACTCGCGTAGCTGTTTCAGACAGAGCAAAAAGTGCAACACCATCAAAAAGCACCTTGGTGGCAACCATTCCCCCAGCCCATAAGTCGGTTCTTGCTGATAAGTCCTTCAGGATGCCTTCCTTCTGTCCAAGCAGGATTCGAGGCAAGCTCTCAGATTCAGAGTGAAGGGCTTGTTGCAGTTTTAAATTAACTCCGATAAAACATTTTTCCATAAATTGAGAACTGACAGAAACCACTTTATCTTTTGGAACTTAAGATGCCGGACATTATCAAAAGGGCTGAAGTTACTGCAACCACAAGGGTATGTTCCATGAGAACCAGAGCAGAATGCCTTGTGGATGTCCTGTGAAATTGCCAAAAAGCATTTTCCATTAAAGCACCAAGAGCTATACTCAGCTCCTAAATGGGGTTAGGCATAGAGAGAGTAAGGCAGTTGTGAAAGTTAATCTTATTAACTTTTTGACAATTAGAAAAGAACAGATAAGGTTCATTAGGTGTTTTTGGTATCTGGATAGAACTGTCAGATGTCATCTTAATGAAGGTCATTGAGACCAAGTTTTGCTAAATAGGGCAGACTAAGAAGAATCCATTGACAAGCAAGAGGGGGGGGGTGTTCAGCTCATTGTTAAATCTCCTTGTATGTATAAGTGAAACTCACAAGCTCAAATAGGTATGTTCACAATTGCAAAACCCTTTTGAAATTGGGAGAAAATGGTTTTGTGCTTGTAAATTGCCTTTTTTTGCATTTTTATATAGCACAAACTGACTCAAAGGTATTGGAGTGCTTTACGTGAGCACCAGTTACATTGCACAAGTGCACATTTATTTTTGTTAGGCAAGGGGAGATTAAGTGATTTGCCCAGAATAGATAGACACTACAATAGACACATTGAAGTATACTTGCATATTCACACAATAACGTACAAAGGCTAAGACCAGGGCCACTGGAATTATACAGCAGGGCTAAGTAAATTATGTGGCAGGAGAAGGCAAAATTACATCAACTCACCACAACTCAAACAGACTAGGTATGGAGATCGGTTGATAAACACAAGACCTCAAAACACACTTACAGTCACATATCACAGCCTAAACAAAAACAAGAACACACACCTACGGAGGTCAAGCACAGATACCTGAAAACAAACACTCTCGAAGAGAGACAATTATACATACACGCACACACAAAAAGTTAGACAGGGAGACATACTTATGGGCACAAGCTCGACCTAAAAAAACCTGTAAATATGTTGCGTCTCGGCAGCATTGATGATGCTGTAAGTTCACAGTGCCTCACCAGTATTCTTTAAAAAAGACTAGCTTCAAGAAAAATGTCCCAGCGCAAAACAAACGACAAGCCTGTCAAAACTCCGGTAAAATCGAGAGTATTTCGTGTCCCTAAATGTATGGCTTTGACATTAAAAAATATGTTAAAAAATAAATAAAAGTTGTTCTGAAGTGAGTATTCGAATATACATAAGATTATCTGGAACATAAAAGCGTTCCTCTCGCTTCTTGGGAGATGCCACATGCGGGGGCTGAAACGGCACGGCTTACTGCACGGCTGGTGAGTGAGTAACCACTAGGCCTGGGCAGTAATTTCCGCTCCGCTCGCGGAATTTGCGGAATTTTGGCAATTCCGCGTTGAACGCGGAATTGCCGAAAATTCCACGATATGCTGCGTAGCGGAATTTTTTCCTTGTTCGCGCTTTCAAAATGCGTGTTCGCGCGCGCGGGAGCGACTAACCGGGATCCCTGCGTTCGCCGACGAGTTTTCCTATCCGTTCGCCACAAGATTTTGGTAGCCGGCCGCGCAATCCCACGAGTGTGTGCGATCGCGAACACATCATTCGGACGCGCCATCGGACATCTGCGTTCGTGAACAGGAAACGTGCATCGCGGGCGAGACAAGTGAAACAAGATGGCCGCGTCACTTGTCGAACGCATGGGCAAGTTCGTGAGATATCTCCTCCCCCTCCCCCCCAGCACGCAAACAGCATCCCCGAACAGGAAAAACACATCGCTAACGGGCGGAACAAGCAATTCCGCGTGCTCGCGGAATTCTGCGTAGCTCACGGAGATTTTTTTTACAGTTTCGCGGAACTTTGCGGAACGCGACTACACAAATTCCGCCCACCCCTAGTAATCACAGCAACTTTGACACTGTGGTGGTACGGCGTCAGCTGCCTGCGCACGACGGTGAAACTCACGTGCCCACTTCTCACCAGCTCAGTTACACACAGTTACACACGCATCTGGTGCACTGCCCCGCGCGCCCAGATTTAAATGCGCCTCGAAGTATACCAATGATCTATGAGCGAGGAGGCTTTCCCATTGATGTAAAATAATCTTACGTCCAACTACCCAGCCATCACCAGAAACTACATGAACATGTTCCAAGTATCATTTAAAGTGTACCGGAGACGTATCCTTCAACCGAAAGTAAAACAAACCACCCAAAAGTGTAATAAATATTAAGTTCAGTTAAAAAAAAAAAAATGTAGCATTGCTCCTCAGCAAGGCACACTGCTCCCGAAACATCCGGGGAGAGCTACTCCATACACCAATAGTGCTATCTTAACTGGCGCCAGGTGTTTCGTAACATATTTGCACACATGTGCTTTGAACCAATCGGAAAGTATCAAACATTTTACAGTAAGAAAACTGCACCAGAAAAAAAAGGAATGTGTCCATCTGCGAGCCCTAGAGATAAGAAACGCCAGGGCTGCGGAGCACAAGGTTAAATAAACAAACTGCTCAATAGGAGTAGTGGGGGAGACTAGGAGGCACTGCAGCTGCCGCTATGCGCGCCGCTGCTCGCTCCCGCAAGCAAAACGCTGTGGGAGTGAACATTTGCCAAAAAGGTGGGACATGCGCCCGCTTTTACCCGTTTGCAGCCTCCTATTTTAAATTGACACAGGCAACAGCCAACCAAATGCGTGGGGGTAGTCAGACCCACACAGAAAAGTTTCGAGTGATTACAAGAAGCCTCGCAGAGCAGCGCATGCGCGCTGGCTCAGGCTCGACCTAAAAAGAGTTCAGAGCAGAGGCTTCTAAACCACACACAGAACATTTTCCATTTAATGGCATAAGGCCTCAAAGTGGAACATGCTATTTCAGCTTTTAAGAATTCTGCAGTTTTCAGGAATATCTAGATTTGAAGTTCCAAGTCTTCAGTAGCCTGGCTGTCTACTGTAGGGAAGCTTGGTTATGGTGCAGTGTCCTGTTTGTTTTACCTGTTGATCTAGTTGAAAACCAATTAGTGTGGGTTTATAGGTTCCACAAGTCTTTGCATCGGTGCTGACTGACCCAATTCACTGGAATGAAGATGTTATACACTTCAGGTTTCTTCTTTGGTATTACTCTCAGGGTCAATGGAGTCGCAAGGAAAGCAAACAAACAAAAGGGGGATGGGGAGACCTGTGAATGGGACTGAAAATACATCCCTTTGACTCACTCAATGCCAGAGTACAGTGCATTTCGTATACTGCGATTCTGCTGATAAACATCAGTGGGGAAACCAAAGGACTGAAATATCAGAAGCTCGTTGTCTAGCACCCATTTGAGACACCTTGCTTTTGGACTGTGGGGTACATGTAGTAGCTTGGTCTACAATCTTTGAACATGTTCCACTGTGAAGGAAATCTAGTGCCCATTTGCCAAAGCCATAACTATGCGCTGTGGAACAGGAGAGATGTCTTGGTACCTCCTTGCTTTTGAGTGGAAAAGAGGCAGGTCATGTCAGTCTGAATGAATTTCATTACAAGACTGGAGGCTATCATTATTTATAAACCTTTTTTGCTGCAGACCATATGCAGCTTTTACAAGAACATTAAAAATATCATAAAACATTTAATTCATTCTGGAATCTTCAAGCAGAGTATATAAACCCCTGCCACATAATCACATTCCTCTTTTATTGGCTGATCATGAAAGATTAGTGTTTCCTTATGTGTTTATCTTAATTTATTATTAGTATGTGTTTTTTCTTCTTTAGTTTTCTGACTTTCCAATTTATGGATTGGTCAATTCTCGCTTTTCTCCCTGTTATTTAGTCTTAATTTCTCAATTGTTTTTTGCTATTGTGCTGGATATGGGGTTGCCATTATTTCTTTATCTTTTCTTCTGTATTCAGTTTATTTGGTGATTGCTTTATTTCAATTGTGTGTTGGCATAGCTTATGGGCAATTCCATACAGCAGCTGGCACGGTATGCGCTTAACAAAGCTGCTCATTTCTCTTTGAAACGCACTCTGCATTAAGCTGCTCGTTTCTCTTTGAAACGAGCACGCTCCTTCAAATCTGCACGGTACTGCGTGACTCGATCTGCCGCCTGTTTCTCTTTGAAGCGAGCAGGTGGAGGAGGGGAACGTCTGTCTGGTTTCGGCATCCTTTCTTCGGTCCCCACCCTTGGCCAAGCATGTGGCGCTTATTGGCCATTGAAAGAGGGGCTGGGGATTACTAGGACAGCTGCCATTTGTTCTTGGAAAGTCGCTTTAATACTCGTTTTTTTTTAACTCACAAGCACGTTGCCGTGACAGTGTGCTTCCCTTTCATTAGCTGACTTGGCCCCCTGCACATTTATAGATTTTTTTTTTTTTTTTTTTAATTAACAAGGGGAGAGGCGTCTCATATTGAAAATATTTTCTTAGGTTTAACAATAGGACAGATGAACCTCACGGCCTGCCTTCTCTCGAGTTTAACGAAGATTCGTTTAAAAAGTATTTTGAGCGGGGGGTTTAGATCTTCTGTTAAAAAGGAAGCGGAAGCCACCCTATCAAAGCGGAAGAGAGAATTCTTCAGATTTTAGAGGATGATTTCTCCATTACTGTCAAGAAGGGAGGTAAGGTGACTGGTAAGACAAAACATCTTGATAGCAGTGGCATTGAGGTTTATGTTGTGAGAGCTAATTGTTTTCAGGGTGGTCTATCTTCCCGCTTGGTATCTGGTAGCCCTAGCGCTAATATGGAATGTGGGGTCCAAAGTGGCACAGAAAGCAAGAGCAACCTTAATGGCGCTTCATTTGGAAGTGGAATCCAGGTCAGCACAAAGAGAAGGTGTGACCTTAATGGGACAAAAGACGGACAAGGTTCCTTAAATATAGATGACGAACTACATGATAATGAGGATATGAAATTTGATGAATATTTGTTTGACCATCAAGAGGCCTTAGATATTTCAGAAACTTTGGATAATGATTTGGAACAGTCTTTGACCTCAAAGGCTATTAAAGACTCCCCTCAGAGGGGATAAGTTCAATCCTAATACAATCAGGCATCCTCACAGTCAGATTGGTGGCCTACGGAGCACGCTGAGAAATGTACTGGGTTTTGTATGAGGAAGCCCTTAAATAAGGATACTTGCAATTTAATGAAGGCAGAATGTCCAAGACCATTCATAGAAAACAAAATCTCCAATACTCCAAATCTTGACCCAGATCTGATAACCTTCCTTTTTGAAACCGGAAGGGACCCGAGAAAAGGGATTGCTTAAAGCTGTGGCAAGATAAATTGCTAGATATTCTAGGTCCCTTGGCTCGTATTTTAGATATGGCCAAGGAGGCAAATTATAAGAATATGGTTGTTGATGTGGATTGTCAGTGGGCTATCTGCATGCTAGGGTATGCCAACGCAGACTAACAGCAGAGAGGGGAAAATCAGTCTTTATGAGGATGAACCCCAAGGAAGCAGACTTATTCAACAGGAAAGCAGTGGGCCATCCTAATGGCCTACTGTTTGGTGAAAGTTAAATTAAATTCTTGGGAAAATAGGTCTCATCCTTTACTGCCCTTAGCAAGTAACAATCTAATATGAGACGAGTCTTTGGCTCAAGAGTTTTTGGAAGGGCTGACGGCCGTGAAATTTAAATGTCCCATTAGTATACTCAAGATTCAAGAGGTTATGGAAGAAACTTTCGTTACAACATTGCTTTCTTTACGCACAGAGGGTGAGCCTCCCGTTCACGAGGAAACGGGATCCAGACCTCAAGGCTCAGGAGTCCAAGGTGAGTCTGAATGCTTTGGTTGGTTCTTCCCAATTAAAGGTAGGAGTAAGATTGCATTTTTTCATTCAAAACTGAGCAAATACAAGGGATCCTTTGATTTTGAAAACCGTAAAAAGTTTCAAAACAGATTTTTGGGAGATCCCTTTTGGAGAGCTAAGCCAAGAGAGTTAGTTTTAGACAAGGAACAAATGGTTTTGGCAGACTCAGAGGTTATCCAGATGCTTAGGAAAAAGGCACTTTCAAGAATTGGAAATCAAGGAGATTGTTGTGTGAGCAGTTTTTTTTGTAGTGAAGAAAAAGGACAAAGAAATGCATCCTGTAATAAATTTTAAGGATTTAAACAAGTTCCTGGTATACAGACATTTCAAGATGGAGGGAATCCATCTTTTGTGCGATATTTTACAGGAGAATCGGCTAGTAAAAGGGAAGCCTAAAAGATGCTTATTTCACGATACCTAGGGACAACCTCTCACAAATATCTGCGATTCAGGTGGAAAAGTACCCTATACCAATTTTGCAGTCTCTTTTTTGGTTTAGCATCAGCTTCTTGGTGTTCCACCAAGGAGTTGTGTCCAGTTGTAGCCTACTTGACAGAAAGGGTTGTTCATCTGATAATTAATTTGGACCACATACTGCTGCTGTCTCAAGACCAAGGAGAACTGCTAAAGCATCAGGAGTGGACAAGGGATGTGCTAGAGAGTTTGGGTTTTATTTTGAATGTGAAGTCTATAATGGTTCCAATGCAAAACAGAGTTTCTAGGGTTTCAAGTAGACATTTTAACTCATTTGCTTCTCCCACAAAAAAAATCTAAAGAAAATAAAGAAGTAGGTTATTTTTAGCGAAAGGTGAGGAGCCTTAGGGATCTGGCAAGGGTAACTGTTTTTTATCTTCATGCATTCAGGCCATTTTCCCAGGTCCACTTCACTACAGAGCTCTTCAGAGACTGAAGACCTTGGGTCTGAGGGAAGGTTTGCGGTATGTAGATGGAATTTCTCTATCTCTAGAAGCTTGGAAAGACTTGGACTGGGGGCTGGACAGTCTAGAGATTCAGAATGGCACAGCCATTTTCGGGAATGTCCAGGAGTTCGTTTTGGAGACAGATGCCAGCAACACTGTTTGGGGAGAGTGTTTGAATGAGATGGAGACTGGGGAGAATGGTTCAGAGAGAAGCAATGTTTTCAAATAAACTGTCTAGAAGAGGGTGTGGCCAACCGCCGAAAATGGCAGATGTTTCACTAGGGCTCCCGACGACCGCCCACGAATCCACATGCATCCATCACTTATCCTAAATCCCCGCAACATTGAAAGTTGACGGGGTGCATCTAAACACCCTTCACCGCTTCCGAAGTGTCCAGTTTCTGGCCCCACTATTAACTGCTGATCCCTGTGACTATGGAGGGGACTGCCGCGTGAAGTGCAAGGTCTGGCAAGAGGGGCGGACGTATTGGGCCAACCTCTTAAGCCTCATCTACCTCCGGCCTGTGTGGTGCAGATGCCTGGCTGGGACGTGGAGGCTCATGGGCAGGACATTGAAGGCTACGGGGAGTGACTGCCCCCTGCCCTTCCCCCAGTTGGTTTGCCCGCAGGGCCGACTCCTGAGCGGCCAGCCAGGACTAGACGAGACAGACCGCTTGGATCCCCACGCTGCCTGCACTGTGGCCCGTAGGACTGGCTTGCCACTTGCAACTGCAGTCGTGTTGAGGACCAGATTGCACTACGACGCTTGATTCCTGACAGACGTCGACCGGCATGGCCCCAGCGGGAGTCTGACGGACTGGTGGAGCAAATTTGTGCGACTGTGGGGGTATTGCCAGTAGAGTGTAGTCACCCAATGACTTTTAATCTGATGACTGTCTTGGTTGGGTTCTAGCCTCACCTGCCCTGCTATGCTCCTGAGGGGTGAGTGCATAACACCACAGGGGTCTAGATGTTGAAGAGTTGGCCTCTACTGACACTGGATTGTTGCAAATGCAAAAATAACAATTGGACAGAATGCATAACAATGTCTCACATTCACCCCAGTACAGAGATCTGGGCCTAATCATCTTTTTTTGCTCCCCATGCCATTCCAGTTTGAACCCAGCCATATGCAAATCAGTCTTGACCCTGCGCCCAATGGGAACAGTCCAGCCCAAACTGCCAGGCCAGGTCCTCTCTGGACTGGAAACAAGCATCCTAGGACCGGTTTCGGGGTTTCACCCCTCATCAGCCAGGATAACTTGACTCCAGTGGCATGGCGAGCACGGGAACCACGTCTGGGCATACCCGTACCACTCGGGGTGAAAAGTTTCAGCACTCCTTCCATCATCTCCTTGTGTTAGCTTTGTTTGCCCTAAGTTGGCAGGGTATGCCCAGACGTGGGTCCCTTGCTCACTTTGCCACTGGATTCAAGCTAGCCTGGCTGATGAAGGCTGTTACCCAGAAACCGGTCCCAGGATGCTTGTTTCCGGTTCAGGGAAGAACTGGCTTGACAGTTCAGACTGGACTGTTCCCATGAGGCACAGGGTCAAGACTGATTTGCATATAGCTTTGTCTGAACTGAGGTGGCGAAGTAAGCTAAAGAATGATGGATTCAACCCAGATCTGTGACTGGGGGTGAGTGTCTGAAAAGTTTCAGCGCTCAGTTTATCATCTCCTTCTGTTTACTTGATTTTTGCAAACATACGGTGTGTCCTGGCCTGATGCTCGGACCCGCTGAACTCTTAGGGGGCGTGTGACTGTAGGCCTACCTGGCACATTATTGGGAGATTTGTGCTCCTATTGGCAGTCTGTGTGACTGCAGGGCCCACAACTGAATTGTACAGTGCCTCACGCTGCTCTGGCTGCCTCCATTTACCTAGCTGAGTCCAACATGGGTGCGTGGCCAGGGTGTTGCATCCGGATCCTGCTGTGTGCCTTAATGGTAGGTGTCGGTAGCGCTTTGTTACACTGGAACTCTAGATTGCTGTGAAGATAGTTTGCACCTGTTGCCTAAACCATGTATGCATGGGGGTGTCGTTCTACTGCGACTTTGGAGCTTTCTGCCCAATTGCTGGAACCTTAGACTTGTGACTGATACACTACATCTACCCTGCCTATGCTCTGGGCTGCCGCCAGCAGCTGGCTGAATCTCAAACGGAGACTTCAACATAGGTTGCACTAAATCAGCTCACTCTGCGTCCCAGCAAGACGGTATACCTCCCCAACAAAGCCTACACGAGTGCTCCCCTCCGAATGTATCCCGCCTACGAACATGGCTTTCTTGCTGAATAAACTTGACCTGATCCTTCAGGAAATAAGAGATTCACGGACTGCTATTGTACACTGTATAGAATCCCTCTCAACAGACCTAGGTTTATTAAGCAACTATCACTGAAAATGGACCGACAAAGTGCACACAGCTGAGGGAAAAATATTGGACTTGGCCCCTTAACGGGTCATGAATACTGCTGCCATTGCTGAGCTTCAGAGGCAACTTAATGCATTGCACGAGAGCAGAGGACGCTGAGGGCCGGGCACATCGGAATAATGTTCGAATAGTGGGAATGCCGGAAGGCACTAAAACATTAATCATTGTGAAATGGTTACAACAGGCAGTGCTGCTACCCCCCCCCCCCCCGGTCTGATCATCGTTGAGCAAGCCCATAGGGTGTCGGAGCGCTGCCCTCCCTCCAGAGTGCTGCCTTGACCTATGGTGGCAAAGATTCAGAACTACAGAGATCGGGCGGCACCTATCATTGTGGACAATGTCAGTCTCCCTTTTCCTGGACTCCAGGCTTGAGGGCAGCGACGCCATGCCTCCTACCAGTCGGTAAAACGACAGCTCCGGAATCAGGGACTTACTTATGCCTTACTGTTTCTGGCTCGTTTGAAGGTCCTTCATGATGATCGCTTGCTGTTTTTCAATACTCCTGAAGCTGCACTGGACTGGCTGGAACATCACAATCCAACCGCTCGTCGCCCGCCTCCTGTGGAGAATGGTCAAGGGAGAATATCACGTCGATGTGTCTGGGGCAGAGGATGACCTCCGCTGTGGCGCTCTTGCCTCAACAAGCCCTGTAGGGCAGGACGGCAGTGCTAACGACAGTGGCATCCATGGGCTCACAGCTACAAAGATATTCCTCAAGCTCTGCTGCCACTGCTCACTCTGACTCAAATGCCAGTGTAGCGCTCTTTCCTAACAGGACACTGCAGACACATTGATCTGATCAGTCCCAGAGATAGACCTCCACATAATTATTTGTGCACATTGATGTAGTCATTCCGCAGTGTCTTTTCCCTAATGCCTTTTTCTCCTGCATGCTTTCCTTGCTGTCTAAATCCTCCCTTTCCTCCTACCCCCCCCGCATCACCTTTCTTTTTTCCCCTGCCCGCAGACCTTCTCCCTTTCTGTTCTTCCTAATGGGTTGGCAGAGCACATGGTTGGAGCAGTGTCTACTGTGGGTCTATATGAGTTCATAGCATTCACTTGCCTTTGTCCTTGCAGTGGGGTATAATCTGATGCAGGTTAATGTGTTGGGTTGTAGGGTGGCTGGTGGAGGGGCATGATGGATAACTTAATACTAGAACCGGAGACACCACTGCTGGAATGAGAGGAATTTAAGGTTGTGATCAGAGGAGTGTCTATGGCTGCAGCATCAGGAGCTAGGCGTTCAGTTCTCACATTACTGCTCCACACAGATTCGGAAGGGTGTCCTCAAACAAGAGGCAGTAAATGACCCAATGTGCTCAGCACAACTACAAGAAGCTAGAATACAGCGCGCAGAAACTCTAGAGCAGCTAAGAGTGTTAGATTTTACAACCTATACACACAAGAGTCACTCCGATGGAGATAGGACCGATACACATTTGGCCCGCATGATACAGCCCCCAATGTCCCCTACTCTGATCCAAAACATTACCTCAATTACAGGGACACTATGAACAACGCAGCTAGCAGTTAATGAAGCCTTCCAAACCCATCATGCCAACCTGTATGAGGCCTGACCCGAGACTTGCTTAGGTGACTAACAGAGCATGCATACTTGGACACAATGGGACATTGCATACTGGGCATTTTCCCAAGATCGAGTGGTTCTTTGACAGAAGTGCGCTTTGTGGACTTGGCGCTACTTCTCGCTAAGCGGCAAGTAACACTCAGTTGGAAGTCATCTGCTTCACCCTTGGTGTTGGGGTGACTGGAGGAGGTATGCTGTTGGGGGCACTGCTGAGAGTTCAGCACTGCGTAGGGAGGAATACAGAGGGTTACGCAAACAGCCAATTGCTATGGTATGGGACTCGATGCTAGAACAGTTTCCACTGCAAGGAGCGGGTGAAGACTGAAACTTGCCACACAGATTCAAAATCTGTAAGTATATCTACTGACTTCTACTGGTCCCTTCCCATCTGATGTTCAAAGAGGACTCCATGCTTTAATTCACATTGCCGTGGACAAGCTCCACTTTTCCTCATATTGCGTTAGTTAAACGAAGAGGGGAAGGCTATCTTGGTGATTGAGTTGGGGCGGGTGAGAGATGTGAGCTACCGGCTTCAGCATGTAATTTATACTGTGTCGGAAGGGTAGCAAGGCGTGAAAGAGAATTTACCTGTCAGGTTAGTGTCCCGTTCCTTCAAGTCTCTGCAGCGGCTTTGTTATCCATACTCCCAAACTAATCTAATTTATGCTCTTCAATGATGGCTGTATATGTTTGAGAAAAACTAATAAACATTTAAAAAAAAAAAAAAAAGTCTAGAAATGTTGGCTGGTTTGAATGCATTGAGTTTCAGGAGAGTGTAGTCTAAGAGTGAGATGTTGTCGTATGGACAATTGTTTGGCAGGATAATGTGTCAAATCGGCTAGGAGGATCGAAGTCTAAGCAATTGGCAGATATGGCCAAGGACCTCTGGTATTTTTGTTGGGAACAGAAAGTCATCTAGAGCAGACTATATTCCAGGTTTGCAGACTCAGAGCAGATTGAAATTCAGTTCAGTGATTGGAAGTTAAATCCAGTTATTTTCACAAAGATTCAGAGATTATGGGGCCCGATTCAGGTAGACTTATTTGCAAGCAGGCTGACCTGTCAGGTGCGAAAATATTACAGATGGAAACCGGATCCCAGAGCGGCTGCAGTCGACTCCTTCCTTCAGGACTGGTTAAGAGACGAGGCTTATGCTTCTCCTCAGTTTTCAACGATTCAGAGAGTGTTGTTAAAAGTTCAGAGACAGAGGTGCAGAATTATTCTTATAACTCCCTTTTGGCACTCTCAGGTTTGGTTTCCAGGGGTAATGGAGCTTGCAATAGAGGTGCCCCGTTTGATATCAGTGTCAATAGATCTAATAGGACAGGAAGGAGAGGAACATCCTTTAGTACTATAGAGTAGTATGAACCTTCTTGCTAGAATTTCAGGGGGATCAATCAGATAGTCGGGTCTTTTGGGAAAAGTTAAGGGCCTATTGGATGAATCCTGGGAACCAGGTACAGAGAGGTCTGGACAAAATGGTGTAGTTGGTGCTTGAAGAGGAGTTTGGATCCCCGTGGAGGCTCCTGTAGTGGAGTTAGCAAATTATCTGGCTGATTCAGGCCTCCCTTACAGAACGATTATTTGTTATAGATCAGGCATGTTAGCAGGCCATGCCTTGATGAACAATTTTGCTATAGGAAGTGATCCTTTGGTCCGTATAGTGATGAAGGGAATTAGACTTGGGAGACCGCCTAGAAGTCTATATGAATCATTATGATGCAAGTTTGATTTTTAATGCATTTGTATCCTGACCAGGTAACGTTACCTTTTATTGAGACAAATATCTTTGAAGTTAGTGACTCTACTTTGCTTGATCTCATTTAGAAGAGTATCAGATGTTAAGGCTCTCGAAATTCGAGACATATTTTATACTCCAGATGGCGCTCACTTTGATATTTGGAAAAGGACCAAGACTATGTCTGAGTATTTATTACCCATCGTTTCAAGACTGTAAAAAGTTAGGTATAGTGAGCTATATGAAAGTTTATCAGCAAAGAATGTTGATCTTTAGACCTGATGGGGGAAAATCAGTTATTGATCTCCTATGTGAAACCTTTCAAGGCGGTTTCAATGGTTATATCGAGGTGGGTGAGATCAGTCATGTTGAATGCTGGAGTAAATTTATTGAAGTTCGGAGCACACTTTTCTAGGGGTGCTATTGCTAGCAAAGTTTTTTGGGCAGGTGGAACTCCTGCTGAGATTCTGCAGGCAGCCAACTGGTCTAATGCTAATACTTTTGCTAAATGCTATTTGAGTAGGGCATGTGAGCAGTACTATGGCACTGGAAAGCGTTAAACATGCATAATGATAGGCTCCAATGTTGTAATGAAATGGTGATTCTCCAATTAACAAGCAGAGAATTTTTTTATTTCATTAAAGACAACAGAGGCTGGCATTATCCCACCCACCCCATTAAATTATTTTTCTTTTCTTCCCAATTGCGTTTAGCTTTATTTCTTTTTAAAATATTTTTTTTTTTATCATTTACAAAAGCATAATGCAGGATATAAAGAAAAAGACAATCGTTTACCCCGATAAAACCCCCACACCCCACCCACCACCCCAGCTACACATTTAAATAGCAAAATGTTATCATTGGTACAGATCATATTTCATAGCAAATTCATACAAGTTCATACACATTCATACATCAAGGGGAGAGAGAAAAATAAGCGACAAGAAAAAAGAAAAGTGAATAAGCCCTAAGGGACAAAACAAAATGCATAAGTCCTTATAGACACCTGATTAAAGTGCATCGTGCCTAACATCATTAACTCCTCGATTCTATCCAGTCCAACAGAGGACCCCATCTCCTAAGGCCCTTCCTTTTACTACGGGTACCCTTCCTTAGAAAAATTGCCTTTTCTAGATTACAAGTTGCCAGCACCCTAGCTAACCCTTGTTGAAACAATGGTGGATTGTTGTCTAGCCATGCCGAGGCGATACATAAACGGTAGATGGTCATAGCAATAAAGACCAATACTCTACCTCTTCCCGGTCTCTCAGTTTCTGCTACTCCCAGGAGAATCACAGCGGGAGACAGGGATACCTGAATATTTAATTTATTAAAGAAACCCGGGTCTTAATGAGAATTAGAGACGGGTAAGTGGCAAAAATATGTACTATATCAGCCCTCCTAAGTTGACATCTAGGGCATCGAGAGCCTTTACCATCTCTAGTAAGTCCAAGCACACGCAGGTACATGGGGCATGTAAGTTCGTTAAATTCAGTGAATAAAAACTCCAGTGTGGATTTCCAGGTTTTATCAAAACGGGGGAGTCTGTGTGATATGCTGGCGGTTATCTTCTCCATTCCTACCACCTCCCATAACTTATGTATCCAGTCCAACCTGGTTGGGACGCCCTCCTTACCCAATCTAGTCAGTATCACCTGTTTGGCCGCCCCCAAAGCTAGCGTAATGGCTCTTCCCCTGCATGAATTCAAGGGGTATGTTAAGGCATTCGGAAGGCCTAGTAATATGCAACTTGGAAATCGTGGCAGGTCGGTATTGTAAGTAGTATTTATGTCTGGCAATATGGAGTCCCAGAAGGGCTGTATCTTGGGGCAATCCCACAGCAGATGGGTCAAGGTGCCTATCTGGCCGCAGTGGCGCCAGCAGTGAGCGTCTGCCCCCCCGTTTCCAGCGCGCCACCCATTCTGGGGTGTAATACTAGTACTGCGCGATTTTGAGGAACATCTCCTTGCCTGCCGTGCTACAGGAGGAGGCTCTAGCTCTGTGTACAATGTCTTGCCATTCTTTTGGGGAAAATTCCCGCACGCATTCGGACGCCCATCTGCGTTGGGCTGGTGTCTTACTTCGCTGTGTGGGCGTAATTAAAAAGGAGTATAGGTCTGACAATAGAAGTTTGTCTGAGGTTCTAGTTATGAACCACTTCTCGAATTTTGTTTAAGGGCGCCCTGCATGTGCGCTAACTTTCGGTTGTGTCACCCAGTGTCTTAGGGCTAGGTACTGCCAGTATGTAGATTTGGGGAGACCATATCCCGCTGATAGTTGGGGGAAATCCATTATCCCGTTATCAAAGAGATCCCCCACCCTCTTGCAGTTAGCTTCTTGCCACGTAAGGTAACTTTGTCCATGACTAGCTGGTGGAAACTCCGGGTGACCTATGAAAGGGGTCAATGGGGACGTGGGAGTTGATAGACCTTGTGCCACTTGGACCATGTCCCACGCAGTCAGCGTGGCTCTCAACACCGGGGAGATGTATACCCCTATTGGGCGGTAACGTCTGGGTAGCCATGGGACCTTCCACATATGTATGCCTGCTATGGCCCGAACTATGAAGCACCAATTCTTTTCGGACATTAGACCTATACCATTCAACCATATATCGTAATTGGGCCGCTTGATAGCAACGCACCAAGTTGGGGAATCCCAGGCCACCATCTGCTTGTTTCAAATAAGTTTGTTGGAGTGCCATGCGAGCTTTCTTCCCACCCCAGACGAAATCCACCAAAAGGTGCTGCAGTTTGGAGAGTACCTGAGGCTGCAGCAGGAGAGTTTGCATTACATATAATATACGGGGCAGTATAGTCATCTTGACCGCGGCTACTCTGCCCAGCCAGGACAGTGTAAGACGTCTCCATCGCAGGAGAGCGGCCCGAGTGTTGTTCATTAATGCACCATAGTTCTCACGTACTGTGCAATCAAGCGTAGAGAATATTTGGAGGCCTATTTAGGGGACACCAGAGTCCGCCCATCCAAAGGGGGAAGTCCGCTTTTAATCGCCCTAGGTCAGCACTAGGAATAGTGAGGCTAAGAGCTTGTGTCTTTAATCTTAAAGCCTGAGACCCGGCCATAGACATCAAATTCCCGCATGAGTGGAGGTATCTGGTTGAGTGAGAAAGAGCACCACATCATCCGCGTAAAGGGAAATCTTGTGTTCCCCATCTCCCATATAAATCCCAGTGATTGCGGTGTGCTGACGAATACGCTCCGCGAAAGGCTACATATACAGAGCAAATCGGAGGGGTGATAAGGGACACCCCTGTCAGGTGCCTCTCCCAATTTTAAAGGGTTGAGACCTGACCCCATTCACATTAATTTGCGCCTCAGGAGCCTTATATGTGCTATTGACCCATTGTAAGAACTGCGGGCCCAGGCCAAATCTCGCCAAAACAAGGCGCAGATAGGGCAATTGGACCGGATCAAAAGCCTTTCCGGCATCTAACGACAAGAGCAAAGTCTGCTTCTGCGAACGTTGGGTCTTGTCGATAAGGTGGCATAGCCGTCTGGAGCCATCGCTACAACTTCTTTTGGGTATAAAGCCGGACTGGTCGGAGTCCACCATCCACTGCATGTGTGGTGTTAAGCGGGCTGCCAGTATGCTGGTAAAGATTTTGAGATCAACATTCAGCAGCGAGATGGGGCGGTATGATGTGCACTTCTTCGGGTCCTTTCCCGGCTTTGGCAAGACCACCACCTTGGCCAAACGCATAAAGGTGGGGATTGTCCCTTCAATAAAAGGAATTAAAGAGTTGCGTGAGTATCGGGATTAAGCTCTGGGCCAGGATCTTATAAAAGTCAGAGGAAAATCCATCTTCCCCCTGGGGCCTTGCCCGACGCCAGTCCCTGGATCGCCTTCAATACCTCGTCTGGTCTGATATCCGCCTTTAATTTGTCTGTATCTGTAGCCGGAAGAGAGGCTACCTGTGCTTGGGCGACATACGCTGCTAATTCATCCGAGGGGTCTGCCGTGTAAAGGGCTGTGTTCAAATTCGAGGGCTATTAGTTCATCCCCTTGTACCGTGTCGCCATGCACGGTTTCTCGCTCTACTATATGGCGCCGTATTATTTGGGAAGGTATCTGGCACGCCAACAGCCTCACGGCCTTATTCCCCCCCCCTCATAAAAGCACTGTTTAGTGCGGAGAAGGGAATATTCCGCCCTATCGAGATCGTGCTTTCAGCTGCTTGCGAGCATTGATAAGCTGGCGGCGCACCCGAACAGCCCCCGTCCCCCTATGTACCATTTCTAGTTCTATGACCTGCCCCTCTAGTCGGTCCCTTTTTTCTTTCCTGTCCCTATTCAATCTGGCAGATATCGCGAGAAACTGCCCCGGACGACCGCTTTCAGTGTGTCCCATAGTAAGTGTATGTGCGTGTGACCATCATCGTCGTGGTCCATAAAGGTTTGTATGGCTTCCTGGACCTCCTCAATATTAGCTTCATACGTAAGCAGTTTATGGTTAAGTCGCCATACTCTGTCTCCGGTATTCCCCCTCTAGATGCCAGGAAAGGCTAATGGGTTCGTGATCTGAGAGCGACGCAGTGCCTAAGGATGTGTCCAAGATCCCCAAGGTGATTCGTGAAGTGGTTAAGAAGAAGTCTAGCCAGGCGTAAGACTGATGGGCCGCAGAGAAGGTGTAGGCCCGGGCCACGGGGTTGTGTTGCCGCCAGGCATCTGTGAGTCCCACCTCCACCAACCACTGCTGCGTGGATGTAGATAACGCTCCCAAATGGCCCGTCCGGTGTGTGGTTCTGCCAAGAGCAGGGTCTTGTACTATATTAAAGTCTCCCCCTATTATAAGGTTTACACCCGAGGTTTCTAGAATCGAGCATATGGCGTCCCTAAGAGAAACTTCTTGTCCCTCATTGGGCCCATATATTGATGCCAATGTATAGTGATTACCTCCTACGACCACCCGAAGTGACAACAACTTACCCCTTATTTCTGTTTGCACCCCTAGTATCCTCCCGGGGAAGTGTGTTGCAAAAAGCATTGCTACTCCTGCCTTCTTTCCTGGCATGGAAGAATAAAATTGGCTGTCAAACCAGCGGGACCGGAGGCACGTCCAGTCTGCGCGTTTCAGGTGGATTTCCTGCAAAAGGCAGATATCGCAATTAATTTCTTTGAGGTAGGATAGGAGTGCCCTTCGTTTTGCCGGAGAGTTAAAGGCCCGGCACATTGAGGCTTACTATTAAAGTGTTAAGGGGTGCCATTGAAGCATTGTAGATGTATGTGCATCAGACTAGGATTCCCCTCTCAATCGTCTGTGGTCCCTTACGCTTGGTGTCTGCTAGATGGTGTGTGTAACCAGAGTCCTCCAACCTGGAGAGGTCCCAATTGTGTACCAAGGAGGTATTTGTCCCTCCCATCTCAATGCATGGGTAATGAACAGCCACAAGCCTTAGTTGTAGTAGCCCAGCCTTGGCGGAGTGACCCTCATTCACCTTTGCCCACCCAAGTATACACCATGTAGGATTTATAGGGAAGCCCCGTGTGTTATGCAATCTGAGATCCCCACTCAACTTTGGATACATTCTCACCAAGCCCTCACAGCAGTCATTCACTATGATGCACCCATTCGTTCTCGATTCCTGGCTGGAGTAAGGTTGCGCCAAAGAGACACGAAAGGGAAAGGAAGAGTAAGAAATACCTATAAGAGAAGAATTTGTAACGTAGCATCAACAAAAGAACCGCCCTTCCTTGGGCACCAGAGGCGCCTTGGCGCGCGGGTCCATCTTGGCAGCACCATCTGGTCTTCCAGTGGGTGAAAAGCGGGCTCCGCCCGCGATGGCCGTTCTCAGTTCTTGCCCCGGTTCCGCCGGCAACCGATCTGCTTCTGTAATCTGGTAGCAGTTCGAGGCCTCCTCATTCTGTTGCTTGATCTCCTCCTCCGTCTCTGGCTTGCAGCTGCTTAATAAGTGCCTCTCGCTCCTGGGTTTCTTTTTAGGTCGAGCCTAGAGCAGCGCATGCGCTGCTTGTGAGACTTATAGTAAGGGGCTTCAGAAAGCTGACCAGACGCTCGTGCGTCATGGCCTTTTTCCTGCGGTTACGCGCGCAGGGCCGACATCTGTTTCCCATTATCGTGCCCAGACGCAGGCGCGATAATTGGAAACACATGCCTGCCGTGCGTGTAATCGCAGGCAAACGGCCATGACGCACGAGCGTCTGGTCAGCTCTGCAGGCTGCCGCGCTCGCTCGCCCCTCTTGTTCTACATCCTATCATGATGCATTCACTCACCAACTCCCATTCTGTCGCAAGACCTGCTGGCTTTGTCACAGTTCACAATCATTTTAACACTCTACCCAAGCGTTGTGTACATTCTACTTATTACATGATTATAGCTACTCTCAACCAATGCTTTTAATTGTATTTTTTTTCTAACATGCGTTCTGGGATTTGTTTTCTTTATATTGAACTTTTCTTAAATAATTTTAAACGCAGGATTCTTGAAACCTTAGCGTGCCTGGGGATGTTAATCTACCCTTCCACACAAATTACGGTGGAATGATGGGAGCTAATTTCTAAATACGACCAGGACCAAAAACATGTCCTTTTACAGGGAATTTGATTTACCTTGACAAAAAAACAAAAAAACTGTCGAATCAGATGTTCATTGCTGCTCGGTTTTAACATTATTGTGTAGTTTCACATCGCAGACAAACATTGGGACAGAGATAAATGGGGTGAAGCTTCCATGTAACACATCTGTCAAGGGCTCTGGCATATGATAAATATTGATTGAATCCTGCCAGGAAAGATTTCCAAAATTTCACGGACGTGCACTGTGGCCACCCATGCGTGCTACAGGCCTCGTCTGCAGGCAATCTTCCTCATCAACACACACTAGCTGCCGTCTTTGTTTTTAATAGTGATGCAGGAATTCAGCCACGTTGTGAGCAGCACTCAGATAATAGAATTAGATATGAAATCAGAAGAAACCGAATGACCACTGCGGGCCAGGTAGCACACGTCATCACAGCATTCAGTGCAGAGGTTGTCCTCTCGGCCACACGCCTGGACATAGACATTAAGTTCTTTACATTCCATTTAGTTGTTTTGAAAATGTTGTCCTTTACGGATAAAAAATTGTTATCGTTTGATCCAACTCAGAATACAAATTGAATGGCCTCATGGTACTACTTACAGTTGGTGTCAATACCCAGCTCGGTCGTGCTCATGTTAGCACTGTTGAAAGGATGAGTCAACTGGCACCCTGGTACCTACTGGTATAGAGCAGATGTTTACCCACTGATGTACCTCTTAGGATTACATGTGGATACTAAATCCACTGGTGTTTGCCAGGAGCATCGGCTGCTGCCGTCTATTAGAGGGTTTAGATCTGCTGTGCTGTAAATAACCTATCTCTGCGTGTGGGGATGTTTTATATTCTCTGGATTAGGTGACTAACAGTGAAAGTTTTACAGAGAGAAATGCCATTGAGCACAGAGATATATGGCCAACCTTCGAATGATGAAAACTAACTTCGCCCAATAGAGAATTCTATTCACAGTTCCTTTTCATAAATCACCCACTAAAGTGAAAATGCAATGGATGCTGCATGGGATTTAAGACAAGATAACATTAAAAATAATGTTCTCCCTCACCCAAATTATTCTATGAAGATGCATTTTTGGGCTTCCCACTGGTGCAGTGACACAACACCGAGTGCCAGAATACTGTGGGTTCCTTTTAAAAAGGCAAAATGATGCCTAGCAAAGTACAGTACTCTCAATATGTGTTGTGTTATACCATTATATTGGCTACACTTATATTGTATGTAAATATTGCTTTTTGTACATATATACCATATAGTGCAGATAATATAATAGTAAAATGCATAGCATATACTAAACAAGCATTGGCATAGCCAATAGGTCTCGCCTTTGGGACCTTATAAGTGTTTAGTTATCCAGCACAATATCCTTGGTGCAACAACATCAAGTGTTGCATGGCTAAACACTTATAAGGTCCCAAAGGCGAGACCTATTGGCTATGCCAATGCTTGTTCTGAGGGTCGTGTGTGTGAGAGTCTTTCCCGATGCGGCGACCTCGTCTCCTCTTCGCAACCTGCTAAGTTCCTTCCTCGCCCGAGTGCTGGGCTTCCGAGTTCCCTACCACAAAGTCCACTCCCAGGGCTTTCTGCGCTTCTTGAAGGGTTCTCACTGTGTGCGTTTCTTTATCCCACACAAAGAGTAGCTTAAAGGGATGTCCCCACCTGTAGCGTATCTCGTGGTCCCACAGGAAAGTAGTGACGGGGCGCAGGGACCGGCGGCGCTGGAGCGTTAGCTGGGAGAGGTCTTGGCAAATGCCCACTTGTAGGCCCTCGAATTGGATGGTCGCCTTGTCTCGGGTGGCCGCCATAAGAACCTCCTTCTGGCGATAGGAGTGCAGGCACGTGAGGATGTCTGGAGGTTGGCCTGGATTCTTTGCCGGGCGACCCGCCCTGTGCGTGCGATCCAAAACAATCTCCTGATCTTCTGGAAAGCCAGGTCACAAAGTCCTCCAACTTCCCTGCATCTGCGCGAAGAGGAACTCCTTGGATACGTAGATTCGAGCGCCAAGATCTATTTTCCAAATCTTCGAGGCGCAAGCACAGCTCTTCATTGCGGTCTCGCAAGTCTATCAGCTCTCGAGCATGCGAGTGAAGTTCTTCCTCCCTATCGTCTCCTGCCTTTTCCAGGGTGTCCCCGCGGTCTCCCAGCTCGCTAATATCCTTTCTGATCAGCTTCAAATCCGTGGAGACCTCCTGTCGCAACGCCGCAAAGTCGTTCCTCAGCGTGGTAAATAGTTGCTCCATGAAGCTCCTCGTGAGCGGCTCTTCTGTTCCCTGGTCAGCATGGCCTAGGTTCCCTTCCCGGGTCTGAGGTGGTGGCAACTCTGGTCTGTCGGTCCATCCGCTTGTCCCCTGGTTCCTGCAGGAGATCTTTGATGTTGGTCTCTTTTTTGGCACGGCTAGACGTCATTCTGGTAGTGTCGTCCAGTGTGTGCAGGGTAACGCCTAGGTCATTCTTAATTCCCTAGAGTAGGTCTGCCCTCTGGCACACGCAATCAGACTAACCCCAGGGAGCCTCATGACATGTGATTCCCTCTACTGGCTTGTCTCTGCCGACCCGGCAGCTATCCAGTTCTCCACAAGAGCAGAAGGCGGCCTATGGTAGGCCCTGGCTGTGTGAGGCCTCGAATTTCCAGGCCTACCTGGTCTCAGCTGCGTCCCGCCTTCGCTAGTTTACCGGCTCCTGAGCCCCTCCGGTCTCGCCTGCAGTCGTGTTCTGGTGAGGAGTTTGCTTCCGGCCTGCTCCAAATGGGTGCGCTCGTCGCCCCACCTCTTCACTTCAGGGGGATCTAAAATGGCGGCTCGCTCCGGGCCAGCGTTAGCAATCCGGCCTTCTGCACTACCCAGTGGCAGTGGGTCCAATCGCCTGCCCCTCCGGTTGATACTGAATTGGGTGCTTGGAGAGAGCTCGTCCCTCTCCTCACAAGGGCATTCTAGTGCTCAGGGGTCAGCTCCCCGGCCCTCGGAGCTCCGTGCGCGCCTCGCAGAGGGGGGGCAGGGGTCACCACGAACCACCCCCGCCCAGCCTCCCGTAAGCACCTCCACCGTGGGGCAAGTCTTTAAAGTGCTGGGCCCAATGCTCCTGCAACCCCGTGATTTGGGGCCTGTGGCTACGCCTCCCATTGCCTCAGGCACCTTACTTGGCAATATGAGGCCTCCGGTTCGGGCCCACCGCTCGCAGCTCCTCAATCCCAATCCTCCTGTCTGGGGGAGTCTGCTTCGCTGACTTGATCGTACACTCCCTCCAGGTGTTCGGACCTCGCCACACCGCTCCTCTGTGTCTTCTGTAGCCAAGAGTCTGGCGCTACGGCGGCCGCTGGACAACTCCTTGTGGGCCCCAACCCCCTCCGGGCACCGACGCGGCTCCGAGGCTGCTAAGGACCGGCTGTCCGTTTCGTCTCTCCGGCAATCGCACGGCCCCCTCCTGTTTCTGCCGGTCACTAAGATGTATGAGGCTCTTTGAAGCCGGTTTGGGGGTCCCGGGCTGCCCAAATACATGTTTTATGCGGCCATGGCTAGCGGAGCTCCAGGGAGTCACTGCTACACCGCCATCTTGGCCAAGCCCCCTCGTCTAACTTTTTAAACCATAGATTTCCTATCTCTAAAGGGATAGCACGAAAAAAATAAAGAATTTTGGGCAAAAAAATCATTTTAATAACATTGCATCGACCAGCCAGGGATAGGTGTAGATTATCCAGCCTATATAGATCTTTCTTGGATTTTTCAAGCAGAGGCTCGAAATTATCCTTGATGATACAATCCAGATCGGAGGTGATGGCAACTCCCAGATATATCTGTGTGGAAAAAGGGGGTACCCCTGGAATGTGTTTCCTACATCAGGGTAGCAACATTATTTGAAAATAAACATGTAAGAAACGAATACAAAGTGGATCTATACTAAACTGAACAGCAATATGTGACCAGAAACAGGGAATGGTTCAAAAATCTTATTAGTTAATTTTTAATATATGAAAAAAATGTTTTAGAAAAATATTGTTACTATAGATATAAGAATCAATGAAAATTAATACATTGGAATACTGTCAAAGTACAGTTTTCAACTAGTAACTCATTCAGCTAGTGCAATTTGATACACATAAAAAGATGTACCTGGTTGCAACCATCATTCATACCTATTTATCTCATTATATATGAATGTTGGCTAATACTTGTGTTATGTCTGGATAGGATCAAGCAACAAGGTATGTATCAAAAACTAAACAGACAAATACATTGGGGTAAATCAAAACATAATAGATATTAGACTATTCTACAATAGGATTATGGCTAACATGGTTATAATCTACGTGAGTTTCGGCGGGACGCCTTCATCAGGTAGCTCCCAGATGTATTGCACTCTATGCTACCCGTTCTTTCCCTCGGCCGTCACCTACCCAGCCGGACATGGGGCACAGTTGTCGTTGTCTCTCCGCTGCTATCTCCTTCCTCCTCACCGATGATTCTCGGTTGATGGAGCCAGATCGCGGTGCCCCTGAGCTTGCTTTCGCCTTCCGAGCCATGGGAGGCGTGCCCGCTTGGTCCCCGCTGCTGCCTCCATTCTCCTCTTCGGCCTCGCCTTATCTCTGGACTGGACACTCATTTCTCGTCCCCCCGCCTCATTCTCCTTTCTCTCCTCACCGCCCGATCAACCACCAGGGGTATGCCGATGGCAGATCCTGTTCATCGCAGCTGATGCCCGATGGGGCTACCTTGGATGCTCCTGGGGCGCTGATTGGGGAGCAGCCCTCTGGCCGTCGCCTGCCCTCCGGACCCGAGCTGCGGCTGCCTGGCGTCTCCCTTCGTCTCTCCTTGACTTCAGTTGGGACGCATGGTGCCTGTCACCCCGACGGAACTGGACCGAGGGTCCCAAAATCGCTGCTTGCCATGGTCTCCGGGCATGTGTTTCCCTTTCTTCCTACGATTTGGCGTGCCCTCCTGATCAGACGGCTGCCTTCCTCTTGAGGTTGCTGCCTGGGGGCCCGCGCTGACGGCCTCCTGATAGCGTCGACCCGAGTACAGTCGGCGTCCCGCAGCCTTTTTCCGCCTGATCTGGTGACAGTCTTCCCCTTCCAGCCATGTCCCTGGGGTAGGTTCCTTTATTAGTATTTTGAACGGACTGTTTTTTTACCCGTTTTTCCCACCATTTTGTCACAAAGTAATTGGGGTCCATGACCTGGATCCTCCATTTTGCGGTCTCTTCAGACTCTCAAATCGAATCCTGCCGCCGGTCTACACCTTGTACCCTCCAGTCTCTTCATCGCCCTAATGGATCCCCTCTTGGAACTCTTCACCCCACTTTCCTTGCTTTTTCTCTGGGATGCTTCCCTTTGCCCCCTCCCTCTGACCCGTTCCCTTTTCTAACGCGACCTGGAGCAGTGAAGGGGTCCTGGCCCTGGATTTTGTTTGATCTATTGGACACTACCGGTTTGTTGACTCGCTTTCTCCATCTTTTTGCGTTCCCCTAAGTACTATCCTCCATGGCCGCTCCTACAAGCCCTGATCTGCATCCCTACCCTCTTAATTTTCCCTCACCCTCTCGTCCCACCATAGAACCTGTTTTCCAAGTTTTGTATCGCTCTTAGCACAGATGTAATTATGTAACCAGGTTTTTTCTTTTCCCTTTCTTTTTTTCTCTTCGCAATGATTTTTCTTGTAACGGATGTAACGTTTGTAAAATGCTAACCTCATGTAAAGCGCTCCGATACCTCAGGGTCTAGCCAGCGCTATATAAAACTCTTCAAATAAATAAATACCCGTGAATCCTGCAGGGATAACTGATTTACCAGAATTACTGTTTTTCCCCCATTTAGAGAATAGCCCGAGATGCGTCCGAATTCCGCTGCTTCTTTCTCAGTCTCAGCAATTGCTGTAGCTGGTTTGGGCGTAACGAAGACAATATCGTCAGCGTAGGAGAGCGTTTTGGTGTCCCAGCCGTTATACATTAGGGGGGAGGGGGGAGATCTTCACATTAAACTCAAGCCTACGAATAAAAGGGTCTATATAAAGGGAGAACAAAAGTGGAGAACAGGGGCAGCCCTGCCTGGTCCCTCTTGAGATCGCAAATGAATCCGAGAGTTCCCCTGCGACAAACACCCTAGCCACTGGCTTAAAATATAGCGCCTTAAGTGCTTGCTGGAACTCGGGTCCTATATTGACCTTTTCTAGCACTTTCCACAGGTAGTGCCAGGAGACCCTATCAAAAGCCTTCTCCGCATCCAGCAGAATCAAAGTCATAGGGTCTCTCGCCACCTGGGCAGCGTCGAGCAGTGGGATTACCCATCTAATATGGTCTGTGGTGTTTCTCCCAGGTATAAACCCATGTTGACGCCCAGTTACGACCTTGCTGATGACTGGGGATTTTAGAGTATATTTTAGAGTCCCCGATAATTAGTGTGATGGGTCTGTAGGATCAGAGTTCCCTTACAGGTTTGTTCTTTTTAGGGAAAACCACGATCTTTGCCTGCGACCATGAAGGAGGGGGTTTATTTCCTTCGAATATATGTGTGAACAAACCTGTTAGGCAGTCCCTAAGTTCCAGTGCAAATGCTCTGTAAAATTCAACCGGGATGCCGTCCTCCCCGGCTGCCTTACCTGTCGCCAAAGACGAGATGGCCATTAAAATCTCTTCCCACAGAGGGGCCCCTTCTAAACACGCCTACTCCCTAGATTTAATGAAGAAGAGCAGAGTTAGATCCAGATAGTCGAAGATATCATCGTGCTCTCCCTTCCCGGTTTCCAGATATAGTGTATGATAGAATCTTTTGAACGCTGATCTTATTCCTACTGGATCGGAAATCATACCATGTACTGGATCCCGTATCTCCCCAACTTCATTCCGACCACACATTTGTCTGGTCCTTCTAGCAAGTGTATGACCGATTTGTTAACCGTATTCGTAGGCTTGTTCCCTATAAACTAAGAATTTAGCTGCTGTCTTTGCTATTGTGATGTAATTTATAGCTGCTTTTGCCCTCATAACCTCGATCTGCGCCTCTTGACTATCACCCCCCGTTGTGTGGCAGTTATTAATTTATTTTCTTCCAGGGCTAGTGCGGCATATAGCTCCCGCATGGTCGGTTTTTCCTTCCTTAGATTTAGCTGAAACAATTTCCAGGGAAGTGCTACCTAAGTTCTCTGAGGAATACTGCTATCCAGATCCTCATTTGGGTAAGGTATTCGTTATTAACCAGTAATGCCCGCTCAAAGCTCCAGTTACTACCCCTTTTGCTTGTCCCACCCTTTTTAATTTCTAAAACAAGAGGGTTATTATCAGACTTGACCCCAGGGAAAATTTCGATATCACACTCTTGGATTATAGAGTGTGAGACAAAGAAAAAAATCCAATCGAGCATGAGACTGGTGAGGGGGGGGGGGAGGAAAATAGGTATAGCCGTGTTCAGTTGGTCTCCTAATCTGCCAGACATCCATCAGGGTGTGATCTTTACAAAGGCTTTTAAGAGACCGGAATAACCTTGGTTTCCATCCACAGTATTTATACTGCTCCTCACAGGACCAGCTATTAGATAAATTGATGTTTAAGTCTCCGCATAGAACAATAGGAGATGGCCAAGACACCAATTCATTAGTCAGCCAATCGTATAGACCTGCATCATCTAGAATTGGCCCATATACAGAGCACAAAGTAAAAGTACAGGGATTAGACCGAAATTCTAATATAACCCATCTCCCCAGTCTATCGGTACAAACGTGTGAAGAACTGAATCAAATCCCTTTTAGCCAGAATTGCCACCCTACAGGTCCCAGTGCTTTGGTGAGTACCACCAACCACTTTAAAGCCCAGAGTGTCCAACAATGACACTTGTGCTCCCTCTATGTGGGTCTCCTGGAGACATATATCCGCTTCCAAGACTTGTAGTTCCAAGGTTACCTTAGCTCTTTTTCTCGTCATTAAGGCCACAGATATTCACCGAGGCAATTCTTAGTTTACTCATCGCCCCAATTTTCTAGATTTCCTTTTGGATATCTCGGGTTTGCCAACTTGACACTTGTCACCCACTGAAATCCCCCTCCCCTTAGATCCACTGTTAGACTTGGCATCTTTTGGCGTATTTCCCCCGAGTTTTTGCTTTCTGCCCTCCCGGTTTTGACTCTGTTTTTGCTGGTGCAACGTTTCTGCGCGCTTTTCGCACTGCTTATCAGTGGTAAAGTGCTGGTGCTCCTGTGGTAAATTGTGCTATGATTGGATGCTGGACTTACTTGTCAGTCCCCAGTAAAGGGCACTGCGGGTGCCGGGGCTTGTGAGTCAACCGCTACTCGTGGGCCTGCAGCACGGATTGTGCCACCCACGTACGTAGCCCGAAAAAGGTATAAGTGAGTGAAGTTTGGTATGCCTGAACTCAGCGTCTAAAGACGCAGACTATAGCGAGGGTGCCCTTTTCATTCGGAGTTCATAAAGGCCACTTTTAGAAAGTGGGTATTATTTTGCTCGGTCATCCCGTGTGCCTCTGCTGGAATGTGGATTGCCTGTCTGGGTTTTGGACGACAGATGGCTAGGAAGCAGGGTGGCTCCCGATAGTCTAGGTAGGTCAGGAAAGGGATAATTAGACCTGGGCTGCGATTGGAGGGGGAGGGGGGGGGGGGGAGAAGGAAAGAGGGAGGGGATTTCCTCGCACCTCAAAGGGCCTGGTCTGCCTCCGACAAAGCCGTCCCCACCTCCTGCCAGGAATTCACACCAGAGAAGGCCGAACTGGTTCTGGCCGGGCACAGACACCCTCTGCCTGGAAGATCAAAGGATTTTTGTGTACAAATACTGGGGCCCAGACCCCTGAATTTTAGAACTCATCTGGATCAAGAAGACTGCCAAGAAGAAGAGCCGGAGAAGCTGCAAGAAGGAACGACTGCTTTGCTGGGCCGACCTGCAGTGGCTGCTTCTGTCTTGGGCAGTGAAAGGCCTGGACTAGACTTTCTGCAACCGCATTGGTGAGACTCTCCAAGGGCTTGAAGTAGAGCTTGCCCCCTGTTCACGGAGTCTCAGGAACATCAAAGACTCCAGGTTCTTCGACCCGCAGCACTGTGGACTGTGTTTCGTACTGCAACCCGAAGAACACCACCACCTCGACGACGCCTACGACGACCCTGCCGACCCAGTGTCCTGAAGGCACCGCAGAGGGCACCACCAACGCCATCACCGAGCCGCTGCTCGCACCACGACCTGTGGGCACCGCACTCCGCACCGCCTTGCTTCACGCCGAAGCTTTGGCACCGATGAGGGCACCGCGACCCTGGTCTCACCGACGACGCCTGTTGACGCCATCACCGAGCTGCTGCTCGCTCCGAGACCTGTGGGCACCGCCTCGCTAAACGGCGACGCCGTGGCCTTCCTGACGCCGCCACTTCCCGCCGAGATCGACGCTGCTGCTTGCACCGTGGTTCGGGGGCACCGCTCGTAAGTTTCACGACGCACCGCCCTCATCCCACACCGCAGCCTTGGCCCACCGACGCCGGTGCCATCGACTCCCGCTCGTCAACCGACGACAGTGCTTCAGCAACGACGACGACGCTGCTTGCACCGTGACCTGCTAGCACCGTGACGAGCACCGCCTCCATCTCGCACCGCGACCCTGGTCTCACCGACGACATCTGACGCCGCCACCGAGCCGCTGCTCGCACCGCAACCTGGGGGCACTGCACGCCGCACCGCTGCCCCGCAGCACCTAACGCCTGTTGGCGCCAGCGCTCCTGATCCCATCAGAAAGGAGCTCGACCTGCAACGCGAGTGACTTCAAGGGCCCCATCGCCCTGCATCTCTGAAAGGTACTGTTTGCGGGTCTTCCCGACACCGTAGCTGGCCTGCGACCCCGCGGTCAGCCAGAACTGTTTTTGGATTTGTGTGTTCACGACGCCGTGGTAGCCCGGACGGAGCCATCCACACAAGGAACTCTTTTTAATCAGTGTATTTTTGAACTGTGAACTTTTAAGTATAGTATTGTGGCTTTTTATCGTTTTTGGTCTTGTTTTAATTATATTGGATATTTTTCTAAACTGGTGTGGTGTCCTTTTGTAGTGCGTACACTGTATTACTGTTGGTTATGTAAATGCTTTACACACTGCCTCTAAGATAAGCCTGGCTGCTCGTGCCAAGCTACCAAGGGGGTGAGCAGGGGTTATTTTAGACGTGTAACTCCCTTATCCTGACTAGAGTAGTGGTTTTTGCCTGACTTTGGCCCACGCCCTAGCCTACCAAAAATCCCATTTCTAACATCCGCTGAGTAGTGTGTGTGTGTGTGTGTGTGTGTGTGTGTGTGTGCATATACACAAACACCCTTTTTTGGGGGGGGGGGGAGGAGACCCTTGAACCCTCTTTACATATATCTATTTTACCTCTAGCTACCACTAAACCCTAAAAGTACTTTAACCACCCTTTACCTCTACACACCCCAAAACCCTAAAGTTACCCTTACCTCTACTGTCACCTAAATCCTAAAAGTAACCTTACCTAAAATTGCCCTTACCTCCCTTTACCAAGTTCCAAACTATAATCACTCTCATCTCCCTTTATCGATACCCACCCCTAAACTCTAAAAATAAACCCTTACCTCCCTTTACTACTACATGCACCTTTATTTCTTAAAAAAATATAATTGTTATTTTACAAAATACTTACCTGCGTGGAAAAGTACTGTCTGGCAAAGGATGCGTGATTAAAAACCTATACCCTGTACTTACTTATGTGGCACTTACCTGTGTTCAAAACTGTGTGGTGAAGATATCTCCTAGAGTAATTCACTAAAGTTGTTAATTAGAATTCCTTGAAAACTAAACTATTATCACACACTTTCAGGTGAAGTAATCACAACTCCATCCTCAAGTAGTTGTTGTTGTGATGACTCTGGAGTCGGATCACTTTCAGATGGGCAGGGTTTTAAAGATAGACTTCCGCCCCAAGTTGCTGGGAAGGTTAAACAACTGCCGCATACGCCATCGCCTCTCTGTGGCATGAACGAAATCTGGTCTTACAAAAAAAGAAATACCCCCAAAATCCTTTTCCGCGTTGGCACAGCAAGAAATTCCCGAAGTAGACCAAGATCGCCCTAGGTCTTTCCATTTCGTTGGATCAGGATTTCTTTAGCATTAAGGGAAATCTGTGGGCATGTTGGATTTCTGCACCCCAGTCCCAATTGGTTTTCTCTGGGAAGGCACCCTTGAAGAGAGATATGATGTGGGATCTTGTATCAGAGCCTTCAGCTCCCTCGGGTACTCCCAGAACTCTCAAGTTATTGCGCATCTGCCTATTCTCATAGTCCGAGCTTCCAGAGCACATCGGCCATCGTTGCTGCCCGTGAAGATTCCTGCAGTTTTAAAGCCTTAACTTCGGTTTCCAGGTGCTCAGTCCGTTCCTCCACCATTGTGATTCTAACAGCGATATCCAAGCCAGTTTTGTTTATTTTTTTTTTTTTTTAATATAGTCACATGCAGTTTTTTTGTAGCAAGCCACGCCAGACGACTCGAGCTCCTGGCTTCTTCCTGGACCCGCTTTATCGTTTGGAGAATTGTCGCCAAAGATCCCTCCACGGTAGAGGGTTGCAGGGGCGTTCCTGATGTTTCAACATTGCATTCCTTTGGGGATCCTTCGGGTTCCTCACCAGAGAAAACCAACTGTGTTGCAGAATAGTCCCAATGTAGATTACCCATAGAGACGTCTCTGCTACTGGCTTTGGAGGCTTCACCGCCAGCTCCCCTTTTCTTATTCTAGGGCCCCCCCCCCCCCATGAGCCTTTCACAGAAAATTTACCTTGGGTTAAGCAAGTGGTATTTTCCGGGGCATCACTGGAGGAAAAGTCTGAGACTGGCTCATCAGTTAGGGAAGATGACTCCTCTAGATTAGAGAGATCGGACTCATCCGTTAGTGAGAAAAATGTATCCCCGTCAGGAGATTTAGCTGAACCTATTGAAAGCAGCTCTTTTGTAGGCCTGCCCTGACCCAGAGCGGCCTCTGGAGCAGACCCCGTGATGTCGATAGTGAGGGTCTCTTGTTGGACAGATGTTACAGACTGGCTCGTACATTGGGTTTCTACATAAGCATCCCTCAGCTGCGTCCGTTTGCTCTAGTCATGTCCCTGACCCTCATTGTTAGGGCCGTCACCAATGGCACCTTCATGATCAGCCGGTGTTAGAGCTACATCCTCTAGTGTCCCTTCGCTTGTTTTGAAAGTGATTTGGGGGATTGTTATTTTAGGGTGGTGTCTTGCTCGGAGGTGGATTAGGGTTATTTAAAACCACTACTTCCTTCTGTTGCACCAGGGAGGGGGCGTCCGCCCTTCCCTCAACCCGCGTGACAGCAGTATTCAACCCTAGCCACTTGCTTAGACTCTGGTCCACAGGAAGGCCCTTGCTGTTGCCAGAAAGTAAAGTGGATATTAAGGGTTGGGACCCCTTTGTATCTCCTGATGCGCCAGCCTTCCCGGGTCGAGTCCTAGTTCCGCTCTCCAAACCGCCGAGCTTGGGGTTTCCCCTTATCCATAGCCCCTTCATGGTTCCCCGCCCCCACCCCCTTACCACAGTCCAGCGAGGAGGGAGGGAGTCCGCATAGCGAGCCAGCAGCTGCACCTATTTTCCGGGTCCCGCGGCCGGGCATTCTTCGTTGCTTTGCAGCTTTAAACCAGAACCGTAGCAAAGAGTCGGAGCCAAGGAGACAACCACGTAGCATTTAGGGCAAAGCCAGCCCCTGCCTGAAGCCTCAGTTTGATCCACAACTACGCTCCAGGTACGCCTCTCCTGAGATGTTCGCAGAGGTAGAGACCGGACAGCATGCTCCGGCAGAGCCCTTTCTTTTTTGGCGTTGGGGAGTTTCACGGACGGGAGTGACACAAGCCCGCTCCTACACAGGCGCCATCTTGCTCGTACACTGCACATTAAATTATTTCTGAATAATTTACCTACGTTAGACTTTATGGAGGAGGAAAATTGGGAATGTTTGTGTTTTGGTTAAACTTTATAAACAGGTGTTTTTACAGGCTTTACCTCTGTTTGCAGAGACATTTGCTGGTTTAGGTTTTTCTTTTACAGACAATTTGAGGTAGAAGACAGTTAAAATCAAAGGTAAAGGTTTCATGCTTCGTCGTAGCCTAAAGAGGAATGTGATTGTGTGGCAGGGGTTTATATTGTTGTGTAGTTCCTATATTACCTATACAGGATCTGCGCGTTTGGATAAACTGTGGGATTGGTGGCGGACTGATTCCGAGCACCCCACCAGATACGTTAGCCTGTCTGTATCAGCTAGCTCACAGTGCCACTATAATCTCCCCTTATCACGGAGAGAATAGATTCTGGCAACCTCAGAATATGACAACCCTGATCCCTCAGAATCGTGGAAACAATATACTACCTTTCGCTCAGTCACTCGAGCTCATTTAGTTTGTCTCAGAGTTACACAGAATAACAGGCTGGGCATTTTCAATAAGTATTTATTGAACAGATATTCTAGTGTATAATAGATGAGCTGCAACAACCATTAGACAGTAGCAGAGATATATGATTAGCAGTACTACGAAAGTAAAGGGATTTTAAAGTTCTACCATCTTGCAGAAATCATGAATATATACAAGTACATAAAACACAAAGGTGCGTACTCCTACAATGCCTCCCTAACTAGATGTACCTAAATGTACCTAGCATCTGTGTAGGTGTTATGGCAAGAATCCCTCTAGGATCTAGTCAACCCCATTACCTGAGAATGAAAGAATATGGGATCCCATCCTGGTCTCGAGTTGGACACCCCGCGAGGGATGTTAGACCACTGCGAGCTGGAGCGTCTGCATACAGGAACCTCAGCGTCTCTGGTCTGTGTGTCAGCCGGGAAGTCTCGGTCTCCTCTATCTTCCTAAGCAAGATGTGCTGTATATATACCCATAGGCCTCCCCAGGGGTCCTACCTTGCTGTGTTACTCTGTCGGGCCTAAAGGATGACGTTGGGCCTGAACTTTATACAGAGATATTATACAGGAGATGGTAATCCTACTGTTGGTCCTGCTGTGCTTCCAAGAAGCCTCATGCATAATGTATGAGAATCGAACCAGGGAAAAACACGCATTCTGAATGCAGTGTCATATCTAGGTAAAAGGTCAGTACCCAAGAACCGTTATGTATGTAATGTAGGGAAGAATATAGGTGAAAGGCTACCTGCGCCTATATAGGGTACCTATATGAAATATAACACCCACTCCTCTTCCGACTGGACGACATATGTAACTTAATACCGTATTGCTATGCTAACGCAGATTAGTATACATTTATAAAAAACATTGATTATGCTAAAAAATGTTTAAAAATCCTCTAAAATTTCTAAAAACTAAGAAAAAAAACAAATGTTAAAAATAATGCAAGTCATAGCTCTAAAGTGTCCATAACTATAGTCCGAAGCACTACAAGCATTAAAAAAGCCATGTATGCCCCAAAAATGAAAGGAATGTCAATTTTTGTTTTTGCGTTCCAATTTCGAGCTTACTTCAAAAAAGGGCGAATTTTTCCCAGTACACGAGCCAAATGAGTCAAATGTTTATGTGTCCTGGTTGGTAGACGCAACATTTCCATTACTTGCTTCCGCCGTAGACGGCCCCTGTAACACTTCGCAGAGTATGTCAATTGAGCACAGATGATGTTCCACGCTGTCCGCAGCCGGTGCTGGGGCAGCCTGTGCGCCGTCCAAAGCCTGGGTGTCAGTGGAGGAGCCGGTATTCATACCAGCAGGTGCAGTTACTACCTGCGAAGGATCAAGGAATGACGCCATCAACATTGGAATACACTGAGGACACTGCAGAACATGGGCCGTTATCGGGTCCAGTAACGCATTCACGTCCGGTTGCGCACATGATGGGCGTGTCAAACACAGGTCTAACGCGCATTCTTCTCCGCAAAACAGGCATCGGAGGACAGGTAAGATGCAGTCCATCCAGACTGGTCGAAATGACAAGAACCAAGATGCACTTATTTCTCCAAGGGGAGGTGTGCCCAGATGTTGTACCATGCGGTCACGGTATTTACGCTCCAGGAGTGCTTTTTCCATCTCCTTGGTGACTGGGACGTCCATTGCATAGCAAATATAAAATAATCATGATACCTGCTGCTAGGAACAGGATGAGCGGAAGTCCTCCAAAGATGCTTCCAAATACGGAGTGTATGAAGTTTGGGATAACTCCAAGTACCGTCTGAAAGGCGCTCAGAAGTCCAGAACCTATGGTCTTAAATAGGTGGACCACGCCGGTCGTATCAGACATGCTAAAGATACGATTTACCATTTCTGCGAAATGGAAAGGGCAGTTTGTATGAATAAGCGCCTGCATCTCTGCCGAAGACCTTGCGATCTGGAGATCAAAAGTCTCGAGCGGAGGTTAAGGGCACAGACTTCTGTAGAAGCATGGCTTTCATTCTGCTTAGAGTATCAAACCGTATTAAGGAAGCATTCAGTGAAGGCCATAACGGCGCCTCCCTGACTGTCGGTGGAAACAATACTTGCATACAACAAGTAACCCTGGAGCTCACCGTTACCAGATATGCGATGCCCGGGAGCATTTCGCAGCAGCCCTGACTGTTCAGCATCAAGTAACTACCATTTGAAAGTAGCCTGAATGCTGGAGTAATCACTGCAGCTAGGGCACCCCTCAAATGACAGGACAGGTTCGCCACAGAACCATTACAAGCCCCGTGCAGCATTATATCCTGGCAAATGAGTGATCCACTTAAAGCGTTCACAGTTTGTACCGCTTAGAAACACTTCTCGATCCCCACTTCGGCATCAAAATCTGTATGGTAATACCCAGGATTCCTTAATGTATTCCTTACCCATTTCGTCATATCTGCCTACTTGCTTTTGTTCAAGGCAATACTGAAACTGAAAAGTAGTGACCGGTAGAGTTGTGGCCATGGATTAGCCATTCTGTGGATGGTGATCCTGCCACTGTAAATGCTAATCTATCCAGTTTTTCGATACGCAGCATTGTATATTTTGCTACCCTTTGTGCCATTTCTGTTTATCTGTGAGATTGTATTCAGAAAACAGACGTACTGTTGATATAACGCCAAGGCACGTAGCCTGCACGCAAAGATTGCAGCGTCCAGCTTAATAACATAATAGAACGCAATTGAGATTGCCCGTGTTATAATATGGCCAAATCTTGTTCTAGTATGTCTATCGCAGAAGATACAATGTTGCCTAAGGAATATATCCTGGAGGTCAACGTAGTTAACCCATTGTCTACCACTGCTAGAGATTTTTCTAGATTTATACGGTCCATTTCCCGTAACCTCTCTGCGGCCTCTTGTTGGGATATTTTCCAAATTTCATTGTAGATAACATAATAGAAACGTTTCTGACGTGGCTTCCTGGGTCCTAATAAAAAATCCCTGAGATCCACATCCTGTGACAGTAAGGATAAGTGTTGTTTCACCTGTGTGAGTGTGGAGGTTTTTAGCCAATCAAGGCACAACTTCCCAACACTATAGGATGTCACTACCCCTGGATGTTGTCTCCGTACATAACGTGTCTCTGGCCTATGGATACTAAACCCTTCGGTTTTACCCATTATCTTGCCTGACAATTATTAGTGTCTGTGGGCCAAATCAACCGTTTTTTCCAATCGGGTCTGATCTGTTGTATGATGTCATCTACTGTAATCTCCTTCTGTGATGTTATGTTACCCTCGGTTTGTGATGGAGTTGGCAGCCGAGGTGTGTTCAAGTCTTTGTTCTTGGCTAGTCCAAGGCAATACGTCTGTTGCACTCTCATTCAAAAACATGATTTGTTGAGGGATAAGACATGCTCTAAACAAAGCTTCTGTTCCCTGAACTTGCCATTCTCTAGTACCCCAGACTGATTTTAAGTCTATGGTGTCTCTCCAGAAGTAGAAAACTTGTTCAGACAACTGGGCAATAAAGGAAGCAGAGTAAATCTGTTTAGTGTTTGTTAACATTTTTCTGTGCTGATGTTGGTGCAACCTTATAATATGAGGCTGGGTCAGACATATTAAACCCTGAAAAATATGGAAAATTGTGTGAGAATGTTTTTGAACTGCCTTTTGGCGGTGTTGGACAATGTTCCCACTGGTGGAATGTGAACACATTTCTAGGATTAGCAGATTTATGCAGAAAGTGATGACCATAATGATAATACATTGTTTCGAAATCTGATGTGCTTTCCAGTGTTTCACTATTAGAAAATGCAGCAGATTTTTCCAAATCAGACATGTTATTTACAGTTTCAAAATCCCAATCATCGGAAAATGTACTTGAGGTAATGATATCACTCAACGATATTTTAAATAAATGAGGAATTCTTAGAATTTCGGTCGGACCAAATATATCGAAATCAACCTTGTCCCAAACTATACCATCAGGTATAGGAACTGCTGTAATGTTCACTGATGACAAGTTTTTGTTCACAATGAGATGATAGGTGTGGTTTTAAAAGTATGTTCACTTTTTGGGCTGCAGAGCTTTGTCAAAGGTATCTTCCATTAACAAGCATGCTAAAAACTATTACTAAGCCTACCCAGAAAAGAAAGAAAAGTATCCCGGTGATTACCCATAGTTCTACCCAAGGTGACACCAGGTAAGTCTTTTTAAGAAAGTGCATAAAGTCTTTAAACTTGCTGTTTGCATGATTTTTTGGCTGGCGTCGTTTCCGGTTCGCTTGGATCCAAAGAAAACGTATCAAAGTTTATGAAGTAGCCAGAAGCAGTTCGATCAATTGTTGGTATTGCATCAGGATTTGTAGAAATCGTAGTTTGCTCTTGTTGAGGCATGTTGATGTGGACATCTGTATTTGGTCGAATTGAAATTGGTCTTTCATTTTGGTTCTGAATTTGAACTTCAGGTTCAAGGGGAACGAGTTCCATGGCATTATTGCATAGTCCTTCATTCCGTGCAGGAGGTTCTTCAAACGGGAGGAGTCTTTCCGTTTGAACTTCTTGAATTGTAGCGAGAGGAGGGCATCTGCTACTTTGGAGTCCACGTGGCCTACTACTCAGTATCGGCCACAGTGTGGTATGATTAGGTCGATTGAGACAAATCTTTTCTCCTTTTTTCCAGCCAGAGGCGGTAGAAGTACTGTCATGTGGTTTGTGGCCTCATGGTCTGCCTTGCTAAGTTGGCTTAAGACTGGCTGCCATGATGCTTTTTTGCGCACGTTACTTTGTGACTTTGTTTTTCCAGCCTCTGCCCGGCTATATTAGGACTGTCTGCATTTCTGCCTTTCACCTTTTCTCCTGTTCCCTGTGGGTTACGTCTGCACAACATGTACAAGGTCAAAAAACAACGTCCCTTGTTCTTGCTGATCTGGCCAGTCCCTCGCACTTAGACATAACAAGTACAGCTGCACTGGAGAAATTAGTGTGCTTTTAATATTGTGATTTCACTGTTAGAGGCACTTGGAGAAAAACCTTTCCAGGGAGAAGAGCTGTGCTTGTCTGATGATGTAAACCTTGCATCTAGATATTGAGGTATGAGGGTCCGCCTGACAATGCCCAGAGGTCTTCTATTTTTATAATAAACTAGTTTATAGCGCGGGGAGGGTGGTATGGTCATTTAGCCCTATATCCACTGCTTTATGAAATGCTTTCCCCGTTTGTATTCTATGGAATTGTAACTATGCTTATTATTTTATCATTATGCTGATAGTACTGGCACGTGTACTGTATCTTAGAGCACGATAGTTGAAATAAACATTTTAAACTATACTGTCTCTCTTTTTACGCAAGTTGCGGACAGGTATGAGTGAGTTATGAAAGGGTGTTCTTGCTCCTGCGAGTCCTGAGAGAGAGAGACCGTGTTCTGGGTTGTCTAATCATTGGTAGCCTCGCTGCTAATGAGACGCTAAGGCTAGTCGGATTGGGATTGTGAGTACTAAGGTGCATGGTTGGTTCACCACTATACTCCGAGGTCCTATTATCCTGTGCATAGCTCTGTGTATGTGCAGAATCCCTACAACAGTACAGTTCTTGTTCCTTCAATTGCTAGGACCGGTACAGGCTCTCTGTATGATGGCCCAAATTCTTTCTTATCCGCTATTTTCTCTGACCAGATCCCAGACTTTTGGGATCCAGACGGGTCTTGCCGTGACTGATTTGACTTCCCCAGTGGCGGTCTGCTTCATATGGACATTACTTTGTTGTGTCCTGGATTCATTTAGATCCTGTAAAACAGCCAAACGATCATGAATGTCAAAAGGCTTTTCATCCGCCACTGTGCCTTCACAATCAAGATCAGGTACCCACATTCTTGTCCCAAATAGGACCTCAAATGGAGTGACCCGCCCCTAGAGAACTTCTTGGCATATTGTTCAATGCTCACTGGACTCCATACAGAGGTTTTACCCAACTTTCACCCGTGCCTAATACTCTAGCTGTTAAAGATTGCTTTAAGTCCAGTTTTTTTTTCTCTCCACAACCGAATTTCCCTCGGGATGGTACGGAGACGAGTACCGCAATGCTACACCCAATCCTCGCATGGCCTCCTTGTAAGCCCGAGAGCTAAACGCAGGGCCCTGGTCAGAATGTAATATGCCAATTGCGTATGTCCCCATAAAGACTCGCAAATCTTTTATAACAGTTAGAGCGTCAGCCGAGCGTTAGGGCCACACCCATATGAATCTCGAGCAGGAATCCACTGCAACCATGATATCTGTAAGCCCCATCACATTTTAAGGGGCCGCAGTGGTCCAGGTAAATGCCCGCGAATGGACAGTCTGATGCTGTATAATAATGGGATTTGCGATGGGCGAGCTATGGTGGCCCCATTTATCTGTTGACAGATATCGCACTTTAAGACGAAGTCTTTGGTCTGCTTTATTAACCCAGACCACCAATAGCGTTGTTTCAGTAAAGAAACAGTTGCCGTAACTTCTGCATGTGCAGAATCTATCCCTTCGTGTGCTGCTAGAATTAAACCTAACCTACGATCCATGTTTGGAATTACTCTATCCCCCACTCCCGGAATCTGAGCAAATGGAATGTTATTGGCATCTAACTTGTAGGAGTACTTGAGTGGAAACCTTTTTGGTACTGCTCCCCTGTTTTTGCGACAAGCATTGATAGCTACCATAATCTCACAGTCTATTCTCGTTTTAGAACGAGTGCTTGCAGCTACGGAAGCCGTGCGTTCAGCCCCCTTTGCGGCTTCATCAACCAATGAATTCCCTTCAACGTGAACGCCATCACGCTGATGACTCAGTGTATGTATCACGTGCGCACTCAGTAGGTCGGTTTTCAACCCCACTAACTGTTCCGATACCATTTTATGCTTAATTGTCCCACCTTTTGCATCTTTGAACCCGTTTTGAACACAGTGCTGCAAATATTCATTAATTGACTGAACACAGTAAAAGGAATCGCACACGATTAGTGTGGGGAATTCTCGATCCGTATTTACTAGTGGCAGTATCAAGGCTTTCAACTCGGCCAGCTGTGCGGTGCAGTCTTCTACTGACTGCGTTTTTGTGCAACTTGGGTGGAACTTTCCATCCCGCATGCGACCTTTAACGATTGCACATGCCGCGCTATATTGTTGCTTACTTCCTATGGCCGGTTGAGCTGATCCGTCAGTGTAAATTATATATTCATACTGATCTAGAGGCATTATTTCGTTTGGTAGAGGATATTCTTGTTTGTATTGCAGAAATGCTTGTGTCTTTAAATTTGGGTCGTACCTGTATTCTACATCTGTTGCAGTAAGAGAATTAGCCCATTGTATCCATCTCGGATGTAAGGCTTTAGTGTTAGGAACGCTTGCCTTTGTCGCAGCTTCTAAAGCTGGAACTGGAGTCACTACTATTAGTTTCCCCTGAGCCAGTGCTCTCTCTCTTACTACAGCAGTCTGTACTGCTGTTAAAATCTTTTCTGTAGATGCGAAGCGCATCTCAGCATTCGTGTACAAATGTGTTTTGTATGCAATTGGTACTGTTTCACCTTCATTATGTGTTAGATAGGTGTACCCAGATTGACCCGCAACTATACAGATCACCAGGTTGCGTACGTTTACGCGTGTCTGTAAATGTTTGGAAGCCATCATGTCAGCTTGTAAGGAACGAAGTGTATCTGTAGGTTCCGGTGTCCATTGTTTTACTGAAAAATCAGGTGTTATTAAATTGTAGAAAGGTTTTACTCTTTCTGCGTAATCTAAAATGTAGGTTCTACCAAAATTTAGGAATCCCAGGATTGATTGTAAGTTTTTCAATGATTTTGGAGGTTGGAGCAGCGCGCATTTTTCTAATAAATTGGCTGCTAGGCTTTTTCCTTCACTTGAAAGCTCATATCCTAGAAACAGGACACGGAGGTGGGCGATTTTTTAAAGTTGAATTTGTGGCCCTCAGATGCAAATCCCAAAATTATGGTATTCACTCTGTTCAAGTGCTCCTCTAGGTCATCGTCCGTTAGATAAATATCATCCACATAGGACAATGCCTCTTCATCCAATTTTTGAAGTAACTCAGTTACTCTGGCCGAAAACAACCCTGGGCTGCTCTTATACCCCTGGGGGAGTCGACAAAATTGACGCTGGGACCCTAGCGCTGAGAATGCTGTTAGATACCTGCTTTCAAGCGCTATATTTTGGCAGAAAAATCCATTTGAGATATCAAGTGTCATTTTATATTTTTTTCTGCACAGTGTTATTCATTAATGCGGCACTGTGTGCATTTTGGACTGCAAATGTCTTAGTGCAAGTGTTTAAATGTCTATAATCTAAAACTAAACAATATGTGTTGTCAGGTTTCATGACCGGAAACAAAGGATTGTTCATTGGTGAGGTGCAATTTTCGATCACCCCTTGGTATTCAAGTTGATCCAAGATCTCCCGGACCTGTTTTTTTTTTTTTTAACTTCTTGCTTTATTGGATACTGCCTCTGTGCAGTTGGAGTATTTTTTTAAAGGAATTATGTGGTGGGTTGAATCCTCATCCCATCCAATATGGTTTTTATATAATGTCGGAGCCTGGGCTACCGCCCACTCCTGCGCATAAGTGTGTTGTAAATGCCTGGGAATATGATCTGAGAATGCTGGTAATATTACCGTTTCTCCTTTAGGGAAATCCAAGACGAATGCTGGCGGCCAATCTTGTTCAGCTAATAAAATATCATAGCCAAACGTCAGGTTCTCCCAAAAGAGACCTTACTGTTCTACATTTGTCCCCCTCCATTTGGAGTGTTATTTCATATAACTTATGTGGGACACTTAACCTAGTATCAGGTGTTTCCACCGTGATATAATCATTCAAGTCCGCTGTCACCAGAAATTCCATCAGGTTCTGGCGAGCTATTGTTAACTTTGCCGCACTGTCTAGCATCGTCGGAGCCCATTCCCCGTTCAGTAGTAGAGTCCTCAGAATTCTGGGCATGTCTGATCTTTAGACCTGCAACCTTCTTTTTGAACTGTGGCTTTTGCTTTGGTTTTTCTTCTTTTTTAGAAGTGTAATCTTTGGCGTGCTGCTTGTCTCTGGACTTTGTACGCTCTTCTTGTCCGTCTGACCGTCCTTCCCTCTCGGAGTTTTTTGATGAACCCTGAAAGGAACGAGAGGAAAGTATCAGTATCCTGATACCGGTCAGGTTTCCTAATGTTATCCCTATTACTTAGGTTATACCTCTTTTCGGAGGGCTCCTGTGGAGGAGATCTACCTCTGGATTGAGATTGGTTTCCTTTAAAGTTTTGTTTTTTATTGTCCCACTTCTTTGTTAAAGCAGGTGTCTGCTTAGTAGTGTCCTTTTCAGGACTGCCCATCAGTTGTGGTTTTAAAGCTTTCCCACCCAAGCCGTCTCTGCCTAATTCTGCATATGCAGTTTCAATTATTTTTGGTAGTTCGTGTTCCTGTTCTAAAGGACTGAACTCACTTAGGCGTTGGCGGATAGCCACTGAAGCTGCTTCCCCAATATTAGCTAGTATTATGGCTGATTCTTGGGCATAGTTACCTAGTAACTTCATCCCCAAGTTCAGAGCAGGCTCTGCTCCTTACTCGTTTTGTATTGGTCTCAATACGTCTGGTACTACTGCTAATGACAGGATACCATGAGTTCTGGTTTCGATGGCAGCAAAGACTGTACCCCAAGTGGTACAGTCCTCTACTTGGGGGGGTTATCCCCATGGGCAAGCAGATTGTTAGCATTCTGTGTTTTTCATACGGGGTAGTAGTCGGGAATACTGCCTCTAGCTGTGTTATTTTCTGAGCTACCCAGAATGGCATTTGTTCACGTTTTGTGGGCATTTTACCCATTAGCGCGTGCAATGTTTGTGGTGTAATTTTAGTTGCTGTACCCTGAACTTGAGTTCCATTTGTTGCAACTATTGCTGGTTGGACTGCAAGTGTCCTCATGACGAATTGCGTCAAGTTTCTGTAAATTTTTATTAAATCTTTGTGTTCTGTGAGTAAGTCTCCTGGTGGCATTGTTTCAATGTCAGGATGTGGTGTGTAGGCTGCTAATAACGGCCATGTTGCCCCTTCTCTTCCGAGCGGGCAGAGTCTTACTCTTCTTCTTATGTGGGGTAGGGCGCCTTTAAACCAGTAGAAGTGTTCCTGGTATGTGAGCGGAACCTCAATGTCCTCAAACGGACAATATTCCGCTGGTGCATCTCCTTCCGTGTAGGAGTGAAATGTTTTTGATCTTGCATTTGCTGCTGGGAATGTAACCCACGAAAAAAATACCGCTGTTCTGTTTGATTCGTGTGCCTCAATCACGAATACTACTATGCCACCCCTAGGTGTTAAACCATGCTCTAGCAATTTCAGGGCGACTATTTCTAAAATTTGGTGCAATTTGTATTGCGTCTATCTTCCTCATCGTCTGTGAGGGGCAGTGTTTGTTGCAGTGGGTCTAAGACCTGGTTAGTCATTGTTCTTAGAACACTGAAAATAGTTTTGCAAGGGAACCGAGATAAGGGGTTCTGCACAATTTTAGGAACACTGAGTCCTTCAAGCTTGATTAACCAACAGTCAATAAATAGGATTTTGTAGCCTACTCAGCTGCAACAGAGTTTGTGCCCACCCACTCCAGACGTCTCTGGTGTTTTGTGAGTAGGGGTCTCTGAGAATCGCACAACTGAACTATACAGATTCTACTGTTAAATAAGTACCCAACCAACGTTGGCGGCGCCATGTCGTGTAGTTCCTATATTACCTCTACAGGATCTGCGCGTTTGGATAGCAAACTGTGGGATTGGTGGCGGACTGATTCCGTGCACCCCCACCGGATACGTTAGCCTGTCTGTATCAGCTAGCTCACAGTGCCACTATAATCTCCTCTTATCACGGAGAGAATAGATTCTGGCAACCTCAGAATATGACAACCCTGATCCCTCAGAATCGTGGAAACAATATACTACCTTTCGCTCAGTCACTCAAGCTCATTTAGTTGGTCTCAGAGTTACACAAAACAGGCTGGGCGTTTTCAATAAGTATTTATTGAACAGTTGTTATTCTAGTGTATAATAGATGAGCTGCAACAACCATTAGACAGTAGCAGAGATATACGATTAGCAGTACTACGAAAGTAAAGGGCTGGTAAAGTTCTAGCATCTTGCAGAAATCATGAATATATACAAGTACATAAAACACATAATAAAAGGTGCGTACTCCTACAATGCCTAACTAGATGTACCTAAATGTACCTAGCATCTGTGTAGGTGTTAGGCCAAGAATCGCTCTAGGATCTAGTCAACCCCATTACCTGAGAATGAGAGAATATGGGACCCCGTCCTGGTCTCGAGTTGGACACCCCGCGAGGGATGTTAGACCACTACGAGCTGGAGCGTCTGCATGCAGGAACCTCAGCGTCTCTGGTCAGTGTGTCAACTGGGAAGTCTCGGTCTCCTATCTTCCTAAGCAAGATGTGCTGTATATATACACACCCATAGGTCTCCCCAGGTGTCCTACCTTGCTGTATTACGGTGTCAGGCCTAAAGGAGGACGTTGGGCCTGAACTTTATACAGAGATATTATACAGGAGATGGTAATCCTACTGTTGGTCCTGCTGTGCTTCCAAGAAGGCTCATGCATAATGTATGAGAATCAAACCAGGGAAAAACTCGCGTTCTGAATGCAGTGTCATATCTAGGTAAAAGGTCAGTACCCAAGAACCGTTATGTATGTAATGTATGGAAGAATATAGGTGAAAGGCTACAAGGTTACCTGCGCCTATATAGGGTACCTATATGGAATATAACAATATATTCTGCTTGAAGATTCGAGAATGGAATAAATGTTTTATGATGTGTTATGTTGAGTGTTCTTTAAACGGCTGCATATTGGGGGCAGCAATAAGGGTTTATGCATAATGCTAACCTCTGTTATCTTAAATGGAATCAAGATTCTCTCTGCATGTTTATTGGAGAATCGCCATTTTCCCCCCTCGTCTCCTGTACAAGGAGGCCATGAGTGCAAGCCTGACCATCTCAACCTCCAATCTGATTATGTACAGCTTTGACTCTTTAGATCAGAGGTCAATTACCATCAAGTTTTCCAAGTATGCACCCAGCCTTCAAATGAAGCATCCATGGTCAGCGATAACAGAGGATGGCCAGTAGTCAGATGTGGTAGCCACTGCCGCAGTGATCACAATGGAAGTTAATTCTCCTAACTCGCGTGTAGTTTTTGCCTGGTTCTTATGCTGATCAGGCAGATATTCCAAGAGAAGAGTAAAAAAAGTTCCACAGCAGTCAGTTATAGTGGCTAAATATAGCAGCTGCATTCACAACTTTAACTGAAGTAGCTTCAAAATGGTCATTGCCTTCCTTTTGAGCGATTGGAACACTGATTGGAGAACCTGTATTTAGAGCTCTGCGCCTGCAGATACAACAGAAGTTTAAAAGGCATTCTGGTGAATTGACTGGAGCCTTGGACTTCTCTTCAGGGTACACTGCAATGGTGGAAGAGGAGGGTTGGTTCTTCTTTAAGAGAAGTACCACAGACTATTAATGGTCTTAGACTGGAATTGACCCAACAGACTTGCCTTTAACATTTAACAGAAAAGAGAAGAGAAGCGGAGTACATGGTCGACTTTTTTGTCCTTTGATTTAACTAGTTCTGAGCAAATTCCTACTTGCTGAAGACCTACTTGAAGATCGACAGGAGAACTAATCGATTAATCTGCCGTTCACAAGCAGCATAGTGCAATCAGCAAAGGGTGTCTGCTTCCATACTGAAGAAAAACCTTAGTAGGAAATGTGCTCTTCTGAAGTACTCTGTACCATAGCTGAACAGCCAATCGATCCATGTCCCAACAGGTTCATTCCCATAGAACATGGCAACTGAATCGTCTGTGCAAATGCACCTCCTATTTGCCTTCCAGTCACAACTACAAATAGTAACCTAGTACGTAACTGCTGATATCACATCCAAGTGGTGCTCTGACATCACAAAGCTACAGCTGGATGTCATCTGACATGAGGGGCCGATAAATGCCCTAGCAATCAGACACATTTATCTTGGTATTGAAATGGGTAACAGTGTAGACAGGACGCCCAATTAAAGACTAGGATGGCGAGATAAACCCAATTATGGCACTATTTGAGGCTTATACATTTATATGAAGATGTGGTTGATCATATTCTTGACTTTACTTTTGCTTAACTGCAAAGGAATTTCTGAAAAGTAAGATGTTAGAATGTGCTTTTTATAATTTTTATTCTGAAAATGGAGAAGAAATCACTTTAGGTGTAAGAAAACTGCTTTGAACGCCTGAAGATTTATATGTGTGCCATATCTAGAGCAGTCAAATCTGTCACATTTAAAAATTGTGGCAGTAAGCTTCCTCAGTTGCTCGGAGGGTAATCGCCTGCCATTTATTTTTATTTTTTTTAATAACTGAGTTTCGGCCAGCCATACAGGCTTAAGTGAACACATAGCACGAACATAGGACAGGACAGAATATGGCCTACTCACCACGCAGGGCAGAGACATCTCACAGATGTATCTTGATGCACATGGAGAATGACCACAGTTACAGTTCCATTCAAACACCACTTGCTCCTGCTGCGCACACCAGTCAACTCCCCTTCTCCACTTCGACAAGGTGGGGGTTAACAGTGCACTGCAATATCCCTTTTCTGCCTAAAAATGCCCTTTCTGCCCTCGTTTCCCCAGAGCTCTTGAACACCCCCAAAGGAATCAACAGGGGAGTTTAGGGGGACTTCCCATCCCAGCACCCCTGCCAGCTCGCGGGTCACCTCGGTCCAGTATTGAAGTATCGCTGTACATGACCATACCATGTGGTAGAAATCTGCAGGGTCGACTCCCCAACAAGTGCATATGAGTGAGGAGAGGGGGGGGGGGGAAGGGGAGGGGGAGAACTGACCCGCTTGGTATAGGCAGGCTGGGGAAAGGTACACAAAATAGAGGTAATAGGATTGAATAAGTCTGAGTCTGGAGGAGGTAGTTAGTTCTCGGTCCCACCATTCCTTGTCCTCTATGGGTCCCACCCAATTCTCCCAGCGGGTTCCGAGGTGGTCAAGTGAGCCAGGGGAGTTGATGGCAAGCGTGCAATAGATCTGGGATATTCCACCACGGCCTAGACTGCCCATAAGTAGCTTGGCTTCCAGTGGGCTAAACTCGGGAGTGTATCAGTGGGCAGGGGATGCGCTTGGAGAGCGTGTCGGAGTTGAAGATATCTGTAAAATTGGCTACGTGCGAGGCTTTGGCTGTGTTGGAGGTCTTGGAAGGAGTGCATGTGTGTCCCAGACCAGACATCCCCAAGTTGTGTAATGCCAATGAGATCCGATGAGTGGAAACGGCGTAGCGAGGCTACCTCTTTCAACCAGGTACCGTGCCAGAGAAGTGTCTGTTGCATGAGTCTGCCTCCCATCATACATGCCGAATCGCTGAGTACCATGCAAGGAACACCACCCGGGTTACTGGGGGCAGAGAGAGAAACCGGAGATTCATAATGCATAGCCTGTAACTGAGGGAAACCAATCAGTGAACGCTCCAGGCGATAGGCGCGGTCAGACCATCCCCCGTTGAACCAATCATGGAGGACGAGTAGGTGAGAGGCGAAGTAGTAGAGGTGGAGATAGGTCATCCCCCAAGGTGCCGTTGTATGGCCCCCGCTGGCAATGCGTGAAGGCCATACGCGCTCGTGAGCCCAGTCACAGTAATGTATTGATGGCGCCGTCCAGAGTGGAAAACCACGTCCGAGGCAAGTAGGTAGATAGGTTTTGAAAGACCTGGAGAAAGTGCAGGAGGATCATCATCTTGAAAAAAGCAACGTGCCCCGGGACATTGAGGGTGAGGGCCCTCCACCTGACGAGGTCCGACTTCGCTTTTTAAACCACAGGTTGGAGTTTGAGGGTCCAAGTGAGCTCCGGGTGTAGGGCAATCCCTTTGCCTAGGTATTTAAAAATGAGACAGCGGAGAGGATGTTTGTCTGCCAGCCAAAGCAGTCTCTGGACGGTGCCAGGGGGACCAACACAAACTTAGAGGGGTTAATCTGCAGGCTGGACGCTTCCGAGACGTTACAACAGCTGGAGGCATCTGGGTCCACTCACAACCAGACGTACAAGGTAATCGTCCACGTATAGCGCGATACGGTCTTCATGCTCCCCCCCCCCTCAAGCCCAGCCCGCATATTGGGGGTCTGTACTTAAAAGCTGGGCCAGAGGTTCTATCGCCAGGGTGAAGAGGAGGGGAGACGGGGCAACCCTGTGAGTCCCTCGCTCTATGGCAAAAGCATTGGAGAGGCCTCCGTTGACCCAAATTCGAGCGATGAGATTGAAGTATAGGACTCAGACCATGCTCCGGAACTTCTGCCCAAAGCCCGCACGAGCTAGCAACAAGTGGAGGTAGCCCCAGTCCACCACATCGAAAGCTTTCTCACAGTCTATGAGAAGCAAGGCTAGATCAGGTGGGAGTCTGAAGGTGGGTCAGGGCCACGTGGCGCCAGCGGATACAGTGTCTCATGCTGCGGGGTGGCATTAAGCCGCATTGGTCTGGTTGCACCAGCTCGTGTAGAACATGTTTGAGCCTGCTGGTTGATACGGATATGAAGATTTTGACCTCACAGAGGAGTGATATCTGCTTATAGGTCACACATGATGTGGATGGGGCTGCGTCTTTGGTATTACGACTATAGTGGCCGATGCCAATTCCAGCAGAAAGGACCCATTGTGGCAGGCCTCCTTGTATAGTGACAAGGAATAAGGGTCTCCTGGAACGCAGTATAATATTCCAGGGGATAACCATCTGGGCCCGGGGTTTTACCAGGTGTCATGCCAGACAATGCCTCTCCAATTTCCTCCACCGTAACGGGTTCATCTAGCAGACGAACATCTGATACTGGCAGCATGGGAGGGAGACCGAGTCAAGGAACGATCGGGACACAGCCACGCTCCTATCCACCAGGTGGGCATACAATGTACGATAAGTTTGTTGAGGACGGCCAGAGTCGTCCAGGACCTCAAGGACAATCTTGTTGGCTTGTTGACCGGAGACCAACCAGTAGAGCAATTTCCCGTTTTTGTCTCCTCAGCCATAGATCCGAGCTGTCGTGGCCTGCCTTGAAAAGTCAACATTTTTGAAGCCACCATTGATCAAAGCCTGAAATCTATTTTTAGATCAATTTTCTTGACTGGGCTCTGGAGCTTGGACCCAACGGAGAACCAGATGGTGTTGTAAATCTTTTTAATGTAACTAGAAAACCCACAAAGGTACTGGATCATAAGAATATCAGAAGACTCCTAACTACCATGCTGATGTTTGAGAACTGAAAGTTAAGTAACTGTTGTAGCAGCTCTACTCTCTTAAGGGGAGAATAGGCCAATACCGGTATCGGCAGAGCTCCTAAATACTTTAGAATAAAACTATCAGACTGGTATTTTGTCTATTTGAGCTTGTATTGTCTGGCATTGCCTATATTCTTCAAAGGTGACAACTTATGGTAAATCTGAGGCAATGCATGTGCTTGTTCGGAATATGAAAGGAGCCATCCTGGAAGTCTTCAGACAAACAAAGCTATGAAGATATTTTTACATTTGGAGGGGAGGCTATGAAGACTAGGAGAACAACAACCTGTGACCTCATCTTACTTTCACAAACCGCTGTTTTGGATGAGGAAAGGCCACTCAGCGTGAAACGAAGATAGTCATCTTCCCATGGCTTAAATTATTCTGGATTGTTTCAATGGAAAGGCACTGTGTTGCCTGAAGGTAGTCATGTAAGTTTGTTGGTTTGCTGTGCGGAAAGTAGCACATTGGTCAACTCATTGGCTTTTGTGATGAAATCTGTGCTTCATATTAGAAGCTAAAGTAGTACATTGCTTCCCCTTTCGAAGTATACCTGATCCTAAGGATTTGATGATCGCACCAGAAGGTAGTTAGCTAGCAGTCACAACAAGGACTTTCAAAGTCATTAGTGTTTAAGGTTTTGATAACTTCAGCCCATGGCATCCACTGACTTGACATGAACAGTCAAAGCTAGGAGATGGTCCGGTCTGTAGGTCTGGAGGTCTGGATAACTTCCTCAAACAAGCAAGTCTGGATAACCACAATGATTAATGGCTCTAACTGTGAAAGTCAGGAGGGCAATAACTGCAGCAGAACAGCTTCTCTGGCTTCTGAATCACAAATGTTCTTTGGCCATCTATGCAGAAGAAAGCTACAAAGTTCTCAATACTGTTCAAATTTTGAAACATGTAACTTGACAAGAAAGTGGCAGCCTGCAGATCCTGCTGGATAAAAATGCAGTCTGGTAACTTTTCTTTCCCTGGTTCTTCAATAATTTCACATTTTTATATAGGACTGAAAAAGGGGATGCACTAGCCCTTTGCAATTAGCCAGTGATGTAATGGCAAACGCAGATCACCACAGAAAGATTTTCCTTGGTGGGGAGATACTTGTAATTAAGGTCTTGGACATACAAGATTCATAACACAAGCCCGTTCTTGTGGAAACAGACAGTTGAATAATGGATTGCAGAGCTATTACCCAATGAGAAAATGTGGAAGTTCAGTAACACAGAACAAATGTATTAAAAAAATCCAGCGCAAGGCTCACACCATATTAAAGTTACCATTTTGCTTGGAATTGAAACAGTGCATTATTCTTAAAATGTATAATCTAAACTTGCAAATAATGGAAACGTTTTTTGGAGTGCTAACATGCCTTCTGCTTGCCTATAAACTATGCAGACTATTTTTCTACAACTTGCATCAAGCAGCGAAGAGGTCTTTCTAAACAGTACAGTAGACAAGGCTCTCTCGCACATGGTAATTAGTAATTAACATTTAAGTTACAATCAGCCACCAGCTTGTAAAGTGCGGTTAACATTGTGTCGATATCTTCATAGTCCATTCAGTAAACCACAATGACTATCCAACTGTATTTGTGGGGGGTGTGGCTAGATGTAAGACGCCTAAACTCATTGCTCCACACCAGCCCGCAGTGAATCCTGCATAACTTGCTGTCCGGGGATGCCACTGGTCTTGAGACTCTGAGGCACCGAACGGGAGGCAGCTCCCTCTCACCGGTTGTGTGACAGAGGTGCCCTGGAACTAACTGGCATTCCTCTGGGATGCAGCTCCCATGTGCTGGCCTGCGCAGGGTAGACCCCACCAACTCCTGGGGTGCCGACAGTGACGTGCCAGCGAAACCTTATCTGGACGAAGGTAAGTGGCCCTTCTGGGGTCTGCCCTGGGCAGAGGAGCCTGCTGTGGGTGTGCTGGAGGAGTGCTGACTGAGGGGCCCTTCCCTTTGGCCGATGTTCGCTGGGAGGAGAGGTGCTTACCGGGCCTATCATTGCAATGGGGAAGCCTAGGACCAGTATTCCGGGCACCCAGTTAGGGCTGGTCTTGAACATCCAGGAGATGTGGTAGGCAACTAAATGGCAACACATCCACAGGTATCTCAAACGATGAGGGGTGCACATTGCCATGCTACAAGAAACCACTCATGGGTCCCCTAGTCCAGGGCAGATTTTTCAGCTGGGAAAATCACACAAAGGAGCGTCTATGCACCGAACCAAGACCAAATAGCATTTCTCCAGTCCATGTTGGTGCCGCCGACTCACCTCGCAGAAGAGGGTTGGATCCTGGGTGGAGATTTTAACTATGCGGGGGACACTTCACTAGACCGCTCTACCCCATTCCTACCTGGGGCGCAGGCCCACAGGTCGGCCGCCGCCTTATGGGTGTGGTTGTAGAACTTGAGCCTAGAGGACATCTAGAGGACTCACATGGGTTGGAACAGGACTACTCTTATTACTCCCCCATTTACAAACTACACACTAGACTGGACAATTTGCATGCTCAAGCCAACTAAGCTAATACAGGACAGTCACAGATTATCCCGGCTGCACCCTCTGATCACAGCCTGCTGTTAATGGGTTTCCGACCAGAGGATAAACGCCTGTAGATACCTGCGTGGCAACTGCTTGTTATAGGGATTCATTGCGGGATGCCATTGGGGGTACTCTGAAATTAACCAGAGGTCGGCATCTACTAGTGTAGTGGTAGGTGCGCAAGGTGGTGATCCGGACACTCCCTGAACCAAACCATGGGCACTTGGAGGGAACTGGACGACACTACACAAGCTGAACAATGCTCTGGGAACTGACCTGGGAGCATTCACCCGGCTGCTCAAAGCGAAGGAACAGTATAATGTTGCCCTGGAATGCCTGCGGTGCCATGACTACTAAAATTATGTTGCGAGGGCCCATGAGGAGGAGGGACGTCCTGGGGGGCGTGGCCACGCAGGCAATGGATTCGGACGTGCTCCGTTAGAGCTCCATCGCCGACTCCCCTTCCCAGTCAAGACCATCCGATACAGCATGCTCCTGGGGCCACAGACCAGCTCCGCCGAGCCCCGGCACGACCCGCAACGCACCTGGTGATTTATGGACATTGCGGTTGCGGAAACCCGCGACTGGAGCCGTACAGTGGAGACAGCACCTGAGAGGAAGTGAAGGAGGCCCGGCCGCGGTCTTCAGGAAACGCTGGAGCTGTGCCCCGCCCAGCAGGCCGCAGCGCGAAGTAGCGCGTTGGAAAATCGGAATACTGCTAGCCACCAACAAAAGCAACAAGCACCCGAGGTCAGCTGGGGCCCTGGTGATATCGCGGACACAGCAGCAGATTCCTGGACAGAGGAGCTGCTCATGTAATTAAAGTGCGCGTACGGCTCGAACATGGCGAGCATACGACTCAGCTGCGGGCGGTGATCTCCACGGTGCATGTGGATTCCAGAGAAACACGGGGGCCACATTGGAGGCATCCCAAGGCCAGGCGAGTACCTGTGAACAGTGGAGCGGTGCTGGGTGTGACTGGGAGCGCCCCTGGAAGGAGCTTGCGGCGGTTTGGGGGCAATAAGGAGACGCAAATTATCTTCAATAGAGGTGATTGGAGGTGAGCTGGGTCATGGCTCCCCACTGCCCTGGCCCTTCCTTTTGAGACTTTATGAGCCCGGCTGCACACTGTAAACAACGTCTCTGGTGCATGCGCAGGCCAAATAATCTGCAAGTGCTCCTACCACTATTGGAGCAACCCGGCCGCGTGGGCCTGGGCTTAGTGACTAATGCACCGCGACCGATGTCCAGTAAATTGGATGCTGTATTGGCAGCGGTGGAGAAGCTGGGTGCAACTATGGACCAAACCCGCACCTCCCTTGAAAGCAAGATAGACAAGCTGGCCACTGACTTGAACCTCCTGCATGCGGACCACCGCAAACCTGCAGACAGGATGTCTGCAATGGAGACCGCGATAGCAGAGATCTCCCCACAGACGACAGCGTCGGAGAAACGCATTAAAACCTTGCAGCACGGGTGGAATTCCTAAAAAGTAGAGTTAAAGTTGCTGAAGGGAGGTCACGGCGCAATAATGTGCGCGTTGTGGGCCTTCCAGAAGGCTCGGAAGGAAGAGATGCGGTGGCCTACGCGGAATCCTGGCTCCGAGACCTGCTGCTGGAGGGGACACTCTCCCCTCACTTTGTCATTGAACGTGCGCACAGGGTACCTGGCAAAGCATCCGCCCCCGGGAGCTAACCTCAGACCACTTAATACGAGTACTGAACTACAGAGATGCTATTCTTCAGGAATCTAGGAAACTGCAGGACATACAAGTAGGCAATCATAAAATGATGTTCTTCCCTGACTTCACGGCGCTGGTACAGAGACAGATACTTCTACATGGCAGTGAAGCGAAGACTCCGGGAATAGGACCTCAAATACTCCGTTGTTTCCAGCTCGTCTGCGGGTGATTGCAAATGGCAGAACCCACTTTTTTGATACTCCAGAAGCAGCGAGGGAATGGTAAGACATGCGGGATCCCGCAGGAGGTGCTTCTTCGGCGGCGGGAGTAACTGACATGAACTCTAGCGGCATTCCCGGGAAACGTAGGAGGGGTAAGAGGCGCAAAACAACTCCGCCACCCCTGAACGCAATCCCGAGCAGATGTTACAAGATCAACGCAAGACCCTTCAGGCTGCAGCAGAAATCGGAGGGACATTAGGCAAAGCATCCTCTACACCATGTGTGCAAGGACGGGACAGCGAGGAAGAACTATCAGATGTGACCCTGAATTCGCAGGACTAAGAGCCTCCCAGGGGTCACTCCTCAGACCGCGGATGGTATAATTTAGCATCCAGCACAGAACTCGGTGTATGCACTGACCAGAATGCGCTGCTGTCTACGCAAGTATAATAAGACTGTTACTGATGGTTTATAATGGCCTGCCATACTGAGCATATATGCATACATCGACTATAGATGAGGGCTGTGGGGGAGGTGGGGTCTGGGATAGCACGGGCCCACGTTATATGTTGGGCGGCTTCCCCAATGGAATCGGCTTGCGCTTATTGCCATGAGGCCCCGATTTATGCTTTCTCCTTGGGGACGGGGAGTCATTATGACAATGTGCCTATTGCATTGCAGACACGCTCCGCTTGTGTGGAACTCCCCCCACCCCACCCCCCTTGTCATAGACAGAATGTTGTTTGCTCTGATTGTTTGGACGATTGCTTGTTGCACCCTCGCCCTTCTGGCATTAGTAGTTTTAGTCTGTTGTAGTTTTACCATCCATCACCCGCTGGGTCGACTCGCACGGAGTATTAGGCATATAGCTGGCCAGCAGCAACTTCCGCATCAGACACACGTCCCGCCGATTAGTATAGTCACTGGGGCCCCCTTAGGTCCACACCCGCTCCCAATTTGGTATCATGGCATCCATTAAAATATGCATGTGGAATGTGAGAGGCATTCATAGCCCATCCCATAGATACCCAATTTATTCATATCTCAAGCGTCACCACAAACAGATCGCTCTTCTTCAAGAGACGCATTTGCCAGGGTCCGAAGTGAAGCACCTACAGAGAAGATGGAGGAAAGTTTCATGCCATGGGCTATTCAGCATATGCCAGGGGAGCATTAATTTGGGTTAGACCAGACACCCTATTCCGTATAGAAGACTATCACTGACACAGAGGGCCGCTATGTTATTGTACGGGGAAGGTTGGATGGCCGCCTTGTTGTTATTGCATCCATATACGCACCCAATAGTGAACAGGCCTCATTTCTAGATACCCTGTCGAGTACGTTAGCTGCCTGGCACGGGGTCCTGATGATTTGGGGGGGGAATTACAACAGCGTTTTGGACGTGTCCCTGGACTGCTCCTTTCCTCCTCTCCCTGGCGCACCCACGACTGCCGCCATGAAGTCGCTGAATAACTGGGCTACACAGTGGCACTTAACAGATGCATGGAGGCACAGAAACCCACGATAGAGTATACTCATTCTTCTCTGCGGCACATGGGCTGCATGTTCGCCTTGATCGGATAATGGTGTCCGACTACCTACTAACAGCGGTCACGGAACCCCAATACCTCGGGAGGACCCACTCGGACCATAACCCTCACACAATTCAATTAGACTGGGCCAGTGGCACACCACTGATTCTGAGATGGCGCTTACAACCAGACACGGCTGGATGCGGCATTCCAGGGGTCACTGGAAACGGCCATAACACAATACTTTGAGGATAATACAGGTTCCGCTTCATCACCATTGATGGAATGGGACGCTTTTAAGGTAGTAATCCGAGGGAATTGCCAGGGCACGCAGGCCGGCATGCGTAAACAACTGGAGGCAGACCTTACAACTCTGGAAAGGAGACTGGCATCCCATGAGAGAGGGGCGGTCGAGGGCTCAAATAGGCGATTAGTCCACAGCAGGGAGGAACTCGCCCGATTGCAAGAAAGACTCCATTGCCTTAAATATGCAGCACACTCGGCGCGTACACACAACTCAGGCGACAAGGCCAGCAAACTTTTAGCTGGGCTGATCCGACAAGACAATGCCACCTCGCCCATCACCTCACTCCGTTCCATGCAGGGCACCAGAGTGTATTTGCAGCAGGACCTACACCGAGAAATCACGGCTCACTACAATGCACTATATAAGTCCCACACTTTAGCCACAATCGAGGATATTCGCAGGTATTTAGAAGACGTTGCCCCACCGCAGGTTACGCCCGAGCAAAGACTCAAACTAGATGATCCCATTCTACTAGATGAAGTTAGGGCGGGTGTACGTTCATTGGCGAATGGCAAAACTCATGGCCCGGACGGCCTACCGGCGAAGTTTTACAAGGCTTATGCGGAGGTCCTGGCGCCCCAGCTAAAGAAGATCTACAATACCTCAATAGAGGACTCCACCCTCTCTGATACACAGAATGAAGCGCTACTGATCTCTCTCCCTAAGCCCGGTAGGGGCCCGGAGGTACTGGGCTCATTCAGACCGCTGGAGCTACTCAATACAGACGAAAAGGTCCTAGCGTCGATAATAGCAGCACGTGTGGCCCCTCTGGTGCGGAGCTTGGTACACACGGACCAAAATGAGTTTGTCCCCACCCGAAGTACAGCACTTAATATACGAAGGCTCTTCAGGGTGCAGCGTTACGCGACGGACATCTGGCCCCGCTCCGGTTGTTTGGTCTTAGACCTGGAAAAGGCCTTTGACTCTGGAATGGCCATATCTTTGAGGTGCTGCGGGGATATGGGTTGGGTGATAAATTTCTGCACATGGTCAGGTTACTATACATGCAGCCCTCCGTTAGAGTTCGGACGGGCCGACTGATATCGGACAGCAGACAGGTAAATAGAGGCACCAGGCAGGGCGGTCTTCTCTCCCCACTCCTTTTCTCACTTGCCATGGAGCCGCGGGTGACACGGCTCCGCAGGGAGGGAGCGGACTGGGGCATTCAGCTGGGGGACGGACTACACACCGTCTCTTTATACGCCGATGATTTGTTATTGTACCCGAGGGACCTACATGATATCCCCGCCACCATAGCAGAGACACTCCAGGATTTCAAAAGGGTATCGGGTCTACAGGTAAATTGGGCAAAATCGGGCTTGTACCCCTTCCGGGACGAAATCACTGAAGCAAAGGTGCGCATGAATAATTTTCCTCTCCGCTGGTACCCGCCCACGTTTCGATATCTTGGCATTTTCATATACCGGAACCCAGGCGATATCCTGGAGGGCAACCTGAACAGGGCATATCTGCGATTAGAGCCCAGATTCAGTTTTGGCAGACACTTCCTTTGAATGTGATGGGCAGGATCGCGCTAAGATGGTGGTGTTACAAAATTGTTGTATTACTTCTCCAATCACCCAGTCTATGTCCCGAACAGACTATTCCGTGATCTTGAACAACTGATCCGGAAACTTATCTGGAACAAGGGTCGACCCCGCATAGCGCTGTGGAAACTCCACACCCCTACTAGTAGGGGGGTTGGGGGGGTGGCTTGGCGATCCCCAACATGGAACTGTATTATCTGGCAGCGCAACTACAATGGGTGACGAAGTGGTTCGCAGGTCTTGGCCTAGATGATACGGCCACCATGCAGCTGCCATGGTCCCAATCCCAGATATATCACCCGTTTCACCCAAACGCCCGATCACCACGCCCATCGCAGACCTGTCTTGCCATAGCACATCGTTGCCATAGGAGGGGTTTGTATCTCACCAGGAGCACGGTCACTTATGCCCCGCTGCTGCTACTTTTGGGGACACCCAGAGGTAAGATGGGCACCTCTAACGGGGCACTTGTGTGTTGGCACGCAGCGGAATTATGCACACTGGGTGACCTTTATGCTGAAAACACCCCAATACCTTTCGAAACCCTGGCGGAGGACTGTGACCTGCCAGCAGGACAATTCCTACTACACAACTCCATCACGAGGTCGCTTCCTGCGGCATGGGGCGACATCACCTCCGAGTCAGAGATGCACCTCGTGATACAATACTTACATGTCATGGGTAACGGATCCCACATTGTACACTGGCTGGCGCGTTACTCACCCACACAACACAGCCCATGACGGCTCTTCATTTAAGGTGGGAGGAGAATAGGGGACAACAGTGGACAGACCACGAATGGAACATGGTGTTAGAAAACCCCACGTACATACCAAGAAACTCTAAATTCATGCTTATACAGACATACATTACACATAGGGCATACCTCTCCCCGGACAAACTAAACAAATATTTTCACACGACCACCTCGGCATGTCCCCGCTGTTTACAGACAGATGTGGACCTCCTCCACATGCTCTGGTCCTGCGACTCCTTATACACATATTGGCAAGAAATTACCGCTGCACTCGCAGCAAGCACCGACAGGCCAATACTGCATACGTGGGAAGCATGCATACTAGGTTTTTTTCCCCAGATCAAAAGGAACACAAGGTTACATCCAGGTTCATTGACCTAGGCCTTATAGTAGCAAAGAGATGGACTACTACGCGATGGAAACATACTAGTCCCCCTGCCGTCAACAGTTGGAAAAATTCACTCCTCGTGTGGGCACAAGTAGAAAGCACATCACTGCACAGGGAGGAAATAGCCGAGTTACGCAAATACCCTATTGGACAGTTTTGGGATATCATCCTCGGAGACCTGACACGCATGAATTAGGAGGCCAGGCATAGTTCTTCCCAAGAGGCTGGTGGACAAGATATAGATACAGATACTCAGACACAACACCTCAATCTCCAGATAAAACAGGGGCAGACATGGAAGGGAAGTCTGGCTGCCTACCCCCATTGGGCATTGCGTAAGCTGGGATAACAAATTTTGCACAGTTGCAACGAAATGGCAGCATCTATCCACTATGCACATTGACCCAAGCGTGATGATCTGATGATGGTTTAGTTTGATTGCAAATTGTATCATATTTTGCTTCATCGTATACTTCCAAATAGGACAACTAGATGCAGAAATGCATGCGAAATGCCGTTTTGGTGTGCGGACAAAACGACAGCATTAAAATGGGACAGAATACATACTAGGTCATTCCAATGGACATAAAAGTACACTTCTTTTGATAGCTGCACACGATGTAACACATGTAGGACACCACTCCGTAACTTTTCTATTACGTGGAACTTGTAGCGGAATCAATCCATAATGTTTCAGCAGTACGTGCGACATTGCTTATTGTATATGCTGTGGTTACTTGATCCCTGCTTCATACACATTTGTTATCTGTATGTTTGAGAAACAAGAAAAAAAAGCAAATAAAGTCGTAAAAAAAAAAAAAAAAAAAAAAATTGTGAAAAAGAAAAAAGGGAGGAGGAGGAGGGACGTCCTGGGAAGCAGATAGCTTGGCTGATTAGACCGGAGACCCGAGGCACACCTATTACTCCACTCAGTGCGGAAGATGGCACGATGCTATATTTTCCCAAAGCCATCAATGCCGCGGCAGGGATTACTACATGGAGCTCTACCGACGTCTGGAACTCACTGTGGTGGGGACAGGGACCGCCTTCCTGGAGAAACTCCCACTCCGGACCCTGCTGTGGGTAGCTAGGGACGACCTGGGGGTCCAGTAACGACGCAAGAGATACGATGTGCCATTAAGGGCATGGCCACAGGCAAAAACCCAGGGCTCAATGGGCTCCCTGCTAAGTTTTACTCCGTGTATGGGGACTGTTGGCCCCGAAAACTGGTGGCTGTGTACGCAGAGTTTCTGCACTTGAAACTCTACCAGCCTCAAAGAGAGATGCGGCTGTTGTCACGCTTCCCAAAACTAAGGCTTTGGGGGCCCCCACCACGGCATTCTGCCCCCGGTCTATGCTGAACATGGACTTCAAAATACTAAGTAAGGCACTAGCACTACGATTACTGCTGCAAATGCCGGCACTCATACACAAAGACCAGAATGGCTTTATCCCGGTTCGCAACACTCCCCTTAACCTTAGGTGATGGTACCATATACTATACCACCCAGAGGTACAGTCCAGACCCGGGCCCATGATTATGTTGGTGGATCTGAAAAAGGCAATGGACAAGGGTAGGTGGGATTTCCTGGAGGTCATGTTCCGAATGAGACTCTCGGAAGCCTGGGATAAATGGGTGTGGATGTTCTACTCTAATCCGATGGCGATGGTCAAAACAGGCACCACACTTTCCAAACAGTATAATACATAAAGGGGGTACGCGTCCGGGATGCCCACTGTTCTCTCCCCTCCCCCCCGTTTGCCCTGGCCATTCGGCCGTTGACAGAACTGCTCCATTTGGAGGGCAGAAGTATAATGGTGGATGGCAGTGAACATATATCACTATGCCAACGATCTTCTGCTCTACCTGGCAGATGGTACCACTGATGCCACTTATGCGACGCAGCTTCTTAAGGAGTTTAGTGCCCTTTCTGGCCTGTGTGTCAATCTTGCCAAGACCTGCCTGAGCCCGACCGCGAGTGTGCTTCGGCCAGACCTCCTGCTGGGGCGGACTTGGGCCCCTACCACTTTTAGGTATCTTGGTATCCAGGGATAACACACGTTGGAGGATTTGCGGGAGAGCAATCGGGGCAGGGGGTCCTTTGGTCCCTTAAATAAAGTGTTCGCTTCTGGAGATCCAGTAAATTGTCCATTATGGCATGCATAGCAACACCCAAGATGGGGATGCCCCCACGCTTGATCTACTAATTAATTAATCTCCCAGTCGGGTGCCGGTATTCTGGCTCAGGCAGTGAGATTCCCTGCTCAGAGAGCTGATCTGGGATAGGGGCCGCCACAGAGAGTCTCGAGATCCTACAAAGACCGCCGGGTGAGGGGGGGTGTGGCGGGTGTCTTCCAACTTTGAGTTATACTTCTTGACGGCGTAGCTTCAGTGGGTCACTAGATGGCACAAATCAGGAGGACCTTGGCCTCATAGGGAATCGAGCAAAATCAGGGAGCACAACTGACTAGGCTGCTCCAGCCGGCAGTGGAGCTACCCCGCCTTGGACTCCTGCCGTTGGTTGACCTTAAATGCTGGCGGCTGTGAATTGGGATGACTAGAGAGACACCCCTTTACACCCCAGGCCCTGCCTCTGGAGGGGGTACCCCACAGAGATCCCATCTCTGTTTCACAGCTACTTCTTTGCACATTGGCTGACTTACCTGCGCACTGATTAAACGCTCACTCGGTATCCTCCCCGGTCCAGCACGGATTGTTCCGATTGTCTGGAGGGAGGCACCCGAGACCGGAAGTGAGAATTGACTGCTTCCTCCCAATCCCGACGGGAGATTAGCAGTCTAGGGCATAATCTATTTAAACCTATGCCTAGTCAGACGCGCAGCGGACGCGCTTAAGCTGACTTAGGAGAGAAACTCAAGTACGGGACGGTAGCGCTTGGTAAAGGGCTCCTCTCTGCATTGCGCGCTGTATGTCGAAAACTACCCTTGCCTATTTTGCACTATTTTCACTTGATGCACTAAGAGCGCCTGGTAAAGGGCTCTGATGTTTTAGTCTATTTTAGAAATTCACCTTGATTTTTTTTTTAAACTGCTTCTTTGCACATTGGCTGACTTACCTGCGCACTGATTAAACGCTCACTCGGTATCCTCCCCGGTCCAGCACAGATTGTTCCGATTGTCTGGAGGGAGGCGCCCGAGACCGGAAGTGAGAATTGACTGCTTCCTCCCAATCCCGACGGGAGGTTAGCAGTCTAGAGCAATATCTATTTAAACCTATGCCTAGTCAGAGGCGCGCAGCGGGCGCGCCTAAGGCAAGCCCGTCTGCGCCCGTCCGCGCCTGGACGTCGCTAGGAGCAGGAATTCCTGCCGGTTTTGTTCATTCTCAGGTTAATAAGGTGAGGGGCTCTTTTACTTATACAAGTAATGAGTTGGTTGCGATCAAGAACGCCTATATGAACAAAGATACTCTGACTAGTGCCTGTCCTGCTCCTACTGAAGTGTTGGGACCTTTTTCTTGCATCAACTGTAAATACCAAAGCACTCCAATCTACCCCAAGAGAACTAATACTAAGTCAAAGCAGAACATAAACTCGGTTCCCTATCCTACAGAAAATAGACACTCTGCCAGTACAGATATTAACAATGACTGGAACCGTTTCCTGGCCAATGCAAGGTCACTGCCCAAACATGCTGCTAATATATGGGACTTGCTGTCTTCCAACAATCCCCACATAGGGTTCTTAACTGAAACTTGACAAAAACCCCACTCCAATCCTGACATAGCAGTAGCACTCCCCGATGACTACCACATATTAAAACTTGATAGACCACATAGGACAGGGGGGGGAATTGCCATAGTATATTAAAACTTGACTAATATTGCCGTCCTGGACCAAGTAAGTAATGATCAGCTGGAAATTCTAGTTTTTAGCATGAATCTGCACCACAATCTTAACTGGAAAGGAGCTATAGTCTATCGCCCACCAGGACCACTAACCAATACCACCTCACAGATCATTGAACTCATTGCCCCTCATGTCATTTCCTCCAGGAATTTCCCTCTTCTTGGAGATTTTAACATACATAGTGAAATTCAAGACAATCCGGAGGCTTCATCTTTTCTGACTGAACTGGCTGCACTGAATCTTACGGTAATAAACAAAGATGCTACCCACCAGGCAGGACATACGTTGGACATCATCTTAACTAACTCTCCTGACATATCCTATGTTGCTACGACTCCTCTGACCTGGTCGGACCATTCTATGGTCGAATTTCGTATCAACAACCACAAGGCTCACCCCGCTCCCAAATGCCATCCTAATAAAAACTACAGAAAGTGGAATTTAATTACACCAGCACTCTTAGAAGGCGCATTTTGTCCACCTCATCACGCGGAATCGGATAAGGTGGAGAAATGCCTAGCCTCTTTTAACGCTAGTCTACTTGCCACGTTAGATAGCTTAGCACCTTGGAAAAAATGCCCCACTAGCACAAAACGACGTCAGGCCCCGTGGTACTCGACCTCCCTGCGACTAGAAAAAGGCTCATGCAAAAAACTCGAACGCCATTGGCGCCGCTCTCAAAATCCTTCAGACAAAGAAAAATTCAAGGCGGCTCTAAATCACTACCACAGCAACCTAAAAAATGCGAGGAAGACCCATATCGCAGCCTCTCTCGAACAAGCTGGGAGCTCTCAGAAATGCCTTTATCAGATCCTAAAATCCTTTACCAATCCTTTGGCCTGCGACACGGTGTCAACACCTACCCAAACGCTGTGCGATGACATTGCTAGTCATTTCACTCAGAAAATAGACAGGATCTATAATAAAATCACTGCTACTTTGAATTCCCAACCTAAATTAGGATTTGAACCCCAATACTTCACACCGGTAACCAGCTCATTAGGAAATTTCCCACCACTCACAATAGAAGGTACTGAAGCCTTCTTAGAAGGCGCAAAATCAGGTTCTCCTTTGGATCTGATACCTGCTAAGTTAACTTCCACCCTGGCTAAACAGCTCGCCGATCCTATTTGTAATATTCTTAACAGCTCCCTGAAGGAAGGTGCCCTCCCTCCTGAGTGGAAAGCTGCACAGATACTTCCGATTAAAAAGAATCTCAAACTCTCACCGGAAGACGCAACAAACTACCGACCCATCTCACTCCTTCCCCTGCACACTAAATTTTTAGAAAAACACATCAATACTCACCTTTCCAACTTCATTGAATCCACTAACAGCCTAGATTCCTCACAATCAGGGTTTCGCCCCAGATACAGCACTGAGTCAACCCTGGTGGCAGTAACGGACAACATCAGGATGCTATTGGACAAGGGTCAGGCAGTGCTTTTGGTGCTGCTTGACCTATCCGCCGCATCGCACACCATATCCCACCAAATTTTACTCAGAAGACTTGGTGACATAGGCATCACAGGAAAAGCTCTGAAATGGTTAACCGACTTCCTATCTGACAGAACTCAGACCGTTAACCTAGGTCCCTACCACTCTAAGACCACCAAGGGAGTACCACAGGGCTCATGCTTGAGCCCCACTTTGTTCAACGTTTATGTTGCTCCCTTGGCGAGACTGTTGAGAAATTTGGGTTTCATCCCCATATCCTACGCTGATGACACCCAATTACTCCCCTCGCTTGACAAATCCAACCCTAATATCCAAACCACCTTTCGTGAAGGCATGAAATCCATAGTGGAATGGATGAAAATGAATTATCTCCAACTGAACGCTACCAAGTCGGAGATAATGCTATTTGGTGAGGCCTCTGTGAAATGGTCGCCTAGTTGGTGGCCTGAGGAACTGGGTCCCACCCCTTGCCCTAAACAAGTGGTGAAAAACCTGGGAGTCCGATTGGACCAAAAACTCACCCTGAGAGACCATGTCTCCTCTACTATTGGAGCCTGCTTCCGTAACCTGAGCATGCTCAGAAGAGATTTCCCTTTTCTACCACAGTCTTCTAGAAAAACCTTGATTCAGGCTCTGATTGTAAGCCGCTTAGATTACTGCAATGCGCTGCTGATCTCTGCCAACGAAAGAGACATTAATAGATTGCAGGTTGTCCAAAACACCGCGGCTCGTCTGGTGACCAATGGCCCCCCCCCCCCAAGAACAGCTTCCCTTCCTCTGCTACAGAAACTTCATTGGCTACCCATTCGGAAAAGGATTCATTTCAAAACATGCTGTATGGCTTACAAAGCCGTATACAGATTAGGCCCTAGTTATCTCAATGACAAATTTGTTAATTATGTGCCTTCCAGACCTCTCCGCTCAGGAGACAAAGCCCTGATTACAGTCCCGCGCTTTAATAAGGCTCGACAAGGTGGTAAGGCCTACCATCTTGCTCCACGCCTCTGGAACGAACTCCCCATTCACCTACGACAATGCACCGACTACCTGGCCTTCAGGAAATTATTGAAAACTTCACTTTTCTAATCAAGTCTCCTCAAGTTCGCTTATGTGGCCTCAGCGCTGAGATACCCTTATGGGGTGATTCGTGCGCTCTATAAGTGAAATATAAATAAATAAATTATCCGACTGGACCAATGTCAGGCTTGTGACGGTGGGAGACTGCTTCTACATGGGCACTTTAATCCCCATGGAGGAGAGGACTGCTCAACATGACCTACCCCAAGCCAGTTTTTAACTTATGAAGTCCTGACAAGAGCCTTTGGAGAACTTTGGGATGGGGAAGAGATGAGCCTCAAACACAAGTGGTGCTCCAACGTCTGGTGTCAAAGGGCTCAGCCAGACACCTTGTGACGTGGTTCTACAGGGCGTTGAACAGGATGGTTCGGAAGCCCGGTGCGGCACTGAGGACCAAGTAGGAGGGAAAAATAGGACACCAGATCGCAGACACGGAGCGGCACAGAAAGCTGCATATCCCCAGAGGGTTTCCCGGAGTACGTGCCCAAAATACATACAATTCAATTATAAGCATATGACATACCTTTTGCCACACAGAATCCAGGTCAACTATGGTAGGTATCCGCGCTGATGCACCAGATGTACGCACCCAGACATGGCATTTTCTCACATGACCTGGGGCTGCACTCAATTGCTGACATTCTGGGGCAGGATGTTAGACAATGCCACGCTGGGTCGCGTACTCCCGTGCACAATGGAGAAGAGACTCCTCAGGGTGCTCCCAGACCTAAACCCTGGAAGGTGGGCACCAGGTTTAGACCTGGCTCTCATTCAGTCCAAGAAGTGGATAGCGATGGCCTGGAGGTTGAGAACAGGTCCTGTGATAGAGACCTGGGAGATGGACTTCACCATGCGGAGAAGGGTGGAGGAGAGGGTGTTGCTGAGAGAGAACGCTAGGGGACTGAGACAGAGGGACTGTGGGCGGAGGTGCTGGAGGCCTGGGAGACCTCGACTGACTAACGAATCTAGGCCTGAAGGACGCGGTAAGCAGGCTGGAGCCCACCCAGATGGCAACTTTGAGGCCATGGGTGAGGCAGACTATTGTCTAGCGTAGGCTGGCCATCTGCCCCTACTGCAAGATACCACCTTTGACACAGACAACCCTGGAGCTCGTCCCCCAAACCCCCTCCACCAATACCAAAGAGGTGCGCTGCTCACAGACCCTTGGGGGCTGCCCCTCTTGACCCACGCTGACATTTTCCTCTCAGTGTGGGTGACATTCCTCCCCCCCCCCATAAAGGGTAGTTTTCAAAGTATTTTTTCCTCCCCCACCCACCTTTCTTTCTTCTTTTTCCATGTTCCACTGGTTTCATAGTCTTACACATGTACACAGCTATATAGAGTTTACTTACTGGATCGGACTGCACATCCGCTGCAGGGGGAACCTTGGGAGAGGGGGCGGGGGAAATAGGCTTCACCATTATTTCACAGATTGTTCTCCGCTGCATATTTGTGAATCTTTTCACAGACCTCGATTCTCTCCACTAACATACCAGATTCAAAAGATCTTGGCACTTTGATATGGCAAAACTCAGACCTACCTCCACTCTGTCCCTCACCTTCCCACATGATTGCTCATATGAAGTTAGTAACACTTGTCCTGCTTTGCAGATGCTTTTGACACAGATACAGTTCCATGTTCTTAGTGCGGTTACATTTGTGTTCACGAGCATCTACTTGTGAACGAACACCAGTTAAACAGAACATATCAGACACAAAGTATCCACTTTTTGTCAGTAAGGGTACGAGTCTCCATTTTTAATCCGTGTCCGTATCGGCAAGGTTGAACAACATTAGCATTATTGCACTGCATCCTTTTTGCCAGCATTTTTTGCCCTTTTCGAAGTTTGGCCTGGTCTGCAAACATCGCATTTTGGTAATGTTCCTGGTATTAGTACTGCACGGTGTTTACAAAGGCTCTATTTGTGTTCTCAGTGCTCTATCATGATATTGCCCGTCTTACTGAGAGTACTGACTTGTACATTACTATCCAATATTAACATTGTGTAATATTGTGTTTTGTGCACTTTACATTTACTCCAATTTTGTTTAATGGTTTTCTTATATAGAGTCTAGTGGGACTGTTACCCACTCAGGTGACATTCTCCTCGTAGCTTAACCTCCAAGGTTAATTGCAAAATAGCAAGAGGGTTTATCGCTACAACAATCTTCCCAATGCAAAGGACCTTCTTCAAATTCAGGTATTACAGGTGGGCGGACAGTGTTGGAGAGACAACAGGCAATACAAGACATCAAATTCTTTTCCTTGGGAACTTACACTCCTGAGCTTGAAAGTGAGCAATCTGAGGCCTAGTGCTAAGGAGTGGGAGGGCTAGTGATTAGTGAAGTTAATGTCCCTCTCATAAGTTGTTGTGCTGCTCTGTCCCTTAAAAGAAGGGATGACAGACTCAGGATACCAGAGGCAGACTTTGTAGGTCCTTTAAATCTCTATTAGAACATTTTTTTCCCCTCTTAGTTTTATATAGCGCGAACTCGACCCGAAGGAGTCCGGTATCGGAGCGCTTTACATGAGCACCAGTTGGGTTACAGAAGGACACATTCATTTGGTTAGGCACAGGGAGAAATCAGGAGAAGGTGTGATTACAGTATGCGGATTAGTTTAGGACAGTCTAAATCAGTGTAGCAATTAACTTAATAAGCCGCTGAACAGTAGGAAAAGGAAAAAAAAAAAAAAAAATCAGCTGTCATAAGCGGTCGATTCTTGGTGAAGTGAGCTAAAGGAGCATAGTTCGGTTGGCGAGAGTGGTAAGGTATTTGTTGACGAGAAGGAGTTTCAGGTCCCTTTTGAAGCAGGAGATGGAGGGGTTGCAACAGAGTTCTCTAGGGAAAGCGGTCCATATCCTGGGTGCATTTCCAGAGAAGGAGTGAGCCTGGTTGGTTTTCCTTGTCAGTTTCGGAGGGACAAGCAGGAGTGAGTTGGAGCTTCAGTGTTTTGGTTCATCCAGCTGTCGTTAGTTTGTTGTTTAGATCAGTGGTTCCCAAACTTTTGACTCCTGAGGACCCCTATTGAGTCACTACTGGAAGCTGAGGACCCCCAAGCAATTCGTACGATTTAAATTTCAAACATTAAAACAGTAATTCGAAAAAAATAAACACGTGTGCGCACCAAACAGATACCCAAATTACTAAAGCTTTTAGTATTTTATATTGAAAAAATTTGCAAAATCGAAAATTTTTAATAGGAAGGTTGGTGCTGCATCTCGGCGACTAACTTTTCAATATTTGGATTTATTTTAGAGTATGAGATTCCTGCTCCTGACGGGGCCGGACTGGAACCCAAAGCAGCCCTGGCAAATGTTATCAGGCCAGTCCCCGTACGGTGCACACTAAGTGCAGTGAGCGAGCCTGGCCACTACAAAGCGGACTTTGGGGGCTCTCCCACCAAGAAAATTTGGGGAAAAATGGTGCATTCTACAACACATTTGTAATTATATATTGAATTGTATTCGCTTTCAAAGCATAGTAAATGATGACCTTACTATGCACCAATACAACAATCTTTTTGGGGCTCTTCCATGAATCCCTCCCTATCATCCTCCAACAGTGCCTCTCTTCTTCCCATAGCACCTCTGTCACATGTATTTCATTTGTTTTATAGCATCTCTCATACTAGTGTAGGGTGTCAGAGCACTTTACATCACACACATACAGAAACAATGGGGGAGATTTACAAAAGTTGCGCAATGCAGCGCAGCCCCCCGCGAGGCTGCGCTGCGTTGCGCGACAGGGAGGGAGCAGGGGAGCGCCATATTTCCAAAGCTATGGCTCTCTCCTCCCCTTTCCCTTGCGCTGATTTCAGTAGCCCCGTGCCATGCACACACCTTAGCGCTGTAGCGCTAAGGTGTGTGCATGAGTGTAGCATAGGTTTTGTACAGGAAGGGTACCCTTCCTGTACAAAATACTATGCTAGACACGAGGGAAAGCTTTTCCCACTTTATAGGCGTGCTGCACAGTGCAGCACGCATGCAAAGTCGGAAAAAGAAGGAGAAATGAAAGAATTTCTCCTTCCTTGTTCCTAGTTGAAAAGGGTGCAGTGTTCTCACGCTAAACACAATCTACTGTTTTTAGTAAATTGGGTTTAGCGTGAGAAACCTTGGGTGGTTGCATGGGAACAAGTTTAGTGCTGGAAAGTAAATTACAAAAAAAAGATTTTGCGTCGTTTTGTGTCACTTTTGTGACGCAAACATGGCGCAAAAGCTTAGTAAATCTCCCCCAATGAATCATATGTGTGTAAATCAGTGTATAGAAAATGTTACATAGGGGAAAGGGGACTTCAAGGTGTAGGATTCACGTCATCCATACTGGTAAGCATTTTTTAAGAGTGCTTGATTTGGAGAAGCACAAAATCTGGTTTCAGAATGTAAAACAGTGGTTAGCGTTGACTTTAATTATAACAATTTAATTCTACCCAAACATACCTTTTTGGCAGCATCAGGATAATGAAAGACTGGGGAAAAAGATGGCATACTAACTTGTACAATGCAGTTTGTATGCAGCTCTTTGACGGCAGTTCATAGTTGACAGTGCTAGATTATGATTGTAACTTATGAACTGCACAGTAACAAAATAATCTCTGTGACAAAAGCAGTAACCCAGCTATGCACATAAAATACTGTTTTATTAAAAATGCATGGTACCCGTTCTTTGGAGCAGGCATATTAACCCTCTGCGCTACCTACCATCTCTCTCCAGCAGGTACATTAATCACTCGAGTTATCTTGATAGTTTTATTGTTGTCGTAAAACTGCAGATTATACAAGGAACTTTGCATTGCTTTTAAGACAGCTGCCTGCGGACCCCCTGGGAATGTGTCAGGGACCCCTGGGGGTCCGCGGACCCCAGTTTGGGAACCACTGGTTTAGATAGTTTGATGAATGTGTGTGGAGAGCTTTCTGTGTGATGCAGGCAATTTTGTAAATATATCTTCCTTCAATGGGCAACCAGTTAAGAGGCTTGAGGGCTGGAGCGATGTGTTCAAATCGTTTAACACCAGTTATGAGACGGGCTGCCGTGTTGAGCACCGATCTTAGGGGGGCTAGGTGAATTTTCGGAGTCCCTGTGAAGGTGAAGTTTCCATAGCCCATTTTACAGAGAACTAGAGATTGTATTACTGTCTTGAAGTCATCGGGGGGATGAAATGTTTAATTTTCTTGAAGTGTTTCAGTGAGAAAAGTGCTCATTTGGCTGAGCTTTTGATGTGATCCTTCATTGTCAAGTTCTTGTCGTGGGTGATGCCTAAGGACTTTACTGAGTTGGACAGGGTGAGGAAGCAGTTTAGGGCATTCAAGTTCTTGAGCCATTCTTGGATTGGTTGGCGATTGCTCTTCAGGGCGAATAGTATTAATTCTGTTTTGTTTGGGTTCAACTTTAAGTGGATCAAGTTAAATTAGGTTTGAATTTTGGTTAGTGTGGTGTTGAGGTGTAGGATGTCACTAGGTGATTTGATTTTGTATTCGAGTTGTGTCATCAGCATATAGGGGATACTTAACCCCTGCTTGCTTCAGGAAGATTATAAGGGGTTCTATGAAGAGACTGAAGGGGGAAGGGGAGAGTATTGAGCCTTGGGCAACACCAAGGATAACGTGTGGGTTTGGAGAGGCAGGAGTTGATTTTGATTTGTTGTGAGCAGTGTTGAAGGATAGATGTGAACCATTTAAGTACAGTGCCATTAATACCAGAGCAGATCTTGAGTGTCAAGTAGAGCAGAGTGATTGACCATGTCAAAAGGCGCCGATAGGTCAAGTAGGATGAGTAAGCATGCTTCGCCTAAGGTTTTATGGATGTCATCGTAGATATTGCTCATGGCCGTTTCTGTGCTACAGCCCTGTCTGAATCCAGATTGGAAGAGGTCATGAAGGTTGTAATCTTCTATATGTTGGTTAAGTTGTTGAAGAACGCACTTCATGGTTTTGGCTAGGAACGGGAGGTTGGAGATTGGTCTGAGGTTGAGATCATTAGGGTCCGACCCTGGTTTTTCAGTATGGGAGTGATTTGTCCTAGTTGGAGGGAATCTGGTATGGAGCCTGAGGCGAGGGATGAGTTGATTATTTTTGCCCAGAATGGAGCAATGAAGTGGTTGAGGTTTTGTACTATTGTGGACGGGAAGAGATCTGTAGTGTGGATGGTAGGCTTTAAGTTCACAATTATATTGAAGACTTCTTTTTCTGTCACGAGTTTGAAGTGGGACCAATTGGCATCGTTTTTTCAGTTGGGCGAGATCATAGCTGTCCTTCGTATAATATAGGCACATTTGGTCATTAGTAAGTCTAATGGGACATGTTAGGAGGGAAGGCAGATATGAGACTTGGGTGAAGGATTGATACATTTTTTAGACTCTCAGTGAAGAAGCTGGCAATTTCTTCGCAATGTTCATTAGCGGCTGTTATTTCACGAAGGGATGAGAGGGAGGTTTGACCTTTTATAATGTTGAAGAGTGTCCTGGGTCTATTCTTGGCATGGTCCAGTTGGATGCAAGAAAAAATAATAATAAATAAATAAATAAAAGGCTCTCCCTCTAAAAATGTGCTTCTTGTATGACAGCCGTACAGTTCTCAGGAGAGCTAGGTGCATTGTCTGAGTTGTAGTCTCGCTTTGTTAAGATAAGTGTTGAACCAAGATTTTGATAGGTCTTGATCTTTTTAGTTTGAGTGGTGCTACATTATCAAGAACCTCTGTTATAGCTGTTTTAAAGTGTGACGTGAGGTCCTTGACGGTGTGGCTGGGAGTGTGACGCTGTAGTTTGGTACTGATCCCGGCTTCCCGTTCCATTAATGGGACTCGTTTGATGTTCCTGGTCCAGTGCTTGGGTTTATCAGTTAGGGTTGTCTGGGATCGGATGCGTGTATTAAACAATATGGAGGTGGTGATCGGGCCAGTCAATGGGTAATATTGATTTAAGTGAGATCAGGTCATTTTTGGTGATAATCACGTAAAGAGTGGATCCCTTGATGCGTGTAGGTTTATTGCAGAGTTGTTTAAGATAGTTTATTTCATGGAGGTCAGTGATTTTCTGTACTGTGGTGTCATCAGGGTTGTTCCAGTGAATATTGAAATCACCCAGGAACACGTAATTTGTGTCCGTTATGAAGAATCACACAATTAGGTTGGTTAGCTCTTCTGCGAAGAGGGCGCCATCACCAGGAGGGTGGTAAATGGTGTGCAATTTAAAGGGAGAGGAGCTTTTGACTGCAAGTTCGACTCTAAGGCACTCAAAGGAGGAGTATTCAGTGGGTTTAAAACAGAGCTGTATTTCTTCTTTGTGAATGATGGCTAGTCCACCTCCTGTTCTTATAGGTCTGTCTTGCCTGATTATGCTGAATCTCAGTGGAATAAGCAGGTCTAGAATGGGGGTAGGTTGGTCATTGAGCCAGGATTCAGTGAGGAAGGTGAGGTCTATTTTGTCCTGGAGTATAATTTCAGCAATATCTGTAGCGTGTTGAACAGCAGATCTGCAGTTGAGAAACATGCAAAATAACAGGCAAGGAGAATAATTTTAGTATGCGATGTTTGAATGGTAGTGTATTGAGCAGGAGGTCTGGGTGAGTGGATGGTTGTAGGGATTCTACATGTACCCACCATTACTGGGATTGAGGAGGGAGGCTTATCAGCCATCATCGGGTTCTATGAGTGGTAGGAATCACTAATAGCATTCGCTTCCAGAGCTGATAAGGGGCAGAGAGCTCGGTGGGACTGACAACCCAAGGAGGTAGAGGGACAGGGGGTGCGTTGAGAATCTGCGTGAGGTGACGATTTGTAGCTACTCGGAGAGTGAGAGTAGGTTGGTATGGTCAGGCTCGAGAGCTCTTGCCTAAGATGCATAAAGTCAATGGTTAGGGCGTCAAGTTTTTGCTCCATTCGTTTCAGGAATTGGGTGAGTGTCTCATTGCCATTACTAGCTTTGGGAGTAGGTGTGACTGTTGCAGCTCCTGGGTCTGTGGAGGAAAATGGACACTGCTTAGGTCGTCATTGTGCCTAGCAGTGAGGATAGTTTGGGCGGGAGGAGTAGGGTCCACTTTGAAGGTGGAGGCGGTTTGACTGAGCTGGATTGGGGAGTCTTCAGAAAGTTCGGTAATAAACTGTCTGTGGTTGGCTTTGGCAAGTTTAGAGACTTTGTGTTAGCAGGCTGGGGAAGTAAGGGGGGGGGGGTAACTGGCCGGTTCTGGGGTGGGGGGCAGCTGAAGCATTTAGGGTCCCGAGGCCCAGCAGTGTAAATGAGAGGAGTGACGGGAAGAGTCGATCAAAAATGGTGAGGTGAGGGTCTGAAGCTTGTATGAGAGTGGTGCCAGCCCTGAAGATAGAAATAGTTTTACCCCCCCTTTGAAGGTAGGAGAGGGGGGGGGGGGGGAAATGTGCAGAGTTTTGTTCCATAGGGTATTTTGATAGACTTGGTAACTTGTAGATGGCGAAGGCTAGATGGTGAGACTACCTTAGAGAGAATTTAGGATGGGTCTTCATCACTACCCTGTTGCTACGGAATACTGCGCAAGGTACAAGTGAACAGAGACCCTGTAGGTCACTAATTCTGCGAGCTGAAGTAATGGGTACCAAGAAAAAAGCCTTCCAAAAGAGGTGTTGGAGAGGAGCCTTGTGAATGGGTCAGAAAGGAGGACTCATCCGGCGAGAAAGCACAATGTTCAACTCCCATGGAGGCGAAGGTCTTCTGAAGGGAGGATATATCTTTTAATGCCTTCTACAAAATCTTTAACAGGCATTGAGAAAAAGGAGGTTTGTGAAGGGCATTTTCGATAAGCTGTGATAGCTGAGAGATGTACTCTAATTGAGGAGAAATTAAATTTTACTTTAGCAAGATGGAGAAGATATGGAAGAATATAGTCTTCCTGTCAAGTAAGAGGATTGACATTGTTCTGAGAACACCAGATCCAGAATATCTTCCATTTGAAGGAATAGAAATTCCTAGTAGATGATCACTTGGCTTCTCGTAGCACATTCATGCATGCCGGAGGAAGATTTAGGTGGCCATAATGTATGAGGTCATGAGCCATGCAGCCAAATTGCAAGGGGGAAGATTGGGATGTTGAATCTGGCCTCCGAACTGCTCAAAAAGATATGGTCTGTCTCTGTTTTCTTTTGTTGGGTTTGTATGTTTTATGTATTATTTGGAATAAAAAGATTTCCCCCCCCAAAAAAATATAAAGATCTGGTCTGCACAGCAGCTTCGTGTGGACACTCGGAGGTGAAGGAGATCCATGTACCACCACTGTCGAGGCCACTACGGAGCAATGAAAAGCATTCTGGCATTGAAGTGCGAGAATTTGATGAGAACTGTTGGCATGAGAGAATATTGGAGGAAAGACGTTAAGACATTTGCTTGAACAGTATATCTTTAGGGCATTCCCCAGTGAGCCCGGTTGGTAGAATCGCAATACAAAGTCAGGGCATTTTTTGTTTTCTCCATTTGGGGAAAAACCCAATCTGAGAAGATGTCGTTAAGTGCAGCGTCATTTAGAACCCACTCGTGGTTTTCTTGAATGACTCTGCTGAGTGTCCGCCTGAGCATTCAGGGCTACAGGAAGATGGACCACAGTAATCTTGAGATCCCTGGAGATGAGCCACTTCCAGATAGTTTTAAGGGCCTGGATCTCGTCCCTCCCTCCTTGTTCCAATAATGCATGGTTGTTGTATTGTCTGTCTGAACGTGGCGAGCGTCTGTTCTCAACGACGTGAGGAAAGTCTTTAGGGCTAGATGTACTGCCCTCCATTCCAGAAGGATGATGTGGTAAGACTGTTCCCTCAGAGATCACTGGCCTTGGATCTGTAGATGGTCCATATGAGCAACCCCAAACTGCCAGGGAGGCATCAGTTACTATGATTTGGGCCAGAATGTTTTGGTGGAAATTCATCCCTTCGAGGAGATTCTCTGAGCGGCACCACCATTTGAGTGATGGTTTCGCATGAGTGGTCAGAAACACTTGGTCTTCCCATCTTCCTGAGTACTGATCCCATTGACCTTCCAGGCACTGTTGGAGGCGCTGCATGAAGAGATGTGCACGTGGGACTAGGAAGATGCACGATGCTATTGAACCCAGAAGAGACCTGTCCAGGGCCATACTGGCCGTACCGGGCATCTGGCATTTCCCAAGGAGGCTGGAAGGGTAGGGCCAGCTTTGCCGAGGTAGGGGCCAGTTTTGCAGTGGTGCTGCAATATCGGCCCCCAGTAACAAAAGCAGCAGTGCTTCACAATTGCTGCCCCCCCCCACCACTTTCCCACCAATGGGATCAACTGCAATACTTATTGCAGTTGATCCCGCTGGAAAAGGGAAGGTGGTGGACACTTTAATCTGAGACAGTATCCATACTCTACGATATTGAGAACCCATTTGTCAGTGGTAATCTTTTGCCCCTCTTGCAGGAAAGATGTTATGCTTCCCTCCTACCGGAGTAGGCATTGGAAGAGGGAGAAGAGATGACTCATTGTCACCTGTTTTAGTGGCTTGGGAATAGGATTGCTGTCCTCCTCTACATCTTGAGTGTCGGCGCCATAGATGGCTGTTTGGCTGGGAGGTTTGTTGTTGCTGCTATCCTGTAGACCAATGAGGGGTTTGAACTGGTGGAAATAGCGACAGTCATTGGGCCTATAGGAATGTCTCCTATAGTCTCTCCTTTTTAGGTCTCGCCTAGCGACGCAGCACATGCGCTGTCGCCTTGGCGAGATCTATTGTTGTGGATTTTGCTTCCGAAGGCGGACAGCCGATGTGCACGCTCACGGCGTCTCTTCTCTGGCGATCTCAGCTTGCGCCCGGACAGCAGATGTGCACGCTCACGGCGTCTTCTCTGGCGATCTCCGCTTGAGCCCGGACAGCAGATGTGCACGCTTACAGCGTCTCTTCTCTGGCGATCTCAGCTTGCGCCCGGACAGCAGATGTGCACGCTCACGGTCTCTCTTCTCTGGTGATCTCAGCTTTCACTTTCGCGTGCTCCCAACGCGCTTTCACTTTCGCGCGCTCAAACAATGCCCCCGCTGCACTTGTGACACAGAGTGCTGCCTGTGTAACCAAGGACGCTTTCAGGCTTCCCGGAAATGAGAGCTGAAGTGAAATAATAAACTCTGATCCGCTGAACTCCACTTCTTTTTCTGTTGTAATGACGGATGTAACGACACAAGCAGCAAAATACCAGTCTGTGGCACACTATGCTAAACAAGGTTTTTTAGTGTAGGTTTTTTAAGCCACGCCCTAAACTCAAATTCAGACAACCCCAAGTTGAGGTTGAGTAAGTGGTGGGAGATACAGCTATAAATTAGGGGGGATACAACCAAGAGAACTTACTCCCGACACTCTCAGAAGAATCACATGGAGCAGAGGACAGGCACAATCAATTTTAACAAATGACTTGGTGGTCTCTACATTCTTTTGATAAAAATCACAAGAACTAACAAAGTTTAGGCTGCGTGCCTTCAAACAGACATGACATTCTCCTAAACAAATTAAAAATCCATAAAATAAAAAAGTTAAGTCAGATTGAACATAGTCTGTTTCTTTAGTCATAAAAAAAATAACACAAAAGCAACAACCACGAGCCTATAAAGCAGTGGATGTTCACTACTCTGGCACATATGGTCCTCCACCTAAGATCTTAGTCAACAAGAAAGCTGTGATAGATGATCTGGATTTCCTCAAATGCTTTACAGACCACATCTTCTAGAGTAAAATTAAAGGCTCTCCAAGGTCTATTGTATAACAAGAAATTACTTTACAACAATAATACCCTCGCCAGTAGATTTTAGACTCCCAAAACCTGCAGGGAGGATGCCCCAAGATGCTAGCAGATGAGAATAGTTGGGAGAAAAACTCAGTAATCTTACTCCAAACCTTCTCACTGAAATTCAAGCCCTATTGAATGAAGGTAAGAGCGCAGAATGGCTGATAAGTCAGAAGCACAGTTCTTATACAACACAAGCCCCATGAAACCATGTTTTTACACCCTCCAAGACACATAAGGAGACTACCATTTCTTGATGGTCCATTCATGTAAGTAATCTGTTCCAGTTTTCAAACTTGGGCCATTTTGTGATTTCTTTATCATACCAGGTGTGGTAAAGATGCCCAGTTTCTCAAAGACAACACATTAGTACAAAAGCAAATAAAAGACCTCTTGTATGACCACAAAAACAAACTTCGTCACTTTTGACACAGAGCCTTTCTATACAAATACTCCCAATAAATGATCAAGAAACTGTAAGACGATATTATTCGATCAACTGAATGGCCTATCCGACAACAATCTCTTCTCAAGTCATGTGCATAGATGGCCATGAAGAACCATTTCAAATGTGAAGATTGTGTGTTTCAGTAGATCATCAGCACAAGCATCAAAGGGTTTGTCCTTTGCACAGAGTCGGGAGAATTAGTAGGTACATCATTCTGACGAGCAAAAGGCACTCATAAGCAAGATTCCTTAACTCAACAACATTACCTTTTCCATCAACAAGGACAACTTTTCATTATTTGGACAGGAAAGGAGACAGAACTCATACTATTAACTGGTTTGTCAAACAATATACACTCCCATCCTATGTTCACTAGCGCGTATGACAGAACTTCTCTTCATTTTTGACCTTTGCAACTAAACGTATGAAGGCCAGGTGGCCAGTAAAGAATTCACAGAAATCTCATACAGAAATTCCCTGCTGGTGTGCTATGGCATCAGCCTCAAGAGATTCAGGGATAACAATCCCTTTGAGCAGTTCCTCCATATCTAAAAGAATGGTTGTGATAGGAAAACGTTTGCCACCCAAGTGGAAGACCTCAACTTCTAGATATGAAGCAAGGCAATATCCTTCAAAAATTATGAAAAAGAAAATCTTTCAGTGGTGAGGGCACTCACTGGACACCAAGTGTTCACCAGTTCCCACTGGGACCGTGACTTGACACTTACGACAAACAACTGAATCTCCAGAACTGTAAGGAGAAGAGATGGTTCAAATAGCTCCAGCCTCAAAAACAGTCTACACATTAGTCCTCCTTAATATAGATTCTCCAGTGAACTGGACCTTGCACATATCTTCCCTGGATCAGGACAGCTCCACTCTTGCAGGGCAGGACAGCTAGTCCTCCTGTTACAGGTCATAGCATGAAGTATTCTTCCAAGCTTGCCCCCAGCTTGAGACAACAGCCAAAGGTGTGCTATGGCCCCTTACTGTAAAAAGGCTGAACTTCCAATAGTTCGATCATAGCATACAATTAGTTAACAATAGTTAAACAAACCCAGACTTTTGACTTGCAAACGTTCTCACACACTACAGCACCATTCATGTACCCAAACAAGATCTGGATATGACCAGGCACATCTGCAGGCACACCCAGACGTACTGGCAGCCATTCACCAGTGCACAGAGGCTAATAGACACACAAACCAATCATGAACAGAGGCAACAAGCAGACCAGAGGGGGATAACCAGTTTTTTCTAGCAGTCATTATATGCTTCTATGAAGAATTCAAAAAGGTCCTTCAGCTGTTGGCAAAGTTATCATTAGGTCTCAGCTACAGACAGCTTGAACAGTCTGTTGCCAGAACTATTGTTTCCAATACATTAGGTCTACACAGAAAGGGCATTCGGTGAGACCCTGGCTCATGAATTGGATGGTTTTACCATTTGTCCCCACTTACCCGTTTTTGAATCAATGGCTTTCCTTCCTATTTGTGTGTTTGTCCCATCCAAGAGCATTTCAGGCTGTATTCCAATTGGTTGAGGTCTCATTACATCAAACCATGCATTATGCTGCATTTGTCCTCTACTCTTCCTGCTCCTCTTGTCCCCTAATTTCACTCCATCCCTATTATTTAACCCCCTCCCTACCCACTCAGTACCCTCTTGCACCCCATGCTAATTTTTAGCACCTGCTGTGCTCTCAGCAGGCAGCCATCTTAAGTTTTTTTTTTTTAATACCATTTAAAGATGGCAGCCTGCATATGTAATTGCATACACATGCAAAGCAAGCACCTTTCAATAATTTAATTTTTACCAATGTCATTTAATGATGGGTAACAAAAATCACACAATGTACATTTGGCTTGAAGTGAGAATAGTTTGATGTCAGGACAGACATAAGGGGGAAGGGAGAGGAGTAATCCTTTCAGGACGAGAACCCTCACTCACCGTTTGGTGATTTGCTTCATCATTTGGGTTCCCTCCTCACACCGAGGTGTGGGCTATGACTCCCCCTTCTTTTGTCTGTCCTGACATACTATTCTCACTGTTCTCACTTCAAACTAGATGTACATTGTGTGATTTTTGTTATTGTTTTGGGGATAAGTACTTCTTGGCTTTTCATATTCAGTCAGATCCTGTGTGTGAAGACCATTTAATGATGGGTGCCATGCATAAGTGCTCATTCAGGGTGGCCATCTTTCAACAGGGGATTGTTATAAATAAAACACTTTCAAGGATAGCCACCATGGATGACCATGCGTCCACCACGGCCATTTTTTGAGTGAACCAGATTTTAATTTTCGAATCTGGTTCAAACATGGCGCCCACGTATGCGCACTCTTTTACAGCAGCAGTTTACCATAAAAGAAAAAGTGTCAGAAAATCCAACACATTTCATGGCCGAGACCCATTGGCTTTGCCAATACTTATTTCACTCTTGCAGACAACGATGCTTAGAAAATAAGAGGGTCGGACATATGCTTAAATGAAGATGAGCAGATTCATGCTATAGTTCCTTTGCAGAGTAAATCAACTTCTACTTGCAGAAATCAGTGACTAGTTAACACACATTCTATCACTGGCCTCTCCTGGAGAAATCATCTTTCTTTTCTGTGCTCTGGAAAATTTCAGTGTGCATGCCCACTTAATCACCAACGTTTTTGCACTCATGCATCCATTGGCCTCTTTGCTATAGCTTGCTCTTACCAATGTAGCATTCCAAATCTCCAGCAATAACAGGTCACATTTAGAGTTTGCACATTGCTCATGTACACTGACCAAACGGTAACCAGCCCTGGTCTTTTGCTCCAATTGAGCAAACAGACTGAAAATCCCAGAATGCACCAATTTGTTAAATGAAACTACATGTCTAGAAGCATGTGGAGTGTGTATGGAAAAATCGGGCTCTTTTAGTTTAACATAGATGTGCATATATTAACTGTACTATTAAACACACTGGTATTTTGACAATTGCATTTAGAAAGAACGACACAGAAAGGGGTAAAAGCCCTTTGGCACTTTCAAAGCATGAACGTTTCTATTGTGTTGCACTCTGCTGAGGGTCTGCCTATTTTTGCAGATAATTTGTTTCAGCCAATAAATCTGTAATGGACCATGGGCGACTGAAGGCAGGCTTAAAAAAAAAAAAATGACTTATCGTGGTGAGGCAAGTGCGCCAATATTCTGTCAAAGAAAAACTGCTTTTATCAGCATCAGAGGACTAAAAACATGTATGAAGAATGGTGCACAGAAGCTGGAGACAATCACAAATGCAGCAATCGCAATACAGGACATATAGTTTATTCTTATATAACCAAATGGATGTGGAATATTGGTTGCCAGCAATCACAGCCAAACTTGCAAACGGTCATGTTGGTACCAAGATATATCAAACGGGACATGCCAAGGAAACAGTAACTCATAACAGCCTACTTTATTTACCATGTAGTTCAGTAAATCAGTAGCTTATGTACTCGGAACATATTTCTATAAATCTAATTGGTATATTTTTTATGATAATCATTCACATTGCACTCATTCCATGTCCCCTTTCAATTTATATTTAAGTTTTTAAGGATTTGTTTAGAAATCTAAGCAAAAGTCCTTTCCTTACCGTTTTACTTGATGGGAAGTAGAAGACGCGTTTTTTACTGGATCCCTGTGAAAGCCAACCTTGCAGGAACTCTTCATCATTACTAACTCCGCCAAACGATGCAGTCAGAACCAATCCATTGTGTTTGAATGTAGGCTTCCTGACCAGCGAAGTTCCTCGTTTTTGTTTATTTTGCTAAAAATTAAAACAGTTAAGCTTGAGCAATGCATGTGGTAGTAACTGACAATCACGCCTTTATCTCTTCATAAAACACTTGCTGCTAGCTAAATAGCTTCGGAGGAAGGCAACAACAATTTTTCAAGATTAAATGAATATTTTATTATGAACTACTTAAAAGTTAATGCTGATTAGAACATGATGCCAACTTGAGGACAGCAACAGCATATTAGATTACACAGAGGAAACAAAAACGACAAGTACACACCTTCTCTTAACATGTTAAGCTGAAAAAGAAAATATTTTAGTTCTCTCAAATCAAGCAAATGTAGTGGGTACTGCTATACAAATGAAAACATTCACATTGGAAAAATCAAATGAAGTAAAAAAAAAAAATAGATTTTCAATAGAACTAAACCTAAAAGAGCAATCGACTAAAAGCCTCGGTAATAAAATATTTGTTTAAAAAATAGACTGTTGTGCATTATTTGGAGGACGAAACACCCAAAGTGGAATAGATACATTATCAATCCAACACTGAAACATCCAACAGGCAATCTTTGAAACAAAAGGTGTGTAGCAATTTTTTTTTTTAGGTGATCTTGAAAACTATCAGGCGAAAACTCTGGGCAAATATTATACATCTACATAAAACCTGCACTGTAAAACAGGGCTTCAGGAGTATTAGGGTTGATGTAGCACTATGAAAACGTTCCAAATTTTCAAAATGGCCTCTCCACAACCTTTTCCCCTCAAAAAGTCCTAGGATGTGAAACTTCTCACTAAAATTCAGAGGTGAACAGTGTCTTCCTGCTACAAATACCTCCGGGGAACTCTTCCGAGTCATCTCGTATTTTCCCAAGGCATGCTGGGGAGAATGGGAGAAGACAATACAGATCTACCTTCATTGGAGGATCCCGACTTTAAGGCGCTCATACCAACTGCTGGGAACAATTGCAAGCTTTACGGGCCATAGCAAAGCTTCTTACTGGGGTGCGGCCATTACCAAGCAGGAGTACTTTACACATTGGTTCAGCATCCCACAACTGCTCAGCCCACCTGTTTATTTCATAGACCAGCTAGCTGGACATAGTACATGGAAGGTAGTGGATTAGTGTTAGTACAGATCTTTCCTACTGCTTGTTGGCTGTCCCTAGCCAAGGCATTGGCCACTTCCAAGCGCCCTGTGTTAAGGATCACTTGGAGCTTTCTTTTGGCTAGTACCACTCATGGTCCACATCATGAATGGAATTGTTCTTTTTAACTTTGGTGCTACTAATTCGAAAAGGACTCCTAGCAACCATACAGACCAACTTTTCCAAGCACCAGTCTATTCCAGGGATTTGGGTCTTCCGACCGCGGCTTAAGTATGAGAGTTTGAATCTGGCCATCTGTGCTTTGAGTGAAAGCTCTCGCTTGATTTGATCAAGAATGCAACTATTAGTTTTCCTGGCTGGCCGTGGTAGGCTTCAAATCCTATAGTTCAAAGGCATGTATGCTCTTGTCCATTTTCTTCATTAGTGGACTTCTGCATCCATACAGTTTCACAGAATGCCATCGCTTGTATTTTCACCTTTGTTCTTGTAGAATACACCACCGCGTTCGAAAATATTTTCCCAAATATTTCATTGCAGTTCTGCCACCGTAATTTGTGCTTGGACTCCTGGAATCTTTGACTGCTCATCCCAGAAGAATTTAGTGGCTCACGTTTATGACTAATATCTTAAGCATGATAATACAGTCAACGTCCTGGTAATCATCCTATCAAGCCTAGTGTGTATATTGTGAATTAGGGTATAGGAGTACTCCAGATGTAGGCGTGGATGTCATTTCATATGGCAGATAGCACTATGCCAATCCCTGAAACAGTCTGCTGCTTTGACAATAGATGTCATCGAAGTTCAAGCCTGTGCGCAATAACATTGCCACATGTGCATCTGCACCGCCTCATGCGATTACACTACGTCCATCATGGAACACCATAACTTCCAGATCAAACCAGACACCAAAACCATGATCAGAGGAACCCTAGCCTACAGACCTCATGGCCCCCCGTACCAGCTTCTGCAGCGCCATCCCAGGCTTCATAGCCCACCCTGGCAATAGTCTCCAACCACTACATCTTCCTGGGAGACCTGAACTTCCACCTTGAAGACCCCAATGACCAACTCCACCCCACTTCTTGAAAACATGGGCATCACTGGTCTCTCTCAACTTGTCACCATCCCCACACACATCGCAGGACACACTGGACCCCATTTTCTCCACCAACGGCAGATTCAAATTCTCACACAACACCGAACTGACCTGGAGAGACAACAGCATCGTCCACTTCACCATCGACACACCCCACCCTCCCTTGCCGCAACTGGGACAAAGTCACAGAACCCCTCTGCACCACTACCCTCAAAGAAGCTAGACCCCGTCCCCTCCAATACCCTCGAACTCTGCATCCAAAGCTTCACCAACTTGATCTCCACAGCTGCCGTGCCGACACCATCACCCCCCCCCCCGAAGAACACCATCAACAGCTCCGCCTAGCAAGCCAGATAGCTCACACCAGAGCCACTGACCCTCAAGCGCCACTGTAAGAAACTGGAGAGACACTGGTGCTCCAACAAGACCCAAAGTCAACCTCGACTCAGTCAGGTCCACTCTCAACAGCTATCATAACCGTCTCAGAGAGACTAAGAAAGAAGCCCTCACCACCCACATCGAGGCAAGCGCCAACTGCACCAAGAAACTTTTCAGCATAGTCTGTGAATTCTCCTGCCCCTCCACCACTGAGAACACAATCTGCCCCTCCCAGGCCATCTGCGACACTTCAAACTTTTTTCACCACAAGATCTTCGACATCTACAACAGCTTCGACCCTCAACCCACCATCCTCAACCACCACCGCACCCAGACCTATGCCTCCCACCTCCACTGGATCTCCGACTGGAAGCAACTCTCTACCGAAGACACCATCTCCATCTCCATCATGATCCCCCTCGGACCCCTGCCCACACCACATCTACAACTTAGGAGGACAAGTAATTGGAGGCTTCCTCACAGAACTCCTCAACACATCCATCACCACAGCCACCGTCCACAACGCCTGGAAGCACAGAGGTAAAGCCCCTCCTGAAGAAACCCGCGGCCAACTCCTACGAACTCAAAAACTACATCCCAATCTCGCTTCTCCCCTCCACCGCCAAAGTCAGGAAAAAGACTTCAACAGACAGCTCACGGACTACCCTGAGGAAAACAACCTGCCCGACCCATCCCAATCATGCTTCTGGCCCAACCACAGCACCGAGACCGCCCTGATCGCAGCAACAGACATCAATCAGATGCCTCCTCGACCTAGGTGGTACAGCCGCCCTAATCCTCCTTGACCTATCAGCAGCCTTCAACACCGTCTCCCACCACACCCTTGTGACCAGACCCCATCCCATCAGCATCCAAGGCAACGCACATGACTGGATCCCCCTCCTTCCTCTCCGGTCGTACACAGAGGTTCCACCTTCCACCCTTCTCCTCCGCACTCAAAGACATCCTATGTGGCATACCCCACGGTTCCGCTCTCAGCCCCCACCCTCTTTAACACCTACATGACGCCACTGGCAAGCATTGCCTGAACCCATAGACTCAGTCTCCTACGCCAACGACACCCAGCTCGTCCTATCCCTCACAGAAGATGCTGACACCATAAGAGTGAACTTCCAAAACACCATGACCGATATCGGCACCTGGATGAAGACCAACTGCCTAAAACTCAACTCGGACAAAACAGAGGTCATCTTTGGGAACAAGCCCTCCCCCTGGAACAACACCTGGTGACCCCCGAACTGGGCCTCGCGCCCAGCCCCACTGACCACGCATACAACCTTGGAATCATCCTGGACACCCATCGCACTATGAAGCAACAGATAAACATCCTCTCCTGCCTGCTTCCACACCCTTAGTGTGCTCCGCAAGATCTTCCAATGGATCCCAGTCTCTACAAGGAAGAAGGGCACCCAAGCCCTCATTTCCAGCTGATTCGACCTAGGCAACGCACTCTTTGTCGGAACCACCAAACAGCTCCTGAATCACCTCCAAACCATCCAGAACTCTGCAGCAAGACTCATCCTCAACCTCCCTAGAAGAACCAGCATCACCCCTCACCTCAAAGCTCTCCACCGGCTCCCCGTCCAGGAAAGAGGACTCTTCAAACTCCTTTTGCACGCCTACAAAGCCCTCCACAAATGCAGACCCGCCTACATCTACAACCGCCTGGCATTCCACCAACCGACCAAAGAGCTCTAATCCTCCACCCTCGCCTTGGCCCACAACAGTCGTAGCCGCTGTGAAGGCCGTTCCTTCTCCTACCTCGCAGCCAAGTCCTGGAACGACCTCCCTTAACACCTGAGCACCTCCCAATCTCTGAAGGACTTCAGGAAGCAGCTCAAGACTTGGCTCTTTGACCACCATCACTCTCCGACTGAGGCTCGAACAACCCTTCCAGTGCCTGGTGACCCCCCCCGGGGCGACAAGCTACGCACTACAAGACCCAATGATGTTTGATTGATTGCCTCACCCCCAACCATCCCCTTTTATTTTATTCAGAAAGAGCATACTGAGAACATTAATACCTACACACAAATAGCAACAATGTATCTCAATCTAATCATACCTCAAATTTTATATATCTAACCTCACTATCGATTATGCACAAAGTTTTCAAAAGGGACAGTGTAGTAGAATTAACAAAATGCATGCCCTTTCCTTCTCTACTGCAGTCTTCTTCCCTGTGCCTCCAAGTAAAGTGTTTCCTACAAGACAGTAAAGCAACACCCCGAATAGGCATCTCTAATGGAGCTATGACTGTGCAACCATTCCTCTAAAATTCAAGGTGACAAATGTGTAAAGTGGCCTGTGATCATGTGTGCCATTGTCACCTATTGCTGAACGGTCTTCTTCCCCTTATCCCAACTACCACCATCCTACTCAATTAGCAGATAGAGCGCAGTATATAGGACCCTTATCCATCTGGCAGTTCTGTAAGGAACCTGTGCATGAACAAACCTCAACATTCACAAAATAACAGCACCCGAGCACAATCATTAAAACACACAAAAACCGATGCGGGGATAGACTTTTTTCCAAACAAAACAATGGGTCGGTTAGAAAAGGCCTTCAACAGTTCACTGGCCCATAAAACACCAGATATTGCAGAGGAGAGAATTTAACCCCCACTGTTTGCAAAACCTCACCTTAGTATATATTGACCGGTCGGCTCAGGTCTGAGTGAATGCAGTGCTGTCCAACCCCTTCCCGGTGGTGCAGGGAACCTCTTACGGATTGTGCCCGATGCGATGCACAATTGTCTAATTTTCAATGGCCAGGGGCGACGAGGACTGGGTCTCCCTATATATCAGGCCTCAAGAAATCTACTTGCCCACTCGCTATGGAGACTCAATTTTATACGGGCGAGCTATTTTTAGGGCCGACTAGCCCGTTCAGGCAGAGAGCTTGCACTGGAAAAAAACAGGTGTTCTGTTCATTCAGAAAGTGAAGGCACAATAAAGTGGCCTTTAAATCTTGCTTTTATCTGGTCACATTTGCTGTGCGTTCAGAGGCATAGGTCAAATGTCGGCATATGTCTACTGACAAATTGCTGCTTATTTTATCCTAGAGATTAGTATTTACTTTTCTTTGACTGCAAAGTTATAGTATTTTATTAAGTGAACTGTCTAACAATCGTGAAAGGAAAGGTGGTCAGATTTTTTTTCCGACCACAACATTTAAACAGCTTGTAAATGAACAGTACACATATTTCACAATATATCAGCCAATAGGAAAGCACTTATTTTGTAATTCAGAAGTTTGATGGAAACAGATTGTAAATGGGTCAAAACAAATCAGAACACTTTACTTAGTGATGTGCAAAATAATTAATAAATATTTGCAGAAACCATATTCCTGCCCCCGCACTGAAGGCACTGCTGTTAGTGAACCAAGAGGCAAGTTAAGGGTCATGTGTACCCTATATGTGGGCTTGATTCTTATTATACATGGAGCATAAATTTAATCTATTAAATTAAACAAAGTTTTTTGCACAGCGTACATGCTAAACTGACATATTTGAAGGTGCTCTCATATGAGATAATGAAGAAAAAGGCAGCTCCGTGAAATTAAATATTTGCCCAGGACCACCAAATTTGAGACCAGTTTTTAAGTAGAGTAGATAATTTAGGTCTGGCAGCATTATGATTTTTCGAGGCCTGTATTCAGATCTCTTGATATATATATATATATATATATGCGGCATACTGGTGGCTACCTTAGGATGCCCACCTGGTTGCCCCAGCTTCTCTGGCTGGAAAGCCTGCATTCCTGTTTTCGCTGCAGCCAAGACAGGATTCCGACTACCCGACCAGGCAGTGTGATCACTCCCAGGAGTCCGGAACAAAGGCTTGGGCAGGAAGGAGGTCACACCTCCATCCTCCCAAGCAGGCTAGTGAAGTGGCACATCAAAGCGGTGAGCTTCAAAGCATCAGGACTGACACCCAGAGGAGGGAACAGCCCTCCCACTGCCCCAGGCACATTTGCACCCAGGCAGGTGGGATATTAGTTATTCAAGGAGATTTACATCCCCCAGAAGGTTAGCCACACCTCCATGGCGAGCAGCCTGGTCTGGACACCAAAATTAGATTTCTGCCGTCTTTAGCCGTGGCAGAATAGAAGGTTCTGGGTAGAAAAAGGTGACCTACACCCCCGGAGCTGGTCACCTCAGGGGCGGGTTAGCTGCAGGGACTAGCAGCCCATTGGCTACTTGCTCCCACATCCCAAACTCCCTAACAGAATCCAGTTCTGAACAACCTGCAAAGAGGACAGACGAAGAGACCTGTGTCAGAGACAACAGGACTTGCACCAAGCAATAGAGGGATACCCTGCACCTGTGGCAACACTCCTGGAACTTCCCGATCGAGACTTGTCCTATGTCATCTCTAGGTTCTCCCAAACAGAGGGACCCCTGAGGAAGCCTGAAGCACCCTCAGACTCCCTTGAACGAGTGGCACTAGTCCCATGCAAACTGCAGGTAAAAAAGTTCCGGATCATCGCTGGCCATCGGGTCCTCCGAGGTATCTCCTAAATCAAGGTGGTCGAGTGCATTCTGGGAACTGTAGTCCTGCTTTCCACAAAGGCACAGGCAGCTACTGCATTACCCGGGACCACCAGATGTCGAAGTTACTTTCTGCTCTTCATACTGCTGCCAAAGCTTGCTGGCCGACAGTCCGGCAACTAACCCCTTTACTCGACACTTTACCTAGGGTGGGGGGGGGGGAGAACTCCTGCCGACCTTTGACAGACGTCAGCACCCACCCTGTTGCTGTGTTTGTGCATCTTTTTCCCTGCAGCACTGTTACAGCAGTAAAAGCAGCTCTCCTACACAAAGGACAGCCAGGACAACTCTGCACCTGGGCTCCACAAGCCAGGTCAAATTTAACTGACCATCGTGGCTTGGTCCTGGGATCCCCATCACCTTTACCCTACAAGGGTACAACACAACTTGACCTGCTAGTTACCGATTGTCACTAGTGGTTTTTCCTATTGACCACAATGTTAAATTTTCACTGTTATTTTGCACCGATTTTATATTGCTTCAAAATCTACATCTCCTGTTATATGTACGCTAGTCCGTTCATTTTGGTGCTTGAATTAAGATAAAAATACACAATTTGTATAAATTGGAGTCGAATTTCTCAAGTCGTGTCAATTATTTTACTGTCCATGTTGTTACTTTGAAATACTTAACATATGCTCTTCTTCTAAAGCCAGACTGCTCATTGCCATGCTACCAGGACTGAGCTAAGGATTGGTTAGTGTGAACCCAAGGCCCACCGTTGGAGTATCATCACAGTATTACATGGTGAGGTCTAACCCCCACACCACATAATACTCCATTTTCCTACAAGTCCAAAACACCACAGGCAGCAAAAGTGTGGACTAGTCACAGATGTGTGACCATGGCAACCTGTGAACCATTTGAACACCTTTGAGGTGATACGGTATGGAAAACACCACAAAAAAACCTGACATCTATACGGAGAATAAGGGAGCACTCTGAAACTAAGTGTTTCAAGTGTAACAAAAGAGGAACAAAGGTCACCAGTACCTTTGATGCCTTTAAGCAACAGCTTTATTTTAAAATTTGTAAAACATCACAAGAGCAGCAGATTTTTGCACAGAATCACTTAGCACCAGTGATTCTGTATTACTTAAAATTTCCAGATCAACGGTCCCAAAGAGAGAGAGGGGATAGAGACAAACACGAGAGACAGAAACACTAGAGAGACATGACCGAGACAAGAGATAGCCAGAGAGAAAGAGACAGAATTATTGATTATAAAAAACAAATTAAAAAAAACACCACACAACTTTTCGGCCAAAGGCCGCTGCTTATTGTTCTTTTTCTGAAGACGCCTGCATTTTTCTCTAAATTGCAGGCTGGCTCGATGTGGACTGGGAAAGACATTTCCATGTCCTAGAAATCAGAAATGGCCCCATTCAACATGCTGTGAAATTTGGCTTAAAAAACGAAGTATTATCAGGGAAAAGCCAAACAAAAGACAACTATCGGTGGCCCTGTGCTTGAAAACAAAAAATTACACCCCATCAAGTAAGTGAACCCCCTTCTTCAGCATAGGATAATACTTAATGATGCAGTCACATTCTGGTTCAGAGAGAATCTGGATTGGCAGTTTAGGCTGCTGTTCCTATTGTCAAGGCTCATTTGCATGTAGCTGGGTCTAATCAAAGGAAGCATTCTAGACAAAAGCATGATGGACGGGGATGCTGCCCCAAGTGATTACCAGTGGCTGAGATCAATCCAAGCATCCCGTCCCATCACTTTGTTTACTTCAGTGTAATTGGTACGGCCAGACAGGAGTCATGTGCTCACTTTACAATTGGGATCAAGATGCACTCAACTGAAGAGCCCCAGCTAGGGCGAAACGGGTCTTGGGTTGCTTGTTGCGGTTCAGAGAGGTCTTGGTTTGGCAGTTTGGGCTGCACTGCTCCTTTAAGAGAAGGAGCAAGGCAAATTTGCATATAACTGGGTCTAATCTGAGGTTGCATTCTGGCAAAAAACACACGATGGGCTGGGATATGGCCCAGAGTAATTACCATTGGCTGATATTAAAGGATCCATCCCATCACTGGTTTGTTCGCTTTCACAAAGAATGCAGGAGTTCTTAAAGCTTTCTCTTAAGGCTTAAATAAAGCTGCAAAATGTGGACCATCAACAAGGAGATCTATAAACAATGACAAACACAAAATAGCCTTTCAGAGAAGAGGATGGAGTTATATGGCCACACCCCAAATCCACCAAAAAACAAACATTCAGTCTTCGAACTTCTAGGGGGTAAATTAATTGCATCACTGCCACAGCAAAACATTTCACATTTACAATATTTGAAAACTACAGACCGCAATATTTCGTCCATCATATCAGTGTTTTGCCCCCTATTCCTCTCACTGCTCGCTCCCCCCCCTAACCCTATATATGCCCACAACTTTCCACTAAGCAACCTAGAGTTACACATTAGCCAGTGGGGTATCAGAGTTATAGTTTAAGTGGAGTCCAGAGTGTCAGATCTATAGCTGCATGATCAGGTCATTCAGGCGCTTCATGTTTACATGTCGCCTCTTATGCAAGTCTTTTTGTACTTCCTATATAGTTGATTCAGAGACCATAACCTTAAAGGGAGATCATCAGTTTATCAATATCTCCATCGTCCGTCATACTCATGTGAGCTTCTAAGGCCATGATTAAGGGCATATCTGATAGAAGTCATTCACCAAGATCCTTTGTAACATGTTCATCTGTTAGATGGCCAGATGCCCTTCAGGGCCCACTAGTTGCTTTTAACTTGTGCCATAAGGCAGTGTGTCACAGCAGCAGATACCTTTAAGAGCAAGATCTCTTCATTCCAGCAGCACACAACGAGAGTCCTGCATTAACTGGAAATTCCAGGACATATTTTATTGCACTTATTAGCCAGCTATAATATGGTGGCATACCATCTTATGTTCTTTGCCAGATGTTCTGGTGCAGAGTTTCAGGGTGAGGAGTACGGTTGTGAATGTCTGAGATAGAAGTCAATGTGGCTTAACTGTGCTATGTTGGTATGACTGATATTTGGTCTACAGAAATATCTCCATGTTTCAAAGCACCATAGTAAGAATCACTGGCTTCCTACTACACACGCCCCAGTTTAAGATGCTGCGCCCACAGTGCATCAGGCCATCAAAGATTCTGGCCAAAAACGTATTTCTATCAAGCTTTGCTCGGTATTCTTAGTTTTTTGCCTTGAGCTGTATCCCCAGGGTAGTACTTTCTACAATTCGAAATTACTACTTTTCAACCCTTTCTAAAAATACTTGGGGAATTCATCACTTTCCCCAAAAAATTCCAGAGCTGAATTAGATTAGTAAATGGGACCCTCCACTGTGCCACGTCAGCGCAGTTCAGGGCAAGAAACACAAACAAGTGCTTTGCTCCCTCACCCTGACGTTCCTCTGCATTCCCCAGGTTCAGGGACTGTGCCTCAATCGGGCTCATCTAGGAAATAGAGCACTCTGTATTATTCCATGCAAGACTCCTCATTTTTGCAATAGGATGCAGCACTACAGATGAGGCAGACAATAGATTGTTTTCCCAGCTCATACCTGGTTCCAATTCTAGCACCATAATGCACTTGTACAACCATGCATTCCAAGTATTTTACATTTATATTTGCTGTGTGTGAAAAATGCTATTGTGTACCACGCGATGGGTTCAGTGCACATTTTCATATAATCTTTTGTAAGGCACTGGCAGCTATCCTGTTAATAATGTTCAACTCATTTGTTAAGGCTTGGAATTGTTACACCTTCAAAAACAGATGCCATGGCCCGCCCTCAACCAGTTAAGGATCGCAACATTGTGGTTGTTATAGACCAATATCTTTATTAAATATAGAATAAAAGATATTTAAGGGTATACTAGCAGCCAGTCTTTCGCCCTAGTACCGGTATTGATAGATCCTAATAAGATTTTTACATATCAAAGACAACATAATACAACCAGAGAGGTGGTAGTAATGGTTGCTCTAGATGCTGAAAAAGCATATGAACAGGTGAGCTTGCTCATACCATGGAGAAAACTGGCTTTAGCCTCAAATTCGAGAAACAGACATCAATGCCCAAATGATTAGGTTATAGCGAACAGACAGTTTCCCCACGCATTACCCATTTTCAGAGAAACCAGACCGATGTCTGCGTTCTCCATTATTCTATGTCCCCAGCTATGGAATCTTTTATGGAGTGCATAAGACAGAAAAAAAACTTTTCAGGAGTAGGAATTAAACAGGCATAAACTGAACAATGTATGCAGATTACCGCCATGGCCGTGTGGACGTATTGCACAGAGGCTCCGCACCACAAAAACTGTCAAAGGCACTTTTTAGACCACCAACCTGTCATGACTGAATGTATCCGGTCATCAGGGGGCAGCATGGACTGGTCCAACCAGCTGTCGGTGAACCGCTGCGAGAAAGAGTAGCTGCTGGGGCCCTGAAGACGGCGCAACAGCATGGTGGACACGGAGCAGACTCAGGAACGCCAGGCAAGGAGCAGGCGCAGCGAGGAGCGCGGATGAAGGGGAGCATACTCCAACGACCCCAGTGAGCACTGTAGGAGAGATCTATGGCTGCTGGGGCTGGAACGATACGGCAGAGATGGACCCGAGGGCAACTGACTGACCCAAACAAGGTGTCGACCACGAGGCGCTCAAGGAGACTCTCGGTGGCGGCAGAGCACAGCAGGGGCGGGTCTGCCCAGCAGTGAGGTGAGCCACGGACTGAGTGCCCCTTTCCCGGGTTTCCACGTCGGGAGCCCCGCCTGTGGCGACAACACGTAGCCTGCGCGAAGACTCTGTGGGGAGTGGGCCCAGCTCGGGCCGCTGGACATTGCGGCACCCAGCACCTTGATTGGGAGGACTGTTCTTGCTGGGCCTGTCAAAATAGGCGTGGCTGGCGTCGAGTACCTATGGACGTGTGGCCTTCCCCAAGTTTGGCCTCCGACAGCCCCCTTTATTGTTAGATACTACACATGGGATCTCTACTCCTGCCTCCCCGCTACCAGTGATAGCTCTGGAACATATTGACAAAGGTCTGCTGTGACCTCCGCTGATGCAGTTCAACACCCTGAGGCTTTTGGGAGCCTTAAGTACTGTGGGGGAGTGCGTAGGGGACTTCCTACTGGGCTGGTCTCTCTAGCTGGTGGGGTCTGTGGAGACCGGGGGGGTGCCTGCGCCAGCTAGGCTGGCCATCAGTGGAGAACCCCACACAAGGAGTACCCTAGCCCAGGACCTTCTCTCTCCTTAGAGAAAACACGAGGGAAGCAGTGCCCACCGTTGATACTCCGAGAACCAGGCTGGACACTTTGGGACCACTCGCGGTCAATAGCCTCAATGCAAACAAGGAAGGCCCAGTCTAACAGAGTCACTAGTTACTTTACCCAGGCAAGGGGCCCAGCCAGGAAAACGCGGGGGGAGATGGCATTGATAAAGGATGACCTCCTGGCCTTGCGAAGAGATTATTTTATCAAGAACTAAGGTAAGAACTACAAACAGACTTGACCTCATCACTGAACACCCTGAGGAAAGAAATCAACACCCCGGCAGTCCTCTCTTCAAGCAGATATAGACTCAGTGGGGGCTAGAGCTCCAGAAATTAAAGCGAAGTGCTTCCACCTCGATCACCGGGTTGCCCCACTAGAAGCGGACACAGAACATATTCACTCCCAACTACAGATGGCACTCCTAAAGTGCGAAAACTTGGAAAATCGCTACAGGTAGGATAACATTCGCATAAGAGACCTGGAGGAGGAGGAGACAGACGGAGGGCCCCGATTTAGAAGCATTTGTGGTGGGCATGTTTTCGTACCTCCTAGGCGACGACCACCCTGAGGTGCGACTAGATAGGGTCCACAGGGTGGGGCCACAGAAAAAGGAAGATGGTAATCATGCTAGAGACATTTCAGCCAAACTACAGTCCTTCAAGACAAAGGAGAAGATACTCCTTTAGTCCCGCAAACGAGATCCAGTCTCCTTTCAGCAAGCTTCCTGGTCCCAGTTACAGGATGTGGCCCCCCCTCCCCCGTTACCCTGGTGAGAAGAGTGCAACTTACACCGGTCAAAGATAATCTCCGAAAGGAACATGTGAAATACAGAGGGACATATCCATTTGGCGTAGCCTTTGAGTTTAAAAACAAATCGCATCACTTCACCCAGTTGGAGGGAGCGGCGGTGCTGCTGGGTGTGGCTACCTCTGTCCCACAGGAGGAGAATGGAGCACAGAGAGAACCCTCCCAAGACCAACCCTGTGCCAAGGCAGGTGGGCCCTGGCAACAGCAGTGCAGAGGACGGCACTAGAGCAAATGAGGAGACGCTAAAATCCCCCTTGGAGCCTCGCTGCAGACTATCCGGTAGGGACTGGAGGTACGAGTTTCGCTGACCTTGATCTGGACAGGGGGCCCTTGTCCTGTCCAGGCGTATGATCCAGGTTGAATGGCCACCCCAGCCTGGAGGACTGACCTAGTCGATCCGCCCTGGGGAAGACAACAGTGGGAAATGCTGGACGCTCATAGTTTTCCCAGCAAGAGACTGCAATCTTCGGCTTACTACTTGATTTTGCGCAGTCCATATGCAGAAATGGACCAAAGTCTCCAGTTATATGCATCAGATCAGTTTTTCCAATAGTGAGGAGCTTTGGGTCCCAATTTCTATAGTTGAGTTTGGTTTTGAATGCATGTCCTGAGCTACTCGATGGGGTTGGTGGGAGGGTGTCGGGGGTGGGGGGTGGCTGTGGTTGGACACGCAGACATACTCATCTGCTTCTACTCACATATCAGACTAACCTGACCACATAGAGCGGCACCCAGCGGTGTGAAACCTATGGCGGACACCCTAGACACCTGGAATTTGAGGCCTTAATTCCCCGCACAAATGGTGCAGGTTTGGAAGTATATCTTAGACTGAAGGTTTGAGTTTGTGGCAGTTCCGGAAATCCAACTAAAACACACTCAGGAACACAGGATAAAACAAATCCTAACCTCCAATTTACAGGCCATCGGCAAGTTCTAAACATAATGGGGTGGCCCTGCTTTTTTTCTCCCCTCAAATTTCAAACGACCAACGTTAAAACCGTCAGGGAAGGGAGAATGTTGATGAATAGCCACGATTTATGTCCGAATGCGAATCAAACATATTTACGCCTCTTCTTTTTCAACCAGCTAGGGGGTTTTGCAGAAGGCGAGATAATGGTACTGGGAGATTTTATTCTCATTTAGGACCCAAATTAGGTCAGTACTCACCCCCCACATAGGCACCGTCGCCCAAACCATGAAGCAAGAATTATCACAACTTGGGCTCTTAGACACATGGCGTCCATTCCACCCCACCACCAAAGATGACACCTTTTTTTTCCACATTAACATAGAACCTACTCCTTGCTCGACCAGGTCTTTGTGAGCCAAACGTTACAGCAGGCCTTTGGGGACTTGACCTATATGGAGGAGAAGGTTTCGAACTTTAAGACCTTATAACCAAAGACCCAGTGAACACCCGAATGCAACTAGAATATCTGACTGACACTACGCTTCCTAAAATATTGCCAGCCCAACAGGAACTGCTAGATGAGTGCACGCGAGCAGACTAGGTCCAGAAAGCGAGTGACTCCCTAAAACTACACAAACCCCCAGGACCGGACAGGCTCACGGCCCAGTTCTATAAAACATTTGGTTCTGACCCAACTCCCCACCTGACCACTCTCTTGAACTCCTTTGCAGAGACGCAAGCTGTAACCCCTTCCATGGGGGAAGCCCTCATTAAGGTAATCCCAAATATGGGGAAAGATGATAGTAAGTGTCCGTCATACCAGCCAATCACAGTGTTAAATCTGAATGCAAAGCTGTACACTAAAATACTAGCTAATTGACTGGAAGAAGTCATGCCAGATCTGATCCACCCAGACCAGTCAGATTTCATTAAAGGACGACAGACGCATGATAATCTTCGGCAAGTGGTCCATTTAATAGAAAAGGCCACCAAGAAAAGGATACCTGCAATGCTATTGGCATCAGACGTCGAGAAGGCGTTCGACAGGGGGGTACTGGTCCTTCCTTTTTCACACGCTGCGGCAATTTGGTTTTGGGGATAAATTCATTACACAGATGTAAGCCAACTATGCCCACTCTCACTCTAGAGTCCTCATTAATGGGGCAGTCCGGCTGCTACTCGCTGGAACGAGGCACATGACAGGAGTGCCCCCTTTTATTTGTCCTAAGCATCGATCCGTTGGCAATCATAATATGAGCTTCCCCTCTTATCCAAGGCATTCCCTTTGATTGGGTGAATCACAAAATTTCATTCTTTGCAGACGACGCCCTCTTAACCTTCTCCTCCTCTCAAACATCGCTTATGGCCCTACAGAAAACTCCAGGAGTTTGAACCGGTGGCATGATTTAAGATCAATATTACTAAATCTTTCCAACTTAATCTGACGATTCCGACAGGGGAAATGGAGGCATTGGCTTCCAATAATGATAAAGGTGATCACATATCTGGGCATCAGAAAGAAGAAAAAACACTTTGAGTGAAGGATTTATAAAAGGCTAACTATTCCCCACTTCTCCACTAACTGCAACAAGACCTTAAGAAATGGACCCCGCTATACTTAACCTGGCTAGGTCACAGGGGGCAAGAGCTTTGCAGTGACAACTGCCAAAATTTGGAATTTGATGCCCCTCAAACTAAAATCTATAAACAACCTGCCTCCCTTTCGTAAGGATCTTAAAACATGGTTGTTTAATAATTAGTACAGCATTTCATATCGTCCTTTACGATCCGCACTTGTCTGGTTAACTCACTTTTCCTTCCACTGACAGAGTCTCAGCGCCTACACACCCATGGGTAGTAGCGTGCTTTAAAAGTCACAATTTAATTTCATATAAAAATTACAGTTCTGCCACAAAATTATCTTTTAGGGACTTCCTATCGAAGTCGATAAGCAGTTTTTCATTTCCCTGTGCTCCATGCTCACCACCTTCATATGGCAGAATCACAGAGCCCGCCGCCCTTATAAAATCCTGACTCTCCCCAAAACGGAAGGCAGTCTGGCACTTTCCGATTTCCCCCACTATGATAGAGCGGCAAAGCTCAGAGTAATCACAGAGTGGTCCTTGAGGAAGTCGGACAAAGATTGGCTCCACATGGACAGGGCGATCACGGGGAGAACAATTTGCAGGTCTCGAAAAATCCACTCGCAATGTCGAGGGAGATTTTATCAGGTCGAGCTATTTTTAGCATTTACTCATCCGAGCTGGGGAGTTAACTTAAACTGGAAGGAACAGGTGTTCGGTTCATTCAGGAAGTGAATGAGCAATAAAGACATCTTTAAATCTTGTTTTTATTTTGACACATTTGCTGTCTGTTCAAGTTCAGAGGTCAAATGTCAATTTGTCTTTTTACTAATTGTTGCTCATCTGTTCCTAGAAAATTGTGTTTACTTTTCTCTTATTATAGTTAGTGCTTTTTGTCAAGTGAGTTATCTGACAATAATAGTGAAACAAAAGGCTGTAAAATGTCAGGTTTTTTTCTAACATTTAAACAGCTTGTAGATAAATAGTACAATTATTTCAAAATATCAGGAATTATGAAATAACTTTTTGTAATTTTAGAAGGGTGATGCAAACAAAGATTTACATAGGAGCAAAACAAATCAGAACACTTTACTTGGTGAGGTGCAAATGACATTTGCAGAAACTCGATTTCCAGACATTGTACACACTATATAGTTTTAAAATCACATGTCAATGGGAAATTCTGTGGGCATTTCAATGTAAAATCTGCTGATTGCAAATGACAGTGTGCTGCTACTTTATGCTTTAGTTATGCATTTATTAAAAGTGACAGTTTTTAAACATGAGTTGAGAAACATTCCTACCCCCGCACAGATGATAGTGAGGTTAATGAACTGAGACAAGTCACTGGTCATGTGTATCATATGTGGCTAGATTTATATTATACAGGAAGCAAACGTTTAGTCTATTAAATCAAACAAGAGTTTTCTGTACAGCAGACATGCTGAACTCACGTATTTGAAGCTGCTCTCATATGTGATAGAGAAGAAAATGGCGTTGCAGTGAATTAAAGTACTTGCCTGAATTTGGGGCACCCTATGGAAATCTAAAGCTAAATCACCCACCTAAAGCCTATCTAAGAACGCCAACTAGTACAACACTGAAAAACGGCATGGCCTGATGACCTTTCCTTTCCCATACACCGCTATTCACTTTAACAAAGCTTTATCGTCTGCACTAGTCCCGGACCCCTTTGATCTGTGACGGGGAGGGTGTCATCTACAACTTGTTTCACGGCTGGGACATACTTACATTTGACAACTGTCGCTGTGACTTCAATCTACTTACTACAGAGCTGTACAATTACACTCAACTCAAACAAAGGGTACCACGACCTGAGATCAGACAGGCAGCCATAAGAGACTTGCTACCAATAGAGAAATGTGTGTGCAAACAAGGGGCTCCAGGGGCAGGATCTAGTGCCTGTATTCTCTCCTGGCCTCTTCGGCCGATATTTCTATTCCGAGACACAAAGGTCTCTGGGACCAGATCTTGGGGAAGCTTATTACCGTAGAGCAATGGATGAAATTATGGAGGGACATCCTGAGGTTTAATCGATTGCTAGGCCTAAGAGAAGCCCACTATAAAATACTTTACGACTGGTATCTGCACCCTGCTTAGCTTCACAAAATATATTAGGAAACATCTGATAGATGCTGGAGGGGTTGTAGTCTTCTGGGCGATTTCCGCCACATATGGTGGGTTGCACCATGATTCGACCCTATTGGATTGAGATACTAGCTCAAATGAAATATCCTGGGTTACCCCTTATGAGGAAAAGGTTATACAATATGAACATGAGTGCAGACATTTTTTTAAATCCACCTGACTATGTACAACGTTGTTTGAGGAATTTTCCATGCACGTTCTGACATTGTACATTCTTTTATTTTTCGCTCTCCATGTCCTTGGAAAAGTACTGAGTGGCTGTTCGAATAATTACACTTTGTTTATCATTTGCGCTTCTCTGAGATGGAAAGTCACACTGGTCTTTTTCCATTCAATTTGCAATTAAGCAATGGCTTGTGATCACTTATCTTGAAAATGTAGTGTGGTTAGCTATTCTTTTTGTATGTATAACTGGAAGGAATTTTCCAATAGATTAGGGGGAGGGAAGTGAAGGGGTGTAGGCTTGTTTGAAGTATAGTATAAATATGAAAGGAGAATTTGTGTGGTTGTTCATTACCTACACGGAATAGCTTTTTCCTGGTCGGTATTGCAACCGTTCAAGCTTGAATAAACCAAATGCTTTTACCTACGACTCCCTGTATTCCTTCTGATTTACAGTGGACAAGAGGTGCTTTTTCTCACTTACCCCAAACGCCTGACTTTAACCTGCTGGGGCTGTTTGACCCTTCTCTTAAACACCAAACAGTTTGGGATGGAACCTTTATGTGGTTCTGTTTAGGGGCAGCCAAGATGGCCCTGGAAGCAGCCTGGATAAAGCCAACTGCCCCCTCCATGCCTCACTGACGTGCTATTCTCTGGCAGAGCGTTACCATGGAACACCTGACAAACTCACGGACTCCCGAAAGGGCTTTGACTACATATGGGTATAGCCTCTGGTGGGATATTTGTCTGTGGGTCTCCCCCTGTTCTCCTGCCCCACACACACAAAGGCACTCCACCTGTTCCAGACTCGAGTCGTCCCTCTTGCTGTTGCCCCTGCCATTCAGCTTTGTGGTGGGTCGCAGCCCCAACACTTAACTACTAAATATTAGTAGATACCTCTATCGCACTGTACATGCAAGTTGTTTTTGGTTTCTTAAGATCTTTCCCTGTTCCAGGAAGTTGAGGTGGGGAAGAGGGTTAGAATGGGATCAATCATAATCCTTTTGTAATGAGCCACACGACAACGTTGTTTGAAGGAAAATTACTGTGCCTATTGATGTATGTAACCACTATGTTGGACAGTGATCTGTATTATAGCAATGCTCTTCGAAGGTGTTTCTTTTTTTAGATGTCACGTTGAACTGCTTACTGTATATGCCTTAAAAACTAAAAGACAGTTTGAGAAAAAAAAACTTCAGACAATTGATAAGAGTGTTAGAGCAGGGAAATGGTTGTGAAAAAGTTGTAATTAATGAAAAGAATCGTGAACAAAGCACCACAAAAAATGGTGACATGGACCTACTCGGTGGGTCAAGATACTATCAAGCACCTCAAATATGGATACAGCACCGTACCCCATTCAAGTAAAATACAACACTGGAGGTCTAGTAGACTTTCTGCCCGCCAGGATAGGCAGATTGGGGGCAAATTGTACACATTATGTTATGGTGAACCTGTCCAGAACAAACAAGTTTGCAAGTCTCGTTTGTAAAGGGCAGTGGGATACAACTTCTCTGTTGTGTGCCAGACTTTGTATTAGGTAGAGGCAATCTAATTAGAGTGGCCGATGTTTCGACCCTCAAAAGTTGTGGTGTTTACGTAACATCATTATGGGTCTTCATCAGGACTGGGTACGAAGCAACCTGGAGTTGTATGGTGCCACTTAATTCCAAGTTGTAACAGATATCTTACAAAAAGCCATGCATGTCTCCAGTGAGCTATTGATAGAAGGCCGCTGTCTATAATCAAAGAAAATTGATTTAAACATGCAGATTCAAAACGCGAGGACTCACTTTCCACAGAGGACTCCATTTTCAAACATGCAAACACAGCTCTCTACCAGTGACCCTACAAGTTTCCCGGGGTCTTTATAAGATATCCATTGGACAACTTGGAATTAAGTGTCACCTCACAACTCAGCCCTGATCAAGACTCATAATGATGTTGTATATGCCACACAACGTTTAAGGGTCAAAACAACGACGATCAAATTAGATTGCCTGTACCTAATACAAAGTCCAGCACACAGAGAAGTTGTAGCCCACTGTCCTTGACAACCGAGACTTGCAAACTTGATTATTCCAGATAGGCTCACAATAACATTTCTCTAAACTGACTCTGAAGTCAAATTTTGTTCTCGTTTGTAAGCAATTACCTTTTTTTTCCTTTTTTTAAACTTGGCGCACTGCACAAGCACCTTCACTTTGCACTTACAAAGCAGCTTACATTGTTGTAATTTTTGTAACGTTAACTTATAACTATTTGAATATACCAAAAGAAGGTAACTAGACCCATGTGTGCTTTGGTCATTTTATGTTTTAATGTGTAATGGGTTCATACCTTGTGTATACAGTTACAAAACGACTGTTGATACAATATTAATTTGGGCCCAACTGGACTAACTTGTGCCAGCCTGTGGTGGTGTATTTTTCAGGGTGAAAATGGGGGGGGGGGGTCTGGTTGTCTACAACAATTCAGCCAGGAGACAGTCAGCATAAATTTCACGTATTTGGAATCCTAGCGAATGGAGGCATCCAGAACATGGTGAGACAACATCCAACCCTTCCATGCCAGCGACTGCAGTACGCACAGCTATCACATAGTCATAAAACAAACAAGGAGCTCAACAACTCTTGATTCTGGAATACCTCTGTCTCACGGGCAGTTTCAGTCAGGTTTTTTCCCCAAAAATTAAAACTGCATGCTACAGGTCATGTTGAATAAACCTACAGAATCACATTCAAAATGGCAGGTATGTCGCACTACAATCTATTAGGATAACGGGCCTGTCTTCTTGCATCATCATGAGAGGTGTGCCTGAAATTTAGCCACTTCAAAATATGCACGTTTGGCACTAGTCTCAGAATGCTATTATTTTGCTGGTTTTAGGCCCATCGCAAAGTGCTGGAGATACAATCAACCAGACTGAAATTGTACACATTATTCGATCCTGCACCCTTTCCAACATTATCGGAAGCAAATCTGTGTCACTGTGGAGTTCCTGCGAATAGGAATGTGTTCTCTCGGCAGAACTTGCTCTTGTACAAGAAGTCTCGAGTATTCTGGGAAACACGCCTCAACGTCATCTCAGAAAGTGGAAGTCTGCTTATTCACTGACATATGAAGAATGGCTGAAGTGAATGATAATCGCCTCCCACTAGAGAGTGATCTATAGACCAAATGATCAACTTGGATCGCATCGGAGTTTGTTTTAGGAGGGAAGACCCTACTGCTAGTGCTTAGGAAGAGATCATTAATATTGTTTTGTATTACATTCTTAGTAGCCCGATTAATATTTGTGCTATATCTGATTAATAAAAGGGCCCACTCCAATTAGATTTCCTGTTCCATGTCTCCTTACTTTTAATTGCCTCAACACTTGAATCGTGTGTTTCATGACTGTCTGGTTCTGTTCTTTTCTGATCACTCTAGCCTGATTGCTCTAAAACTAATGTTCTCCAGTCATAACATTCGGCCTCGAGGCTGCCTTCCCCAAAACTGTCAGATCTTTCTCCCCCATTCTCCCCTTATGAGTTCTCCTATCAAACATGTAGGTCTTACAGTGAATCTGGTGATTTCAATGTTAATCACCTACCTGCCCTGGGTAGTAGACTGGGTTGCCGCACCCATCAGTTTTCCAGACAACACCTACTGTTTTCTAATGGTATGTTTGCACAGTACTCGTTATTGGAATCTAGAACTTATGTTTGCTTTGAAACCTCGTATATTAAAACTAAATGATTACTTAAAAACATGAGTAGCAGGATACATTATTTGATATGGAATGACCACTAATTCATGAAAACTGATGTGACAATGAGATGTCAATATTTACTTAAAATATCCACTGAACCACTTATTGTGGTATAATTACTGAAAACCCTGTCTTATTTTAATGCATCTAAAGAAACATCTGTGCGGCAAGCACGTATTTATCTTAGGCCCTGTTCAAATTACAAGACTTGAGAATGGGCACTTTCGTCAAGCTTCATCTACAATCAGTTTTGAACATATGCACTGATGCCATACCAAATAAGAAAAAAGTAGCAGCGTCAGCTGTGACTAGAATCACACACACACACACCTTGTGTTAAGCCAATGCGTACCACATTAGTGTAAGTTGTTAGAAAGGAGAGGTCCCTTGCATGACTTGGGAGGGGGGGGCAGTGTGCATCCCGCCTTGAGTTCACCATAGCAAGGTTGGTGCACAGAAGCTTTTTCTGTGACAAAGTGAGTCCCAGAGCTGAGCCAAGCACACCAAGTGCACCGTCCTTTTGATGCGTGTGAATGTTGCCTCACCGGGCTGTAGAGGAATGACAGTGGTGGCAGAGAAAAGAATTCCAGTAGCAGGACATGCCCGTTTACCTTTTAACTGATCGGAAGATGGCCTGTCAGCATCTCTCGCCTTTTTCAATTTGTCCCCTAAAACCAGGTCTTCGCCCATCTATGGAAAGCACTGATGTTGCATGCATGAGTTTGTTTACGTGAGTGGAAAATATGCCTGGAGTGTGAACATGCAAGTATGATCACAGTGCCTTCTATTTCGTAGGTGGAAAAGTAAATTCACCAACATGTGTGCATTAAATGCTTATGTGTTTACTATGTCAATGTAAATGTCCATGATTCCTTAACATGTGCGTTGTATTTTTATTAATCAATTGTGATTTTGTTTTCATACGTGTTTGAGAACCACTAAAATCCTAAGTATCTTGACACACATTTTAAATTAATTCTGATTTTGTTATTTCATGGTGTACACTGCACATTTCTACTGAAATGTAGCCTTGTTCTTAAGTATGCACAACAAAGCAAGGACTTTAGAAAATAGTACAATCAGTGCAAGTGTCAGCTGCATCAGTTTACCATGGTCTTCTCCCATACTTCCAAGATGACCTTGGCACCTGTTTATTAGCAACTATCTAGAAGTTTCATGGTCCCACTTCCATTCAATTGTATGGAGAAAAAAATTGTATAAATGTAATCATAATATATGGATTTTAGCATTACATGCTCCAACTGATTATGGGCGAAGCGCTGGCCCGTTAAAACAGCAACTGGCTTTCTTATTTTGAATGGTTGCATAATATTGTTGCATTAAAGGCATGTTAGACTTTTGTGATATCCTAAGTGCTGGGTTTTCTTTTATGTACGCTATAAAATCCAAGTGGGATATAGGTTGGAGTGTAGGAAGGGCCCAGGCCTTCAAATGTGAATTGCAGGTCTCTTCTTGCATATTCCAAGGATCTTTGTAATGGATCAGACTGAAGAGTATTAAGGAGAAGAAACAGCAGGTCCATTTGAAGCTAGACAATTTCTCTATGCCATTGCCTAGACTCTTGTCCTGTGGAATCACTGCCCCACCTCCTCCTATCCTGCATCCTCTGGACTAGTACTTATAACCTGGGGAGAACTGATCAGTCTTCCAGGAGGGGCTGCATGGACCCCACTTTTAGTCAGAGAACTGACCTACTGCTTAGAAGGGGCACTGGAGGTTCCCCGCACAAGGAAAGAGCTGCTCTGAAGGACACCGGCTGCGGAGAAGACCAAGTGAGGCAGATCAGCATTCGCTACAACAGAGTAAGACCTGCATTCTTGTGCCAAGGGTGAGGTCCGGACTTGTCTTCACCACAGAAGCAGCTACATAGACACCCGAGGCTGTCGCAAAATCCAAAGAGAAAGGCATTCCACTGTATCATCCAGCACCAAGAAGCATTCAAAAGCACTAAGATCCAGCTGCCATCAAGATAAGCAAACTGCTGCAAGTACCAAAATAAGATCACTAACCTCTGAGAAGTGTTCACCACTCCAATCAGGGGTGACAAGTGTGCTCGTTTAGGTGTGTTTGTGGGTGGGGGGGTAGGTGTTGGCGAGGGTTCAAGACTGGACCCAAGGAAGTACTCAACTGCAACATCCCCAGGAAAGAGAGCACCCCTGCCACTTAGCGGCCTCCTCTGGGCTGGTACTGCTCTGACTTACACTAGGTTGCCAACTCGCCTCTTTCTGAAGCACGATCTCAACTGAGGCAACGATTGTAACATCCCTGCATGGTGGGACATGCAGTATGCATATGCACCATAGATCAACTATGTTGGCAGGCACTGCCTCTCTACATGATGGCTCTGTCAGCCAGGTATTGTGGCATTCTACATCAAACAGAAGGGGGCAGGTGGCAGCATTCAAATGCTCTTCAGTGAGCAACAATGCACAGCCAGCTGCTTTCTACCAACAGACTCTTTAATAACCCAATACACTTTACGACTAAACACTATCAAAATTACCACGGGTATTTTTTTTATCCACCAGTACCAACTATAAATGCCCTCTGTAGATATGGTGTAGTATTTTAAGTTGATGGCAAAGTAGTATTACATAACTTTTTCATAAACTAAAGTACTGCCTGGACAGTAATTTATTGATTGTTATTTGATTCTTATGAAGTCTAGAGTCTGCCAATTTGGCCAAGAAACCCTCAAGGACAAGCCCCTGGACTTCTCGGGCCGCGGTGAGGCGATAGGTCAGAGCAGTGTACGGGGGTCCCGGAGCTGCGCCTCTCCCATGCCATGGAGTTGGAGGGGCAATGGTGGAAGGGGCAGCTGGCTGCGGACATCCACCAGGCGCTTCGCTATAAGGAGCTGAAACTACCATCTTACAAAGGACAATCTCCACAGTTGAATTTAAGACGGTATTTTGCAGATCTGATTGCCATTGTGAGCAATCGATCCAAGCTATGTCCTGCTGCACGCCATCTTGCTGTTTATCTTCTTGACCTCTTCATGGACAGATATGACATTTCAATCCAACAACTGCATGTGGTCGCTCTTTCCTGTTTACTTTAAGCAATGACCCGTCTCCATGTATATAACTTGGGATGGGAACCGTAGGCTGGGCGTGCCTCATCTGGTCGCCTTCTCTGCAGCATCGCTGGCGCTGTGAGACCCCGAAGTGTTTGGCCTCGGTCGGATGCCCGGGTGATTGAACGACGGAGCTCCGTGAACCGATCTACGACCTGCCGCCGAGCAACACCTGGCCTTGCTGGACCTGGGCCCTCCCATCACTCCGACCGCTGCCACGTCCTTTCCCGGTGGTTTGGCTGCCTCACTTTTCGCGGTGCTTGACGGAGCACCGTGATGTGATCTGCGCCTGGCCGTCACGCAGCCCCAGACATCTCGACCTTTATCTGCGCCCTGCTGCCGCGCTACACCCACAATTGCTGGATCATGCCGGCTGGGACCTGAACGGCGTCACGCCGCCGAACAACCCCGTCACCGATGGTACTCCGACTACCCATCTGTCTTGATCGTCTATACCACCGAAGGCCGCCCTTTAAGATGGTGACGATCCGCCAATCTCAAGATGGCGACTTGCCGACAGCTTTCACTCCGCAAGATGGTGAACGCCGTGGCCCTACAGGGAAACCAGGGTGAGTGACCTCTCTCCCCCACCCATCTGTCCTCCACTACAACTAACCTGATTCTACCTCGAAGCACCACAATGAGCTGGTGATGAATCAGACCCCCCAGAGGGCCTCCCTCCATGTTTGTTTTGACCCCCGAACACCGATGATACGCAGGCTTCCTCTCCTGATCGCCAATCCCACCAAAGGGCTGTTCCTGAAGTTGCGACGATCCGCCAGTTATTTCACTCCTCAAGATGGCGATCGCCAGTGTCTCTCCAGTGGCCAGTGTCTCTCCAGTGAGGCCAGGGTTTGCAAGTTTCTGGATTAGCTTCATACACAGAGAATGGGCTCTGGTTTCAGGGAGCCCAGCGCTGCTTCCCTGGTCTTCTTATCTAGACTATTTACAGCTATGGAGTACGGGCGTTGGTTTCAGGGATCCCTGTGCTGTTTTCCCAGGTCAGCTCTTTGTGTGAATTCTTCAGACCTTGGACCTGTCCCTTCCTCCTCTCCACCCACCACTCGTGTCCTGGGGGTAAGCTGAAAGACGAGGCGGACGGCACTCCCCAGGAATACCGGGACCGGTGCTTTTTGATGGAGGTATGACGATGCCCCCTGGGCTGATTCCAAAACTGTTTTGTACCTACTGCGGAGCCCGAGCAACCTTGGCTGATGCCCGGTGGAGCTGTTCTTTGCAGCTATAGAGGAGTCTGGCTCTGGTTCACCCCCTTGGCCATCACCTACCCAGCCGGACATCTGACATCGTTTTCCTCGTCCACCCGCTGTTTTTCCTCCCCCCTCCCTCCGTTATTCATTGATCTAATTGCTGTAACTATATAACCTGTAACTCACTGATCCTGTAACTATGTAACCTGTAACGCACTGATCCTTATGTAAAGCGCTCTGATACCTCCGGGTCTAGCCAGCGCTATATAAAACTTTATAAATAAAAAAAATAAAGTCTATCCCCACATTAGCTAAGCTTTGGACTAGTCAACTTCTGCAGCCTGGGGGTCATGCTCTACAGCGTTGTACTTGGTTTTTAGATCTATAGTAAGGCTAAGCCACGTTGTCAAAATCTGAGCTCAGTCACACACCCCTACACCGCCCGCCCTGGCTGGGACTCCTGAAAAAGCACCCACACAAGATCTTACACCAATCAGGTGAGATTAACCAACAGTGTGTTCTTTATGAACGTCAGTCTTGTGGTGTTGAAGAGACTGTGCGCCACCACCACGTTTTCTGCGCCAGTCACAGGAGATATTAGCTACCACATGCTGAAAGCACTTGCCAGTGATAGTTAAGAAAGGCCCATTCTCCAAGTCCCATGATTGGCGTAGGTAGCCGTCTCTTCAGTTGCTGGCACACGACTGAAGGGACGAACTGCCATCCAGTATCATTACTCGTGCACATGGTGATGCCAGGTCAGACAGGCAGATTGTGCAGTGAACAAGACTGAATCTGGCCCGACATCTAGCAGTGGGCCTTTGACAGAGCCATAGGCTGCATCTGGATCTCATCGCTGACCTGCCGCTTCCCGTACCTCTGGTTCTATTCAGCTTGTACAATCAGAGATTGAATGCATGCAATGGGATGTGCAGGTCTCTTAAGCGAGACTAGTATTTATTCTGAATGAGCTAGGGACCTTTTGGGTCTCGAGACCCGAGATGGAGCAAGCCTATGGCATAACGGTGGCCCAGTATATTTTAGGTTTTAAGCTGTTCCAAGTCATTTTTCTTGACCATTACACTGCACAAAAAGGTAATTTTTGATGTTTCTATTACTACATGGAAAGAACTATTCTACTTCCGACAAAGCTTCATTCAAAGAATCACTTAAGAAAACTGGCAGGTATGCAAAACACAGAAAATGCAATTCTTACGCAGTACTTGCACCCACCACCTTTCCGTTTAGTACTTTACTATCTAACAGGTGTCACTTTTTTTTTTTTTTTTTTTTTTTTTAAACAAACCCAATGGAAATCATTTGATCAACCCAAAACGTGGCTTAGCGGGATCTGCTAAGATTTGAACGTGGCCGGTGCTCACTGGGTGGCACACAGATCTGAGCGACAGATGCTTTACTGACAGAGCTATCTTTACATTTGCTTTTAGATGCAATCGCACACGTCACCACGGGCAAAGGCAGTGCGTGAGGCTATTAGGAGCTACATCATCATCTCGTATGCAACAAGCGCCTCAATTTTCAAGACATTTGTTGCCCCAACAGTAGCAAAAATACGAAAACAACCAGCATGTAAACCACAGTAAAGAGTCGCCTACGGCCTCCACGAGTTGGAACTGGACACCACCAAAGAACTAGAAGGCTTTAATTAGCAAAACAGCTCCCCGGAATTGTGAGGGAGGCACAAACGTCACGACCTGCTTTGCTCGGGACTGCCCTTCCAACCCGGTCACCCTCTGCAGTGGAGAGGGTGGGGACTGCAGCAAGAGCTCCCACCTTCCATGCCATGGTAGCAGAGGAGAGATCAGTCAACAGCATTTGCGCGTCTGCACCCCCTAAATAGACCACACCAACATACATACATACATACATACATACATACCTCTACACTGGCCAAAGCTGGGGCCCCGAGCAGGCCCACCTCCCCCGGCTCCGCCGTGGCGTGGGGCGCCTGGCTAGGAGGGCCGTCTCGCTACTCCAGCTGCTCAAACAAACCACTCCCGTAACGTCACGTAAGGCTGCTTCCGCCACTGAAAATAATCCCGCCGCTCCCAACCGAAACCAAATTTTAATCCGCAGTTGTCTCCGTGACGTGCCCGAGCGGCTGCACGCATGCGCCTCTCTGTACTGGCCTATTATCGGGCACTTCCGAGTTCCCGAAGAAAACCTTTTGGGGAGGAGCGTGGACTTTTAATAGTCTGTTAATCACAAGGTGATAAAGCACACCCTTGAAAACTTCCTTTTCTAAACACCCGAACGACATGCAAGCGAAGGTTGAGCAGGTATCCTTTTGATTTTGTTAGTTCCATAGTTCTCAACCGTCAACCCCAGATTGGAAGGTGAGGGCGAGAGGTTATACTTATACATATAAAAGTACAACAAGCACTGGCAACGCCAATATGCCTTGCCTTGATACCATGAACATTTATTTTTTTTAAATTTCAAACATATGCCACGAAAAGTATTTGATTTTTTGCTTTGTATTTACACTGCTGTTTTAGTATACTTTGTAATACATTTTGTTGCTTTGTATTATTTGTTGAACATACTAAGTATGGAAAATATTCCTTTAACTATCCATGGAATTTCTTAGGCAGCTTCTACACAAAGACCAGGAATACAAATGGGGAGATGAACGGGAAAAGCCATTCAAATCGATAAGGAACAATATAACCTATAAAGACTCGAAGGAGGCGGAAGGTAAGTTCAAAGTCTTTATTAAATAAATGCCGCTGACACCAGAGAGCACGTCTTCACAGGGATTACAAGTCACAGCAACTGCCATTCCAACCGTCACCCATGCCCAAGATTCAACCCTGGAACAGTAGGACATCATAGAACACTTGGGCATGGGCACGCGGCAGGAGAAGCAGCGCGAAGCCATAACAAGACAACAGGCAAAGCGGAGCAGGATAATATAACATGAGGATGTACAACATAACCCATCTCCTTCTTAATGATGAAAAAGAAAGGGGGAAAGGGAGGGACTAGTGTGGAACAGAACGAGGAGGAAGGCGGAACCAATGGCGTTAGTCACACACAAAGTCGTGTAACTTAGCTGGTGGTTTGACATCCCTACCGTATCTGTTCACCATAGGTTCCTTTCTAACAGTGCTACTAGAAGGGAAAACATCGTCAATATCAAGACTATTATGTTCAAGAGTTGCACTGCTCACATCAAGATTTTGTTGGGCGTCTTCCGATAATTCCCCACTGAAAGTACTACAACTGTTCTCCTGAGTGGGAATACCATCAGGAACGCTCACACCGCCAGGAGATGCAATATCTGTCCTCTGTGGGTAAGAATCCCTACCAGCACCACCATCCAGAATCCAATCATAGTCTGGGGAAGAAGGAGGACCTTGGTTGTCAGAAATACCATGAGAGGGGGAAGCGATCCCGCCACCCCGACACAAAGACAATGAAGAAAAATGCCAGGTTTTACCATCACTTAAGAGGGCAGAGTTACAGAAAACTTTCTTAACCTCCATGGGTTGTGAGAAGTGACTTTGCCCCCTTTCTTACGAACTCAGTTCTCCTTACCCTGACTTTGTCACCCACCTGTAAGTTCACTTTTTTGCATGCATGCTTTGAGTCATAATATTTTTTGCTGGTCATTTGTGAGTGTAATAACTTCTCTTTCACCTTACCAGAAGACCAACAAACTCTCTTGGGTGTGAGCCAACCCACATTGTCTTTGTTAACGGGGGTTCTGCCTCTAAGCAGTACAAAGGGACTGGTACCTGTAGACTCACAGGGAGTTACACGGAAAGCCCATAAATTGTGGATGAGTTCTTTCCTCCATGAAAGGTCGTTTTGGTTGGCTAGCTGCACTATGCCTTTTATGACACGATTAAACCTTTCGACTGCCCCATTACCTGCTGGGTGGTACAACGAAGTAGTTTTATGAGTGATACCATTCTCCCTTGCAAATGTTTTGAAAATGTTAGAAATAAATTGTGGACCATTGTCTGACACAATACATTTAGGTAGACCTTCTCTAAGAAATAACCTCCGCAAGAAACTAACAATGGTTCTCCCATCGGCATTCTGTACCACTTCCACTTCCGGCCATTTTGAAAAATGGTCCACAAGCACAATGAGGAACAACTGTTCGCCATGTTCCCAAATGGGACCACAAATATCAATGCCTAATCTAACCCAAGGCATGCAGGGACTGGCAATTGGTTGGAGGGGTGGCCTAAGCATGTGTTGAGATTTGTCAGAATTCTCACAGGCTGAGCAGTTTCTGACTTTTCTCTCGATTTCAAGATCAAAACCCGGCCACCAATACGAGTTTCTCACCCTGCTTTTTGTCTTCCCTATGCCAAGGTGTCCTTCTTGACAAATATCTAGGAGTTTTGCACGTAAAGTGGTGGGAGGTATGACTTTACCATTCCTAAGTATCAAGTCTCCTTCGCTAGACAATTCGTCTCTGAGTTCCCAGAAGGTGTGCAATTGTTTGGGAATAGACTTTTTTGCAGGCCAGCCATCCTTTATATACTGTTTTACTTCAAGAAGTGTAGTATCTCCCTCCAGGGCTGATGACCATTCGGAATGTGATATGCAGGGCACCTCTCAAGGATGTTAGCAACACAGAACGTTTCAATATCCGAGGTCTGACTCCCAGTGTCTGGCAAAGGCAACCGACTTAAGCAGTCTGCCACACGATTCTTTATACCAGGAACGTACTCCACGTTGTAATTAAAATCCATCATCCTGACGGAAATGCGTGCGAGACGGGGAGAGGCACTTTGTAGGCCTTTGGTAGAGAGTACCTTAACAAGTGGTTTATGGTCACTTCTAAGGGTGACCAAGTACCCCCATATGTACTGCCTAAAGTGCTCTAAACCCCATGCGCATGCTAGGGCTTCGCGCTCGATCACAGAGTACCTTTCTTCAGTCGGTGTGATCGAGCGTGAGGCAAACACCACTGTTACTTCATTACCCGCTTCAGTAATTTGGTTGAGTACTGCTCCTAGACCTCTACCACTAGCATCCGTGGTGACCACGCTGTGAAAAGAAGGATTAAATCCCTGAAGAGGTGGAGCCTTGCAAATGTCATCTTTAATTCTATTGAAAGCCTCCTCACAAGTACTGTTCCATACGAATTTGTTTCTAAGTTTTACAAGTTCTCTCAAGGCAAATGTTTTGGAGGAGAAGTTTTAAACAAATTTTGCATAGAATTCAGAGAGGCCTAGGAAGGCTCTTACTTCCTCCCTGTTTTTAGGAGAGGGGGCTTCTCTAATGGCAGAGAGTAGTTCTTTTTTTGGTTTTATACCACTCCCCGTAATCTTGTGCCCCAGGTATGTGACCTCACTAGTAGCAAATTTGCATTTGCGTACGTCAGCAGTAAGACCATGATGGTCTAGGATACTTAATACCCTGTTTAATCTGTCATCATGTTCCTTCCTGTTGGTGCCCATCACCATAATGTCGTCCTGAAAAATTAGGAGATCTTTTTCCTTCTTGAAGAGCGTACGCATCAATCTCTGGAACATGGCCGCAGCAGAGGCCAATCCAAAGGGTACTCTTCTAAATCTAAAACATCAAAATGGCGTAACAAAAGTAGTGAGGCTTCTACAGTTGGGGTGTAAGGTTACTTGGTGGTATGCTGAACTTAGATCAATTGTGGAAAACCACTTAGCTCCATTAGTGTAGGACAGCATCTCACTGATTTTTGGCAAAGGAAATTGGTCGATCAGGATGTTTTTGTTAAGATCGCTTAGATCCACACATAGGCGGAGCTTACCATTGGACTTCTTTGCGACGACCAATGGCGAAACCCACTCAGCCGACTCCACTGGTTCAATGATACCATACTTCTGCAGCCTAAGAAGTTCAGTTTCCACTTCGCCTATGATGGAGAAGGGGATGTTCCTAGATTTATGTATACAAGGGATAGCATTCTTGAGTTTAATCTCGTGGACGAACCCTTTAAGTTTTCCAATGTCCTCGGAGAATACATGAGGATACCTTTTGACAATCATGTTCTTGTAATCCTCTTCTGTTTGTAGTGAAAGCACGGGATCAGGGCTGTTTGGGTCAAGAATTATCCCCAAATTCCCTTGATCGATCCATCCCAAAACAGAAGGACCGACCGCAGAGACGTATAGCTTTCCCAGCATTTGTCGTGTTTTAAATTGGAACTGCAGTTCCCTGAAACCTAGGATCTCAATGGGTTCCCCAGTGAATGTTTTAGGAGAAATGTCCGGGTTGATTAAATGGCTACCAATAACAGGAACACATTTTTCTAACCACACATTCTTATTTGCAATTGTATAAGGAGATCCAGAATCTGCAACAATGGAGATCTCCACCCCTCCAATGTTTAAATGACACATGGGTTTCCTACCTTTGCCCAACATATTATCTTCAACTTGTAACACAAATAAATTCATCTCATCATCCTCAGACGAATATGCATATTCTTGTTCCTCAGGTACAACTAGTTTTACCTTTCTACCACCCCTTTGTTTTCTCTGACACATTGCAAGGAAATGACCAACAATCCCACATCTTGAACATTTGTGCTTTAGTGCAGGACACATTTTATCATTTGCCAAATGGTATCTACTGCCACATCTAAAACACTTTCTATCATCAGACAATTTTGACTTCATGTTGGTGTCTTTCCCCTGCAGGGAGTTCGAACGCTGTTTATTATGAGGAATTTTCGAACTTGTGACCCTAGCAATGGTAGACTTGTCCTCGGTAATTGCCTTTTCTTCGGACAAAACTGCTTTTGCGCATCTGCCTGTTAACTCTGTGCATTTCACAATTTCAATGACTTCCTCAAGTGGCAACTCCCCCTTAGCCCACAGTTTCTCCTGGATGTTCTTACTGGCAGCTTGCATGACGATTTGGTCGCGAATAAATTCGTCGTGCAATGCAACAAACCGGCAAGTGAGTGCTAAATTCTTTAAAGCAGCCACAAAGTCTTCCACCGATTCTTCAGGACTCTGTTTACGTTGGAAAAACTTGTATCTGTTTACAGAAACGGAAATAGTGGGTTTGAAGTACAGAGATAAATCTTCCAGTGCAATTATGTAGACATCGCCCTCCCTAGGCATTTTGTTGATGCGATTGTAGATTTTCATCGCTTTTGCGCCTAAACAGTGGAGAAGAATTTTTTTCTTCCTCTCAGGAGTAAGTTCCTTTTCATCCTCGAATGTGGAGATATAGTTTTCGAAATATTCTCGCCATTCCTCCCATTTGAGAGAGTCATCACCTGTCGATGGAATGAAAGGCTGTGGAGGAGAAAGGTTCCATATGTTACCTGATGCCATAATGAGGAAGGCAAATGCCCGGGAGAAATGAAAGAGGAGAGATGTCACAATAAAAATACAGAGTGCGCAAGTAGTGTGCTCGTCACAAATGAGGGAGTGAAATTACAACCAAAAGGTGTTCACATCACCGGTACGGAGAACGCACGTAGAAGGTACACTGTGACGTGGAGGAAGTAACAATGCTTAAATTCAAGCTGAAAAATAGAGGTGTGCGTATCACCGGTGCCGGGAACACACGTAGACAATTTTGTGATGTAACTTGCCAATGTAAATAATATACTGTGGTGTGCGTGTCACCAATATGGAAAACGCACGTAGAGGATGTGTTGCGCAGAAGTGAACAACACGGTATGGCAAGATGAAGAAATAATGTGTGCGTTTCAAACGCACGTTGACCATGCGCGAAGTAAAACTTGCCTAGTTAATTAACAAAATGAGGTGTGCGTGTCACCGATATGGCTAACGCACGTAGAGGATGTGGTGCGCAGAAATGAAACCCCACGGTATGGCAAGATGAGGCAATAAGGTGTGCGTGTCACCGATAAGGTAAACGCACGTTAACACAGTAAAGTTTAAATTGGCAGATGCCCAAATTAAAATGGCCGCCAACTCGTGCGTTTCAATGACGTCACGCCGTAATGTGAGGCACTCTGAAGAGAAATTTCAGTCAATCTGCCGCTTCGCGGGAATGGCGCAGATGAACATCAAGCGATACCGCCGCTCCTCCCAAAACAACCTGAGACCAAACGCCAGGACGTGAGGAGCAGCCACAAAAGCGCAGATCTCACCGTGAAGTGCCTGAACAGTGGAACTAGGATGCAGCTGGGCTCGTTGGCGTTGCGATTCTTGGAGAAGCACAGGATCCGGAAAGATGCAGGACACAGATGCCAAAGTTGATGCACCAGTAGACTCCGCCAGAGCTGTACTTTAAAAGTAACCCCTCACAACTGTACCGCAGGATACCAGAAGACGGCCTTCGCAGGAGTGAATGACGAGGCAGACAGCAGGAATGCGCTCGCAGGTTCGATGTGGTGTCAGGGCTTCCTCGTCGCCAAAATTATAAAGACTCGAAGAAGGCGGAAGGTAAGTTCAAAGTCTTTATTAAATAAATGCCGCTGACACCAGAGAGACCGTCTTCACAGGGATTACAAGTCACAGCAACTGCCACTCCAACCGTCACCCATGCCCAAGATTCAACCCTGGAACAGTAGGATGTCATAGAACACTTGGGCATGGGCACGCGGCAGGAGAAGCAGCGCGAAGCCATAACAAGACAACAGGCAAAGCGGAGCAGGATAATATAACATGAGGATGTACAACATAACATAACCAATTCCCCCTTTTCAATTTTTCCATTGACAAAAATGTATCATTACTTTGGTGCCGATGGTTTAGAGGCAGTATTATCTCAACAAATGAGACAGGATGAGTGGGTGGTTGGTTATGCCTCCAGAACGCTCAACACAACTGAAAGGCAGTAATCAAACGAGATCTACTGGCATGTGTTCCGGCTGTTAATCATTTTAGACATTTTATTTGGGGTAACAAATTTACACTTCAAAGTGATCATAAGCCCCTTGTCGATATCTTGTCACCAGGGGGAGAGTTAAAATATACGGCACCTATTGCCAGGCTGTGTTCAAAATTGCAGACGTACTACTTTGAGATATTGTATGTACCTGGCAAGCATTGCAAATGCGCAGGTTGTTCATCTAGGTTATACCAAAGGGGATGATGGACGGAGCGCTTGAGCCAATCAAACACTCACCCCCAGTCAACTGATCTGGGTTTAATCCATCATCATTCTTTAGCTCACTCCACCACCCCAGTTCAGACATGGCCATATGCAAATCAGTCTGACCCTGTGCCTCATGGGAACAGTCCAGCCCGAACTGCCAAGCCATGTCTTCCCTGGACCGGAAACAAGCATCCTGGGACCGGTTTCTGGCCATTCAGCCGTCATCAGCCAGGCTAGCTTGAATCCAGTGGCAAAGTGAGCAAGGGACCCACGTCTGGGCATACCCTGCCAACTTAGGGCGAACAAAGCGATACCAAAGGGGATGATGGACGGAGCGCTTGAGCCAATCAAACACTCACCCCCAGTCAACTGATCTGGGTTTAATCCATCATCATTCTTTAGCTCACTCCACCACCCCAGTTCAGACATGGCCATATGCAAATCAGTCTGACCCTGTGCCTCATGGGAACAGTCCAGCCCGAACTGCCAAGCCATGTCTTCCCTGGACCGGAAACAAGCATCCTGGGACCGGTTTCTGGCCATTCAGCCGTCATCAGCCAGGCTAGCTTGAATCCAGTGGCAAAGTGAGCAAGGGACCCACGTCTGGGCATACCCTGCCAACTTAGGGCGAACAAAGCGATACCAAAGGGGATGATGGACGGAGCGCTTGAGCCAATCAAACACTCACCCCCAGTCAACTGATCTGGGTTTAATCCATCATCATTCTTTAGCTCACTCCACCACTCCCAGTTCAGACATGGCCATATGCAAATCAGTCTGACCCTGTGCCTCATGGGAACAGTCCAGCCCGAACTGCCAAGCCATGTCTTCCCTGGACCGGAAACAAGCATCCTGGGACCGGTTTCTGGCCATTCAGCCGTCATCAGCCAGGCTAGCTTGAATCCAGTGGCAAAGTGAGCAAGGGACCCACGTCTGGGCATACCCTGCCAACTTAGGGCGAACAAAGCGATACCAAAGGGGATGATGGACGGAGCGCTTGAGCCAATCAAACACTCACCCCCAGTCAACTGATCTGGGTTTAATCCATCATCATTCTTTAGCTCACTCCACCACCCCAGTTCAGACATGGCCATATGCAAATCAGTCTGACCCTGTGCCTCATGGGAACAGTCCAGCCCGAACTGCCAAGCCATGTCTTCCCTGGACCGGAAACAAGCATCCTGGGACTGGGGGTGAATGTTTGCCAATGTGCAGCATTCCGTCCATCATCTTGTGTGTTTTGCATTTCGCCCTATGTGGGAAGGGTATGCCCAGACGTGGGTCCCGTGCTCACTACGCCACTGGAGTCAAGCTATCCTGGCTGATGAAGGCTGATAGCCTGAAACCGGTCCTAGGATGCTTGATTCCGGTCCAGGGAAGACATGGCTTGGCAGTTCGGTCTGGACTGTTCCCATGAGGCACAGGGTCAAGACTGATTTGCATATGGCTATGTCTGAACTGGGGTGGTGTGGTGAAGCAAAATAACGATGGATTAAACCCAGATCTGTGACTGGGGGTGAATGTTTGCCAATGTGCAGCATTCCGTCCATCATCTTGTGTGTTTTGCATTTCGCCCTATGTGGGAAGGGTATGCCCAGACGTGGGTCCCGTGCTCACTACGCCACTGGAGTCAAGCTATCCTGGCTGATGAAGGCTGATAGCCTGAAACCGGTCCTAGGATGCTTGATTCCGGTCCAGGGAAGACATGGCTTGGCAGTTCGGTCTGGACTGTTCCCATGAGGCACAGGGTCAAGACTGATTTGCATATGGCTATGTCTGAACTGGGGTGGTGTGGTGAAGCAAAATAACGATGGATTAAACCCAGATCTACGACTGGGGGTGAATGTTTGCCAATGTGCAGCATTCCGTCCATCATCTTGTGTGTTTTGCATTTCGCCCTATGTGGGAAGGGTATGCCCAGACGTGGGTCCCGTGCTCACTACGCCACTGGAGTCAAGCTATCCTGGCTGATGAAGGCTGATAGCCTGAAACCGGTCCTAGGATGCTTGATTCCGGTCCAGGGAAGACATGGCTTGGCAGTTCGGTCTGGACTGTTCCCATGAGGCACAGGGTCAAGACTGATTTGCATATGGCTATGTCTGAACTGGGGTGGTGTGGTGAAGCAAAATAACGATGGATTAAACCCAGATCTGTGACTGGGGGTGAATGTTTGCCAATGTGCAGCATTCCGTCCATCATCTTGTGTGTTTTGCATTTCACCCTATGTGGGAAGGGTATGCCCAGACGTGGGTCCCGTGCTCACTACGCCACTGGAGTCAAGCTATCCTGGCTGATGAAGGCTGATAGCCTGAAACCGGTCCTAGGATGCTTGATTCCGGTCCAGGGAAGACATGGCTTGGCAGTTCGGTCTGGACTGTTCCCATGAGGCACAGGGTCAAGACTGATTTGCATATGGCTATGTCTGAACTGGGGTGGTGTGGTGAAGCAAAATAACGATGGATTAAACCCAGATCTGTGACTGGGGGTGAATGTTTGCCAATGTGCAGCATTCCGTCCATCATCTTGTGTGTTTTGTTCATCTAGGTTACCCTGCCCAATATGTGATGTTCGTGAGTATGATGACAAGGTTCTTGATTTGGCAGCAAATGTGAATGAAATTTGTGCCTCGTATAATGTGCCCTTGATTGAAGAATTGTGGTTCAATGAGTATGCCAAGGATGAGGTCCTGTGCAAGGAAAAGGAGTATACTCTACCACAGATCACCTTTAACGACTATGAAAAGACTACAACAGATTCAGAACTCGGCTGCCAGACTGCTCTTTCATATCAAACCGCAAGACCACATCTCCCCTGCCTTGAAAGCCCTGCATTGGTTACCGGTTGCCAGAAGATCCACATTCAAACTGCTTTGTATCACCCACAAAGCGATACATGGAATGGTACCGCTCTTCATCAGGAATAAAATCACCAAACACATTCATCATAGGAACCTCCGCTCTAGAGTGGCACCTCACCTCAAAATCCCAAGATACAAGAAAAAAAACATGGGTGGCACATCCTTCTCTGTTCAAGCAGCCAAAATATGGAACTCTTTACTCCCCAACATAAGATCCACCGACAACCACCTTATCTTCAGAAAACTACTCAAGAATTGGCTCTTCCCCACATAAGCACCAAACGCAAACAGAAATATACAACATATCCCTCTGTATATAAGCATTTATTTGTAATATAGATATGTACCTATATATATGTCTATTGCTTTGTATAAACATGTAGAATAATTGTTAATTTTTTTTTTTTTTTTTTTTAAGTACAACACTTGAAAACCAGAGTTTATTGAATGCATCTTTAAGATACTTATACTTACTTCCTTTATGCATCTATATACCTTCCATGTACTTGGATCTACATATTTATTACTCCCCCCCCCAAAAAAAAGCATATTTAATGCACTACCCTATTTCTCACCCTATACCTCTATCAATATCTTTAATCTACATATACTTACTTCCTTTTTGCATCTATAAACTTTCCATGTACTTCTGAATCTATATATTTATTACTTTCTTCTAATTCAGCATATCCAACGCACTACCCTATTTCTCACCCTATACCTCTGTCAATATATCTTCTACCTCAACTCTCTGACTCATCTCAAACCTCTTTCTACTACTCTTTCTAATGCACTACCCTATTTCTCACTCTATACCTCTATCAATATAGCCTCTACATCCACTCTCTCATTCATGTCCAACCCCATACCACTAGTATGATCTCCAAAATAGCCCTTTCTAGACTCTCCCCTACTCTACCCCTCCTTGCACCATCTGACACCTCTTTTACTATACTGATCCCCCAAAACAAGCCTTTCTAAACTCTTCCCTCTGACTCTTCCCCTCCACATCCTTTTTTATTCATCCCAAGCCTCCCACTACTGCTATGACCTCCGAAAAAAGAAAAAAGTCTAAATCCTTCACTCTTCTATCCCTCCACTATCATTTTCAATCAAAATAACAGACTAACATGTCCATTTCTCAAATTTCATATTTCACTATACTAATTCACCACTAATCCTTTATGGGTTCCAGAGTAGCGTGCTACTCGCCGAAAAAAGCGCTTGAACACCTCATTAGGGGTAGCAAGCACTATATAAATGCAAACCTTTTTTCCCTCTTCTATCCCTCCTCTATCCTTCTCAATCCAAATAACTGACTAATAACCACCACTCAAATTACTTTCATATTTCACTATACTAATTCCCCACTAATCCTTTATGGGTTCCAGAGTAGCATGCTACTCGTCGAAAAAGCGCTTCAACACCCCATCAGGAGTAACAAGCGCTATATAAATATGCAAACCTCTGTCCCTTGTCTATCCCTCTGCTACCCTTCTCAATCCAAATAACTGACTAACATATCCGCTCGCTTTTGCCCTTTCTGCCTGCCTGCTTGCTGCTTGCTTCAAGGGGACTCTATCCCCCAACGTGCCCTGCGGCCCCGCGGCCAACGCCGGATCTGTTTCGCGCCAGGAGGCGCTTAAATTGAACACAGGGCTCCCACAGCGCGGGACGCCCATTTTTGCCCTTTCCGCCTGCCTGCCTGCTGCTTGCTTCAAGGGGACTCCATTCCCCCAACGTGCCCCGCGGGCAACGCCAGATCTGTTTCGCGCCAGGAGGTGCTTAAATTGAACACAGGGCTCCCGAAGCGCGGGACGCCCGTTTTTGCCCTTTCCGCCTGCCTGCTTGCTGCTTGCTTCAAGGGGACTCCATCCCCCAACGTGCCCTGCGGCCCCGCGGCCAATGCCGGATCTGTTTCGCGCCAGGAGGCGCTTACATTGAACACAGGGCTCCCCCAGCGCGGGACGCGCGCGGGCGGGCCCGTCTGCGCCCGTCAACGGGCGGACGAGGCTGGGCTGGGCCAAGTCCCTTAGTCCCATCCTGCGGGATGGAATGGTCACTAGAACATCAGCATCTGCACCTGTATCAGCATAGGTTGCCATCAGAGAATAACTGAGAGGCCTACGAAAGGGAGCAGAGAGAGGAGTAAGTCCGTTTTGTTCCTCCTTTTGTGTGTTTGAGTATTTCCAGAAACCCTGAACAGTTTTATAGCAATATGGGCAAACGAAAGGTGGGGGGTGCGAAGCCATTGACTGAGCAAACCACACAAAACGGACTACCATAGACACCTTTTTAGCACGTGTCGTTGGGGCCCTGAATAAAGAAATTGATTTGGCAGAACGGCGTATGTCCCTCACCAAGACAGGCCAAACTGGAGAGGCCCAATGTGTAACACCTACCAACGGGACACCTAGTACAGGCAGTATCTATGATATCCAGAGCACAGGATGCTCAAGTGAAGTTCTGGGCCAAACTCCGACATTAACTGTCCCAGACCAGGTTCCTACTCCTGATGTTTCAGGATCATTAACTTTACAAGCAACAAAAACATTGAACACAGCCCGTACCCTGCAGCCAAACGTAAAAGGAAGACACAACATGATATGCTGTTTCAAGAAACCCAGACAAATTGATCTTGTTGGGGGGGGGGGGGGGTGGAGACAAGGAATTAGCTCTAACCATATGGAGAATCAGATGTGGACTCCATTCTGGGATAAACTAACAACTGTTATCAGTAGTTTATTAAGCCCACTTAGAGAAAGATTGGACAAGGTGGAGGAGGGTTTGAAAAAGGTTATTGATCAGGGTAAAATGCAATTGGACCAGGGGCCCCGAATAACAAACACTGGTACAAGTAGCAATATAGGCTGAATATCTCCTCACGCCGAAACTTTGAATCACCCCAGACAAGAGGGGCTGACGATCAGGAATATACAGGAGTCTATTAGTAATTCGACTAGGAAATATGCCCCAAATAAAAACCAAATAAGCATAAATATAGAAACCCACAACACCAATGTGTCCGTACAAGAGCTAGTCACTATTATCTTGCCACCTGCTAGCTGCCCATATGTGGCAGTATTAGTTAATGTCCCCCCACTGAAGCCAGGAGCCATAGAAACCACGGAGTGTCTGAAAAACAAGGTGGTCCATTGGCTTAATACTAGACACTTATTCACCCCAAGTAGAGTGCAGAAAATTCTGTTTACAAGAAGAGTGGGGTGGATTGGGGCATTGGAAAAAGACCTGTCTGATGATTGTGTAATAATTAATTTTAGCAGCCCGAGAACCGCTAGCAATATTCATAAATTGACAGGGGCACCAACTATAGACAAACAGGCCATGGGTATACTCCCATTAGGGTTCTTTTACCGTCATTTGAAGGGACTGGAGCAATGCCAAAGGGGCTTATCGAACCCCCAGAGACAGAGGGATACCACAAGCTTGCTCCCACAATATGTTCGGGATTTTGCAGCTCCCAATAGATATGAGACGTTGAGTAGATTAAACGATAATGACTGACTTAATCTTGATCAAGGTCATGCTGAGGATCCTAAGAGTTACCTGAGAGGGATCCCCATAACGTCTCATACAGCTAGCCAGATAAGCCAGTTATGGCCAAGTGACTGCCCATATACAAGGGAGGCTCCCCCTATTGGTGGATTAGCTGAAGCTGTGGTAGCCGAGGTAGTTGAGGTATGTGAGGTACCCAGCAAAGACCCTCTTAGAGTCAATATTATATCCACAAGCGTAACAGATACTGAACCGGTAGGACAACCCCCTATGGAAGGGTTTGAGTTTGTAACCTGGAACGTGAATGTGTTAATAAATAAGGCTGGGAATATTGACTGGGTTAACACCATATCTAGTTATGATATCATATGCTTACAGGAAACCTGGTGTATAAACCCTGTACACATAGAAGGATATTCCTCACATTTTTTAGCAGCCATCGTGTCACAAGCAGGTTGAGCAAAAGGGGGTTTACAGACACTTATCTCTAACAAAATTCCTGTTAGGGTCAAAAAAGCTACAACAGTGGGACCCCATGCACAGATATTATGGCTAAGTAAACCAGCATTTGCAATGCAATAGGTCTCGCATTATTGAAAGTTTGAGCTATTGGCGTTGCAAATAATAATGTAACGCCAAGAGCTCAAAATTTCAGTAATGCAAGACCTGCAAATGCTTGTTTAATTTGACAGTATCTGTATAACTCTGGCAATTATCCAAATAAAATTAAGGGATTTCGATTTATCAACAAGACCAACGCCTCTCAAAGGCAAGTGAGGCCAGGAAAGACTCAACGTAATCAGATCTCATACATAATTGATATGTGACTGACTCTGCCCGGGCCCCACTGTCCTGTGGCCAGCCTGGACATCATCCATATTTCCCACAGGCCAGTCTGCCTCTGATTCACATTATCATTATGACCCGTCAACAGCATGTCCAGTATGGAATGCTATCAGGCAAAGGTGGAACAAATCTTTTCCCACTCATGCAAAATGGTTTGACCCTTTCTTCGCTACAGAGGCCACTGTATACCTCATTCCTTGCTTCTCACGACATCGACTTAAAGAATTAAATAAATGTTTGCTTCCTTCAGTGAGGTTGTTTGGAGCACTGCAAGATTTAGAGTAAAACAGCATGGTCTGACAAAAGCAACCCACCACAGAGAAACAGTTATGTGTTGTAAAAGAAATTAACTAATCAGAAACAGACTTCTGAGAATGTTTTGCAAAAGGTCTGCCTCAAGCCACATTGTTTTGTTTGCTAAACATTATCAAAGAGCATTGGGGGCTAGGAGGTAAGCTGAAAGTGCCTGAAAGTGCCTCAAGTAGTACACAAACAGTTACACAACTTGGCAAGCAGTCATGCATACGTGTATCCACTTATTTCACAGTTATGACAGCTTGGGCTAGACTCAGAGACCGCCATGGTAGAAATTTTCAGTTTCACTATTAACAGATGCTTTTTATTGCTCAACTCGAAGAAATTCATTTTATGGACCTCAGAAGGACGAAAGCCGCAGTGGACCCACTGCGATTCACAGTGGTTACTATGGGCTCAGCCATAGATACCTGGAGTGGATGCACTGAAGCACTGAGTCATAAGACCTGGCTATACAAATATGGTCATTAAACCAGAGACTATCACTGTATATTTTGTTATCTGGATTCAGCAGCAACCAATAGTAACTGGTGAAGCCGAATTTCCAAAAGGGCAAATATCTAGGGGGCTTCACAAAATGGCCACGTGGAACATCAAATAGAGTGGCACTAGTAGGAATGACGAGTGATGTCTTCACCATAACTATAGCCCATGGTAACCAGGGAAGCACGCAGGTAAAGAGGTTTGTTGAGCACTAGGACATTCATGTATCCAGGCCAGTGTGACCACATCCGAGCAAAATCTATTCCGCACTTGGGTCATGAATTCCGAATTCTGTAAATGTCCCCAAGTGCGGAATGTGGAATAAGGAGGTTGTTTATAAACTGCAGCTTTACGGTCAATGTAACCAAAACACCCAAAGTGCAAAAGCACCGGGGTGAGCCCATGTGTACTAGCACTCAAGTCCGATCGTGCACATAAGTGCCAGGGAGGATGTATGTAAGGAAGGTTGAGCAGAATGGGATAAGGCCATTAGGTAGGCTAGGCAGAAAAGAAGGTCAGCAGGCACTGCTCATTGTGAAGGTCTGGATGCAACCATATCCCACCAATCACAGCTGCCCCAGCCCCCTCTCCCCTTTCCCAGAGCTAACAAGCCAAAACAAACAAAGCAATACCTTGCAGGATGCCAGTGTTCTCAGGTGCAACTTTCGGCTAGACGTCTGTGACATTGAGATAGGAATACGGACGTGCTGAAACCATCAACGTGGTCAGCAGTTGCCGCCCGGATACTATCAAGTGGGGACCCTGAGCCTCAGCCCTCAGTGCATTAGGGCCAGTGAAAAGAACCGTGCATGCAAGCTCAAGCGCAGCATGCCACCAAAGTAAAAAAAATTTTTTAAAAAGGCTTGCGCCCACCATAAATATCAGGTTTGGCAAGTTGAGCTGCATAAAAACATGTAATTTAAAAAAAAGGGTTTGGGTGAGCCGTGCAAGAAAGTGGCGCGGCCTCCATATGCGCTGCATAAACACATATAATTTTTTAAAAAACAAAAAGGATTTGCGCGAGCCGCGCTTGAAAGTCGCGTGGACGCCATTATTCAAGCTCCAACATGGCATGCAAGTGTGCTTCAAAAAGGAAAATTGTGCTCACAAACAGGAAATAACAGACCCTGAGTAACAACACATGCAACAGGGGCAGTCCTTATGGGAGGGTACAACAGGAGAAACAGGGGTACTAAGGAGGGACTATAAAAGAGATTAACCAAAGAAACAAAAGCATTTGGAAAAGACGGTCAAAGGAGCCAATTAAAAACATGGACGGAGCTTAATGCCCATATCCTGAATACAGCATGTCTCGAATGCCTAGGCGAGACCTAAAAACAGGATATCACAGACAACAAGGCAGCCCTGCAGTGTCATTCAGCTATAAATATCTGATTCAACTCTTTTCTAACTTAATGGTATATGGAACTCTGAAGAATGAAAGTCTGAATCAGGGATGTCGGAATTGAAATCTGCGACTTGCAAGTTGCCAGGGCTGTAAATGGGGCCAGTCCTCAAAGACTATTAAACCGACGATTAAAACAAGACTTTGAAACGGGTTTCTATCAGTCTCTATATTCATGTCCTTAACTTTATTGCCCAAAACACTGATCGATATTTCAAAAATGAATGTAAAAAAAAACCAAAAAAGCCTTTTAGGTATTCCTTATTAGCGATGCATTCCCTGTTTACATTACACATTTTACTTCATCTTGTAATCCCCAAGAGTATTTGCGTTTTCCAAGATGTGCTTATGTACTTTTTTTTTTAATTCAACATATGACTCTTAAATAGTGGTGCATGCTTTCAACTGAGTTGCCTCCAGGTGCATGAGTGATTTCAGGTTGTGGGTGGGCGTTTGACTGCACAAGATTGAGAGATCGGAAACTAAGATAGAAAGCAATGTGACTTTCTCACAGTGCCTGCTAGCAAGTCATAGAGGTGTGCAGACTACATGCACTTCCAACCTTTGACCTCTCTAGAGCAGTACACAGAGCGATGGTCGCACATATGCCAATTGTAATAATGGGGAAGATTGAGATATGCAGATCGAGAATTTGAGAAAGATGTGGGAAGAAAATGGGTGTAACTGCCTAATAGAGTGAGACACTGCAGACGAAAGTGGCGAGAAGGGATTAATAGGAGTCTGAGGCAAAGACTATATTAATGCTTAATTCATTGTCTAAGTTTCAGAATTTAAATTTTTTTAACTTTAATTACTCACAACAAAATCAATGTTTTCATTTATTTAGTACAACAAGCATTGGCAAAACCAATATGTCTGGCTTGTTTTATATGCATGTGTTGGTTTTTCAGTGACATGTGGGATGCAATCATTGAAAACTCAGAGAGGCACCCAAATACTGGCCAGGGAGAAGGCTTTGTGAAGCAAAGTTAGCATGATTTAAGTCACACCCTTAATTACACAGACCACACATCTGGGAAAAGATTCAAAGTTATGCTTCTTTGGCCACGCCCATTTTAAAGAACCCCTCCCCCCCCACCTTTTTCATCCCACTTAAAGCACTGCAAGTTGCACACAGGTTTCTGTAGTAACATCCTCTTCTCACTGAAGTGAATGTGGTGCATTGATACGTTTATTAACGGCCATGACAGGAGAAGAAGTTAATAAGTACGAAAGAACGCTGCATTCGTTGTAACTAACGAAATGATACACATACAAAACATAATTGAATAACTAGTACAGAGGCTTAAAGGATGAATTCATGAACATGCTCAAAAAGAAGATAAAATCACTCAATCTCCCCAGACACATCCATCACTATATGAAAACAATAATATTTAAATGAAAAATAAGCATACATGTAGAACAGATGTCACGAGAGCGTTGGTATGAACCGTATTATCACTACAATAGGACAAAGTTGCAAGAAAAACAATCTACTATTCAATATATAGAACAACCAATTGCCTCTTGCAATGCAGACTATATCCAAAGAGCCACCAGGCAGAACCAAAGAGGGACCCAAAGAACAATGAGTGTGCACATCCCACCACGGTCAAGAGCCAGCTGTGCACAGCCACACCTTGAGAAAAAGCATTGACAACAGGACAGGAACTTACCCATAACTCTCTGATTGGCTGTGCAGCTGGCTTCATTGGTATTCTAGCATTATGCTGGAAAACATGGTTTTATCAGGCACTGTTCTAACATTGGAAGCATCTCTGTAGTCCCGTGTCTCTTGTGGGTAGCTGTGTTTCCCTGCTTCTTCCGAAGGGGGCCGGGGGACTAAAAAATGTGTGTAGATGATTTACTATTGTCTATTGTGACTCCAGTTCTCAAACATTTGGGCAAAGTGTATTTTCGGTAACTTTGCTGCACTTCCAGCACAGGGGGGCGGGGGAGTGAAAATACAGACATGCAAGTGTGTTATGGTCTATTAGCTTGTTATGCATGTTCGTGTCACCTTAACTGTGCGGCTCACCTTGGGATCTTTGTATACATCATTTTGGAATGTGACTGCTCCTAGGCAACGGCGAGGCATTGCAGGCTGAGCTGACATGGAGGTGGCTGTGCAGATTCATGGTGGATGCAATAAAGAGCACTGAACACCTTCCACAGTTTAAGGGTGCTCTCAACAGAGCGCACGTGCTCGCAATGCTTCCACATGTGTAGCAGACAGGAGGGAAACCTGAGACTGACCCTATTCCCTCCTCCCACTGATCAGTGGTGTGAAGGAGGAAGTGACGATGACAGGGCATGGAGGACTGAGCTAGCGGAAGCCATGTTGTTGTCTACGCAAGCATTCCCAGCATAATTAATGGCCACTACAGAGGGAGAGAGTTCTCTAGGGCAGGTTTCCTGAAGCACGCCAGTGCACTGACAGCTGTGCCCTTATGTAACGCCGAAGGCTTTGTTCCCACCAGTCGGTAAATGAGATAAGGTGCACGTCATTCCAGCCGGTAGGGAGGCTGCTGCAAGGAAGCATGTGACCTCCGATAAGGGAGAAATGTGGCTGCGTGACCAGGATGTTTACTCGAACATAAAGTTTGCATAAGTACGGTATGGCTCATCTCGTAAAAGTTTAGTACAAGCACATTCTGTCGAAGTGCGTCAGAGCGGACTGCGAGGGAAGGGTGCACGCACTGCTGGTGTGCGAGCTTGAAAGATCTGCAAAAAAATCTGAAACAATGCAAACAACATGGCGCTTCATCCATACATGCCAACATTTTAGAAGAGCAAGTGGGAGATTAAAGAAAAAACTAAACAGTGGTGCGCGCGCACCACAGAGGAGCGGGGGGAGGGAGCGCGGCAGCGAGGCGAACGCGCGCTGCTGCGCGTGCTAGCCACCAGTGGGAATGAGAGGAGCAAAGGCGGGACATGCGCCCGCCTTTGCCCAATCGCGTGCCGTTTTAAAAAAAAAAAACGCACGCTACAGCCAATGCCAGGCTTCAGAAAGCTAAACACACGCACGAGCGTGTGGTTAGCTTTCTAAAGCCCGTACAAAAGGTCTCGTGCTGCGCACTGCAACGCTAGGCGCGAGACCTAAAAAGGAGGGAAAGACGTGATAGTAGTAAATTTCTATAATAATGTCTTTGATTCGACACGTACCAATGTGGTAACAGCCCTTGACCGGGCCCTTGAAACATTTTTAGCCCCAATTTGCACCGATTACGTTTTGTTATGGGCAGGAGGCTTCAACATACAGGCATGTGATATGCCTAATAACCAGGTATGCAGCCACACTTATGTGGATGGTGAGGGAGATGATCATTTTCGCCATAATAAGTAGGGAGAAGCCCTAAATTGGATGATCTCAAAATATGACCTTCATCTACTTAGGGGGGGCTGTGGACCCAAAGGGGATCTACTTCCAACCTTTACAGGGAGAAATATGTATTCTGTCATTGATCATATACTAGTGTCTGCCCCGGCTACATGTAGGTGTGGCAACCCTAGCGTTGTTCCCTCTATATTTAGTGACCACAATTTACTTACCCTACCTTTTTTTTTCTGGGGTTCAAGGAGCGCAGTATATGACTTAGCCAACCATATCAACCCTTTTAGGACAAATGGTATTAGACTAAAGTGGACAGGTGTCGACCCATGCCTGATATTGCAGCAAATAATAATGTCTAACCAGCGAGAAATAGCCTATTGTCTTCAGGATGAGATCTCCCCAAATACAGTAATCACAAACTTCCACTGTATTACAACATCTATTAAATCACTTTTAACCAGGCAGATTGGTACACCAGGCAATAACAAAAAGGAATGGTTCGATGGTACTTGCACCAAAGCACTACAGGTGTTAAAGTATGCATTGTCTAAAACACAACGAGATATATTGGTTGTTAAATCCCTACGACAAGAGTACAAATTAGCAATAGCTGCCCGGAAAAAGAAATTACAGGAAGAAGCGTGGGAAAATCTGACTATTTCAGCAAAAACTAGGAATAATAAACTCTTCTGGGATACAGTAAACGCACCATTCCTAAAGAATGATGAAATCCCAGAGTTTTGTTCCTTTATTCCCTCAGATAAATGGGTGACATATTTCACTAGGATCTTTAGTAATAATGGGGAGATGTTGGGGGGATTTGACCTGGAGTCCTATGGAGGGAGGCCCCACGCCCTGAACATTACTTATGAAGAAGTTCTCCAGGCCATCCAGGAGAGTGCTGGGGGACGGGCACCAGGCCCCGATGGTGTCCCCGTTGACGTTTTTAAATCTGCACCTAAATTATGGGGACCTATTTTAACTAGAGTGTTTAACTCAGCTGCAACTGACACAATACCTCAGACATGGGGCAAATCCATTATTATCCCGATATACAAGAAAGGGGACAAAACTGATTCTAAAAACTATTGCCCCATTTCACTTCTAGATACTGCTTTGAAAGTTATGAGCAGGGTTCTACTAATGAGACTGGAGGAATGGGCCCAGGAGTACTCTATCCTAACCCCTGTGCAATATGGGTTTAGGAAACGTCTGGGGACAATTGAACAATGCATTAACTTAGAGCTACTTATCGGCAAGTATACCAGGGCAAAGGCAGGTACCATGTATTTATGCTTTGCCGATTTGAGTAGTGCATTTGACTTAGTTGACCATAATCTACTCTGGCAAACTCTGACCTCCGTGGGAGCCCTTAGGGCGATCGTTGGCTTCCTTTCCCGCCTATATGAGAACTTAACTAGTCAAGTTCGCTTTGGGCCCCAGGGCGAATGTTCATCTAAATTCAAAGTAGGGCGGGGTATACGGCAAGGATGCGTGTTAGCACCAATCCTATTCTCCCTCTTCATTAACGGGGTTGATAACCACTTGCAGTCGATCCAGGCTGATGCTCCAAGGGTGGCTGGTCTTCCGATACTCGTATTGTTATATGCGGACGACGCAGTACTATTAGTACGGACCCCGTTAGGTCTCCAAAGATTGATGGATGGTTTTTCAGATTTTATGACACAAAGGAGAATGGTAATTAAAAAATCAAAAACATTCACTATGATTTGCGGGGCCAAACAGAAATCTTGTAAAACCTTTTTTATTGACAGCACCCCAATACATACAGTGAACTCCTTTTGCTACCTTGGTATTTTATTTTCAGGAAATGGTTCATGGACCCAACATATTTTAAATACGAGAGCAAAAATGAGTACGGCCAACCAAGGGATTTTTAAATTATCTTCCAAACTAGGAAATCGACCAACCAATGAAATGGTAACCATTTATAAAGCTAAAGGAGTAAGCATAGCCCTTTATGGGGGCAGGCCTTTGGGATTACACCAATAGCTCGGCCCTGCAAACAGAAGAAAATTGTTTTTTAAAACGCCTGTTGTATTTACCACCCTCTGTATGAAATACCATTGTACATCATGAGGTGGGGCTTCAATGTTTAGTGTATTCCTTAATGGCTGGGCCATTGGTATTGTGGGCATCAATTTGGAGACGGGAAGAGACGGCTTTTACCAGGTCAATTATTTTAGATTGTTTAAATTTGGATGATGTTTTAAAAATCTTATATTAATACCACACTAGGAAATTTGTTTAATTTATCTGTATGGTCGGACCCTGTAAAAATATTGTCCTTTACCAAGAAAGAGATCAAAGACTCCTTCCTGTCACAAAGGCGGGATTTCAGAGTAAGATCGGAGATAAATAAACCGACCGTGGCCTTATATAAATCTTTTATGTTAAAGGAGGGAGCAATAACTATTTGTCACATGTGACTTATGTACAGCACCGTTTTTTGTTATTGAGATTGAGATGTGGTATTGCCCTTTATCTTGTCGCATTTCCTAAAATGAAATCACGCCCCCCAAATTTGGTACTTTGTCCGTGTGACAATAAGCGCAAACAAAGCAAATTGCACATTTTATTATTCTGTAATTTTTATCGTAATTTTAGATGTTTTTATTTTAAGCCCTTGTTTGTTGCCCACAATCTTAGGTCCCGTAAAATAGCTATGAAATGTTTGGTGACATTAGAGGATCCGCTAACATGTTATAATGTCGCCCTGTTCATCCTGAAATTGATTAATGCAAGGAAAAGCATTTTGCTATAATCTAAAAATGAACTGTTCTTAATACTTGATATTGTAAATTATGTGTTATTTTCTTAGATGCATTTTACTGTATGTACTTTTATGGCTGTTTTATAATTTTGAATAGCCGAATAAAGATTCTTTGATTGATTGATTGACTAACATATCCACCACTCAAATTACTTTCATATTTCACTATACTAATTCACCACTAATCCTTATGGGTTCCGGAGTAGCGTGCTACTCGCCAAGAAAGTGCTTCAACACCCCATCAGGGGTAGCAAGCGCTATATAAATGCAAACCTTTTCCCTCTTCTATCCCTCTGCTATCCTTCTGAATCCAAATAACTGACTAACCTATCCACCACTCAAATTACTTTCATATTTCAGTATACTAATTCAACACTAATCCTTTATGGGTTCCGGAGTAGCGTGCTACTTGCCGAAAAAGTGCTTTGACGCCTCGTCAGGGCTAGTAAGCGCTATATAAATGCAATTACAATACAATACAATACTTTGACAGGCTGGCCACCAAACACTTACAAGGGGTTTTGCATTCTTTTGCACAAGCTACTGATGAGTTTAGTGTGACAAACTATATTCTGTTCATGAATGACAAGTTCATATGCCAGAAAATGTCAGAAGTGTTATCAGGAATGCTAGTCAACCAGAGGAATATGGGCCTGGCAGCCCTGAAAATGCCTTAAGAACTCAATTCTGGTGTCCAGGAACAGATATGGAGGTGGGCCGATTTGTGATAAATTGTGAATAGTGTTCTAGTTGTGATTAAAATTCTCGCATGTTTCTTCCCCCATGCAACCCGTTCCTTGGTCCCAGTCAAAAAAACTGCCATCTGTGATCCACAAAGCAATGGCCATGTGGAGAGATTCAACTATTTTCTCAAAGCTAGTGTTCACTTGGCCTTACAGAACAGAAAACATACCTATCAAACTGTCAAGGAAAGATTTTGGGCCAACAGAATAAATTAGCAATCTAGCACTGGCATCAGTCCCTTTAGAATACTCAATGGAAGATTACCTTCCTCTGACTTGTGTCCATGGTAGTTGATCAATAGATTCCCCACCAACTTTGGCAGTGCCACGTCGAACCCACATCACACCACACCTTAGGGTACTCCACTGGTTCCCGATACACAAGCATGCACACTTTAAACTCCTCCCCTACAACTACAAAGCTCTCCACAACACTGGCCCTGCCTACCTGAACAGTAGTATACACTTCCACCAATCTCCCAGACACCTCCAGTCTGCCAGTCTCTCACTAGCACACATCTCACGCAAACACAAAAGCTGAGCACAGGGTCCAACCTTCTCGTACCTGGCCCCTAAAAGCCTGGAACCACCCGCCACAACACATCAGAGCCTCCTCCTCTTCTCTTCTTGACTTTCCAAAAAGCAGAATACATGGCTTTTTGAGTAAGCCCCCAGGGCTGGCCTCGCACACCTACTACAGATCTCCTGAATACCCTCACAGGTGGTTAGCTCTATAAAAAACACAAATAACATAACATAAATTAGATCTTGGTGTGGTTAGAAAAAGAGTGGAAAGGAAACAAGCCAAGGCCAAGCAGAAGTATGACACTGGGCACAAAGTCAGTTCGCATGAGTTGACTGTGGGAGATGTAATACGTATATAATCACCTGTGATAGTGGAGAAGTGAAAGTCTAAGTTTTCAAAGCCATTAAAGCTTGTAAGCGTAACAAATTAAGTGTTATCACACAATACAGTAAATCTTGGAGCATCAAGAGGGTAGACAAATGTGTGAGTAAGAGAAAGCGAACTAGCGATAAATAGGAATTGGAGAAATGGTTGAAGTTAGTGGGTGTGTCTGTCCTGACCCTAAATTTGAGCCAGTCTTAACCGAGACACCCCTGCAGGGCAGTAGCATTGATCTAGAACCCATACCACGGTGTCAGGGAAGATCCACCATGACTTAAACCCAGTGGAAATCGGTCCTGATGAAGGAACTATAGCTGACAGACTTAAATTGGCTTCTAGAATTAGAGCTTCTTCGTGAAGGATACTTCAAGTTTAATTGTTTCTCATACTTTTAAGGTGAAAGATGTGTTGTATTTTTTTTTTTATTAGATTTTTTATTGATAACCAAAACAGAGACATATCGTTCTTGCAGCAATATACACAGTACACAAAGTCATACACAGTGTAGTAATGCTAGTATCTTGCATCATATAGTTTCAACATCATCACCTTGCGAGTCACGTCCATAACGTTTGCGGTTCAGATCAGCGCTTCTCCCAGGCCAAAAACGGGGAACATATCTTGCGATCAGCTGTCCAGGGCTACGTTTCAAAGCTCTCAACGCGATTGGTCCCATTTGCCTTGGCAGCTAGATAGGTTTGGTATAGTCCCCAGAAGGTCTTAGGCCGATTGCGGGGGGGGGGGGTAATAATTCGCTATAATATTCTGTTTGTGTGCTGCAATACAACATGTCGTTTGTCCAGCCCGTTATAGTGGGGGTCGGGCCCCGGGACCAGCAGATCGCAACCCTACGCCTAGCCATTAGGAGTCCCATGTCTACCAGTTGTCTAATCACCTTAGGTAAATGTTTGGAGTAGCCCAATAGAGCGACATAGGGTCAGGCTCAAGTATGGCTTCCGTGATCTCCCCCAAAGTCTTAAATATCAATGCCCAAAAGGTCGCAATCCCAGGGCATAACCAGGCGAGATGAAAAAAATCTGCTGCGTCAGCACCACAACGCTCGCACGCTGCAGAGTCACGCAAACCGTACCTGCAGAGCCTCTCTGGGGTATAATATACCCTATTTAGGAATTTGAAATGTATCAACTTATGACGCCCATTTAATGAAATACGCTTTGTGCTCTCACAGCAATACTTCCAAGTTGTGTCATCAATCACCCGGTCCAGGTCTGCCTGCCACGCTAACCTAGCCTAAGTGTAATGGTTAACTCGGTATCCCTGTGCTGTGTTATAAATCCTGGAGACGATTCGTACTGGCGAATCAGCCATGATAACATATGTGAGCGGAGCAACCTCTGGTGGCTCATCTAACCCACTGCCCAGGAGTTCCTTCAATGAGTGCCTCATCCTGTGGAAGTGGAATTGGGTCAATGGTATAGCAGTCTGTCCTTCCTGGACGGCCTCTTCCCATGTTATCGTTTTACCCTCAGCAAATATATCTCCTATTGTGTGAATATTTATAGTGTTTAAGGCCCTAATCACCCCTTTTTCCCTGCACGGAGGCAACCAGTGGCACCACTCCAACGGAGTCCTAGGGGAGTATAGAATGACACTTGCTTGTAATTTCAGAAGGTGGTGCCAGGCGTGTATTGTCGCATTAATGGAGTCAAGGATACCAGTCCTGCGATCAGGAGGTTTAAACAGAAGCGCTGGCAATGGGGATGGAGCCGCCACCACATTCTCAATCCGGAAATGCGGAGTGTCGGTGGGGCCATGCATCCAGTAATGCGCATGAGCTCCCTGCGCAGCCCTACAGTACAATTCTAGATCCGGAGCTCCCAGTCCACCCAAGCTGTATGGGAGCGTTAGGATGTCCCACTTAACTCGGGCATGTTTCCCAGCCCAGGCTAACCGCACCATCAGGGTTGTCAGCAACCGAAAGAAGGACCTCGGAAGGACCATGTGAATATTTGTGAATAAAAATAGGAAACATGGAAGGACTACCATTTTCATGACCGACACCCTACCCGCTAATGAAAGGGGTAAGCGTATCCATCTGTCCACGTCGTCTTCCAGTTTGGACACCGCTTTCCCGTAATTTTCTTTGAATACCACTTCCGAGTCAGTGTGCACTCTAATGCCCAAATATTGGACTGGCTCAGTCGTCCAGCTCAATGGGTATTCCGGCGTAAACTGAGCCGTATCTGAAGTCAGCTGGAAAATGAGCGATTTATTCCAATTAACCTTGAGGCCTGACCTAGCTCCAAAGAGAATCACTTCGCGCAGTACTGGCGAGAGATTTTGGTCAGGGTCTCTAACATATAATAATGTATCATCTGCATATGTGGATATAATCAAGTTATAGTTCGGAAAGCGTATATCCCTATGGCTGTGATATTCTTGCAACGCACAGGCAAGAGGTTCCGCAACTAGGGCATATAGCAATGGGGAGAGTGGGCACCCCTGCCCTGTGCCTCTAGTAATGCGAATAGGATCGGTAACTAAGTCACCAATCTTGATCCTGGCTGTAGGGGAGTTGTAGAGCACTCCCACCATTTGCAAAAAGACACCCCCTAGCCCCATTCTCGTCAACACCTGGGTCATGAACCACCACTCCACGGAGTCAAACGCCTTCTCCATGTCGAGGAAGACTGCCACCGCCTGAGTGTCCTGCCGAGTATGTTGTATAGCCCCAAACACAGTCCTCAAGTTGTAAATAAGGTTTCTACCAGGGACAAAGCCAGCTTGCTCTGGTGATATCAGCAGCGGCACTAGAGGAGACAATCTGGTCGCTAAGACCTTGGCATAAATTTTGGTGTCCACATTGAGGAGTGACAACGGGCGATAAGAGGTGCATTCGGTCGGTGGTTTATCAGGTTTGAGTATTGCAACAATTAGCGCTTCCCGCATTGAGGGTGGCATATTGCCCGTTTCAATGATTTCCTCGAACAGTGTCTGTAGGTGCGGAACTAATAAGTCCCTGAACTCCTTAAAAAAGGAAACAGTGAGACCATCCACGCCGGGGGCGCTGCTGGATTTCGGGAAACGACCTTAACAACGCGGTCAAAACACAGCAGTACATTTAGATCGCTGCTTTTACAACGCAAGTCGTTACAACGACTTGCACTGGAGGGCGCTCTAGACTAAGGAATAGTGTGATTTACTATTCCAACACCTTCTCTACTGTACGTAGGCTGGAGTTGGAATAGTAAATCATACTATTCCTAAGTCCAGCGCCCTACAGCGCAAGTCGTGGTAACGACTTGCGTTGTAAAAACAGCGATGTAATGTACCGCGATCTAAATGATCGCGTTGTTACATCATACATCCCTGGATTTCATCCCGGCCAGAGCTGAAGCTATTTCCTCTACTTCTAGTGGGCGCATTAGGTATTCTCTATGTTCGTTCATCAGCCAGGGCAATTTAATATGAGTGAGGTAGTCTAATATAGCTTCGTCATCCCCCCCGCCCTCAGAGCTATATAGTGACGCGTAATATTGCTTAAATCTGTTGGCTATGTCCAGTGGGTCAATTAGGGTTTCCCCATCCGCATCATTAATGACCGCCACACTAGCCTTCTCCCTCCGCTTTTTAAGCAGCGAGGCCAGGACCGACCCCGGACGGTCTCCTTATCCGTATATGCGAGCTGTCGCATATTTGCCTAAGGGCTTTAGTTCTGCATCAGCCGTAGAGTGGTACTCTCGCAGCGTCCGATGCAATTCTTGCTGCTCTAGGGTTGTTAAGGCGACCTCTAAGTCCGATAGACGCTTCCGAAGGGTGCGGAGGACACCGGAATGCTTAGCCATGGCGATCCCTCGGATGTAAACTTTAAAGGTGTCCCACACCGTGGAAAAAGAGTCTACTGACCCAATGTTAGTCTCAAAAAAGGTTTCAATGGCTTCAGCCAGTTCAGCTTTAAAAACGGGGTCGAGTAAAGAATACGGAGGGAACCGCCAAGTAAAAGGGGGTATAAGTTTCTGCGGGGTGTCCATGACAATCTGTACTGGGGCATGATCCGAGAGAGTGCGAGGCAGTACCACGCAGTCACGGATCTGCATAAACATATCTCTGGAAATAAACAGATAGTCGATCCTAGTGTGGAGGTCATAATACGCTGAATAGTGTGTGAAACCACCCGGACCCTGCGAGCGTGTACGCCATGCGTCACATAGATCTAGTTGGGTGGCAGCCGCCATAATAGACCTAGCCGTGGCAGTTGGGCGTCGTGTCGGGCCACCTGACCTGTCTAAGCTTGGATCTAGCACACAGTTAAAGTCACCCCCCCCAGAGTTGGGGACTCGTGCCATAACAACTCATTCTATCTAATAAGTTTCCAAAAAAGGTTGGGTGATCATAATTAGGGCCATAGATGTTAACTAGAACTAGCCCAAACCCCCTCCCACTGCAACGCGATATCGCGAAGCGCCCCTCGGGATCGGTCTCCAGTGCCTCCAACTTAAATTCCGATCTGGGATTCATCCAAGTAATTACCCCCGGGGCATGAAATGTAAACCCCGCAGCATGCGTGTTACCCCGCAGTCCCCTGTGCTGCAACAATACACTATGTAGGGGCAAGTGTGACTCCTGCAAGAGAGCAATGTCGATACCACGCCTGTGAGATAAGCCAGCACTTTCCGCAATTTCCTATGGTCATTAAGACCACGGACGTTCCAAGTTAAAATTTTTATCTTACAAGTTTGTGATTGCATCTAAGACGTTAGTAGTGATCGAGGTGCATTGCGCGCAACGGCATCTGTGTAACCATGTGATACTTTGTGACTACACGCTAAGGTGTGCTGTGTTAAACCATCCTTTTCAACATATATGAAAACAAGTGATTTTGGCCTCTGTACCTTTCCCTCCCCCACCCACGGCATGCATACCCCAACTGCGCACGCACGAAACAATTCCCCCCCAAACCCACCGCATCATTAGAAAAATAACATTACTAGGTTCCATAAGATAATCAAAAATAGGCAAATCGCCTGTGTGTGGTTCACACTCATGGGCGGATGTAACCTGCTCCACACTCCATCCCGCTCCCATAATGCCATGTGGCGCTTACGCCTGTCGTCAAGCATTATAAAAGTTATCTGACTACCAATACCATGTCTTCTCTAGGGTACAATAACGACAACATCCCAAAATAACATACTAATTGCGCTACCCCACATAGCTTCTTTAGCGACTACTATGACTGTTAACAAGGCACATTACGTATCGTCTATGTCTCTATCATTCAGAGTTCTTGGGGCATACAGTATAAACGTGTCATTACAGGTATATACAATTCCTGTCATGGAAACGAAAAGTCTTATCTGCAAGTAAGAATGCTCCGATTTCAGTCTTGCTCCTCAAGGCTGCCCCCGGCTGCTCCCTCTCGATCTGGCGATTCCGCAGTGAGAGCCGAGTCCCTGGACCACTCCTTTAGTGCTTTCTGAAGTTGTTTTGGGTCCGTAAATATCCGGGATCGGCCCTGTCTATTTACCCGCAGACGCGCCGGGTACAGCATGGCGTAGTCCAAGTTCTGTTCACGCAGCTGTCTCTTCAGAGGTGCGAACTGTCTGCGAGCTTCTTGTACCCGGAGCGTGAAATCGGGATACAAGGAAATAGTTGAGCCCTCGTAGTGTAGAGTTTGCTTCTCCCTCGCCGCTTTTAACGCCGTGTCTCTGTCTCTGTAATTGAGCAGTTTGGCGATGATCGGCCTCGGGGGGGGGGGGGCTCCCGGCGGGGGTCTCGGTCCCAACGAGTGGTGCGCTTGCTCAACCACGAACATTGAGGAGAACTTTTCCCTACCGAGTAATGACACTAGCAACTCTTCGACAAACAGCTCCATGTTCCCCTCATTGGTGGATTCTGGAAGTCCTGTGATGCGTATATTGCTGCGCCGGGACCTCGCTTCCAGGTCTTCAGCCTTATCCTGTAGAGACTGCAAGAGTTTCCCCATCTGCTTTTGATCGGTATCTATTTCTGTCTGTGCCTCCTCGACCTCCGTGACTCTGCGCTCAGCCATGTCTAGCCTCTCCGCATGCTTGTCCAAGCGCTCTGTCATTCGTTCCATACAGAGTGCTAAAGAATCGATCTTACTATCAATTGTGGACAAGCTTTTCTGTAGACTCTTCTGCATTGCAGCCAGCATAGTTCTGATATCTCCCTCCTCCGGCCCATCCGATTGTGAATCCGTGCTCCGAGTAGGGGTCGGATCCCTTAATCTGGACTTCCTTTGCTCAAAGTTCAGCTTCGGCTGCATTTTGTCTACTTTACCCACAGTGCAATCCTGGGTATATCAGCACAAGAGTATCGCAGCAAGGGACTAGGCGAGCCGCAAAGACTGACAAACTCCACCAAACAGCCGGTAATCCCCTGAAGACCCAAAGGCGCTGAGTGCGTCAAGGCAGCCTGCAATACGATTCCCAGGGGAGCAGCGTGAATATGAGGGGAGATCTGCAGCCGCAATCCCTGTAAGCCAGCCGTCGTTGTCTACGGGGGCCCTGGCACGTAGAATTCCGCCGTGGGTCTCTCCTGGAATGCAAAAGGTGTTCTGAGGGGACCAAGATACGTGGCTGGAAAGGCGTCAGCGCACCGGCTGTCCCGGGGCCCAGGAATCAGTAGTGCGCGCGTAATCCAGCGCCAGGCAGGCGTGTAGTGAGTAGCAAAACAGAGGCCCAGCAGTCCCCCAAGTCCCAGCCGCATCTATACGGCCGAGGGGTGCACCATGTCTGCCTTCCTCAATGCTTGTGGGTGGGTGTACACTGCCTGGCCTCCACTATCGCAGCGCTGAAAACCACGAGTGTGGCCCAAAGAGTGCACCAGCCCCCGTGCTCCTGCGCAGCCCCCGCTCTGGCCGCAGGTCCCCCTGTGCCGCGTAGGGAGAGCTGAGGCCCCCGGGGTGTTTCTGAACTCACCGCTTGTGAGCCGACGAGCGCGCAGCAGGCTCCAATCCTCCAGTCACCTTCAATTCCGCCAGCACCGCAGTGTCGGAAGGCCCAAGGCCACCCCCGCAACGTGCCCAATTCCTGCAGTTCGACTCACTGCCGGGGAGGCTGAGAATTCGGGCACCCACTCCTTATATTAACGGCCTGGACCGCCAATAGCACCGCTTGCACAGCAACCCCCAGCGCTGACTGGAATCTTTGAGCACGTACCGTCGGCGCGTCTCCTACGCAGCGCCGCTGGTCGCAGCCGGACCAAGCCAGGCCTCCACACCAGTCCGCAGTAATGACACTCGCAGCCGTTCCCAGTGCTGCAAAATTAGCAGATTGTGTTGTCGCAGCCTCCGCATTCAGCAATCCATCGGTTAGGATCACATTTGGTAGCGCAGATTTAGGATAATGTACGGATAGCTAGACGACTCGGCGGAGCTCACAATCTAAGCCGCCATCTCGGAGTCAGGCAAGCTCCGCCCCCAAAAGATGTGTTGTATTTACTGTTCATTCTATTATAAATGTTTTATGTTTGTGCACACTGTTGCATTACAAGTTCCCCTTTTTCTTTCCACCCTTTCTCTCACTTTCCTTTCCCTCAACGACCCTCGTGACTTGGTGGGTTCCATAGAACCTAGCAGTGTTCTACTTTGACAGTTGTGATGTAATGGGCATTCTGGACTATACTAGACATTAATAAATTTCTCTGTTTTTACTCACCTGTGTCTGAGTAGCACCAACGGCTCAGCGTGCAAACTCTCTACATCAGAAATAATTGAGAAAAGTTACGTGCAAGAATTAACATTAAACAAAATAAACAAGATAAAGTTTTCGGAAAACCATGCAAAATCTGGGACCTCCTCAACAGCAACACATCCGATCTTCTCTTCCTGACCAAAACATACTTCAACCCAGCCTCCAACCTGGACATCGCCGCAGCCATCCGCCTGCCTACAAATTCATACACCAGGACCAAACCCACAAACCTGGTGGAGGATTTGCAATCATCTACAAAAACACGATTGACTGCACCACCTCCACGGACTCAGACACCAACATCAATGAACACCTCCACTTCAAAATAAGAACAGACTACAATGCCACCCATAAGTGAACCTTCATCTACCCTGTGTGGGGCAGCAGAATTCTGCAACCACATCGCAGACTTCGTTGCTCTTTTCTCCATCAGATCAACTAACTACTTCCTCCTTGGGACCTCAATTTCAACCTGGAAGACACCACAGACCCTAACTCCATGGCCCTCCTCGACAGCCTCAGCAACCTCAGACTCACCTAGCTCGTTCAAGGACCAACCCACACAACCCACACCCTCGACCCTATTTTCTCCTTCAACAACAAGATCACCACCACCCACATGACCCCGCTCATATTGGTCCGACCACTACATCATACATTTCAAGATACACGCCCACCAAGCCACCCCACCAGAAAAACCCAAAGCACCATCAAGACACTGGGGCAAAATATCAGAAGAAAACTGGACCAAGACCCTACAGCATGGGTACTCGCAAACATTTTTCCAAGGACCACCACAAAGTTTGGTCTGTGATATGACCAAGGCCGCATCGATGCCAGCAGGGTGGTGATCCGAGTGGGGATGCGGAGGGGGTTAGGTTTGGGGGGGTTGCACTTTTAGCGCAAGATGGCTTTGAAAATGAAGGTATCCTAAAGTTAAGTGTTGAAGGGCTGCATGACAACCTAGTTACTTCCTTTCTTTAACTTCAATTAACCTTTAAATAAAGGCTTGCCTGTATATTTAATTTTTTTTTAATGTTAGTGCCGAGTCGAGTGAACCACAGCTCAGTGCTGCGGTTGATCAGAGGGCCACATGTAAAGGTCAGGAGGGCCGCATGCAGCCCCTGGGCCGTACTTTGAGTATCACTGCCCTACAGGAATGCCCACCCAACCACACAGGGAACCTCGATGTTGACACCAAGCTCTTCAATAAATGGTTCGCTGACTGCCTGACCTGCACCGCTCCTACCAGAAACAAGATCTACAAAGCCAACAAATGAACCAGCTAGTTCACATTCAACCTCAGGGCGTCCAAGCGCCACTGCAAGCAACTTGATAGAAAATGGAGACTCGACAAAAACACCACTGCAAGATCCACATACAAAGCCGCCCTCAATCTCTACCACCAACTCTGAGATGCAGAGGAAAAGGCTCCGACTCAAAGCCAGCTCCAGCAATGGTAAAGAACTCTTCACCATCGTCAAGGAGTTCTCCTGTAGCTGCCAACAACAACATCATAACGCTCACACTGAGTATAAAGTAGCACACAAAGAACTAATAAGATAGGAACAGAAGGTGGGGGCACTTCCGGTGTTTGGACGAGAACCCTCACTCACCCAAGGGTGACATGCTTCATCATTGGGCCCCTCCACACACTGGGACCGCAACGTACCCAGTGTGGGCTACAACTTTCCCACAGGAAAGGAGCAGGAGTGTTTTTAAGGAGCACATCTCTGTGTTTGTTTCCTCTAGGGTAAAAGTGAGGGGCAGAGTGCAACATAAAAAGTGTGGTTTAAAACTATCTCAATGAGGACATAACAACTTTATTTTTTATGTCCTAATGGATAGAGGTTGAAAGCATAGTGAGACAGGGTTATGGATATGCACCCTGTATACGGTCAACATGTTTCTGCCATATGTGACTTAGATGTTCCAGGCATTCTTCAGGACCATAATGTAATGTCACTCTGCTATATAAACGTGTGTAAATAATAATATCAAAATATACTTAAGCCTATGTCTTGACCACCAGTGCTCAGTGGCAACGAATTGTTGAGTAGGTCAAATGGCTCTAAAAAGGAATCGTAATTATGCACGTATCAAACATATGCATTAATGTAACTTTTCAACACACCAGTGTGCCCCCTCACCTTAACCAATTGTGTATACATTCCCAAGGATCGTATATATAGGCCTTACCCAAAAACAATGTGTAAGGTCCAACTCTACCTTCTACAGAGTCTCTTCACACATAGAGCTCTCTAATCGGGTATAATAACACGAGTAAAGATAAAGAAACCCTCAATAAAAACACACATTTCAGAGATCAATCAGCACAGTATTGAGGTGGACAAGTACTAAAATCTAATCTCAACTAAATCAGTTGTGAATTGATGTATCATTATCGGAGTCAGGGTGAAGAAAACAAATTCAAGGGGCTGTCATGCGTGTCCAGTGATAATGTGCCCATTATTCTAACTGTATACAGGTGTGTTATTCATCAAACAATAGTAGAAAGTTCAATCAGACATTCAAACCAAGGCCAAATCAGTGCCTAGTACGTTATCATTGCAATGCGTACATGTAGATTTAAAATCGCATTACATATGAACAGAGGCTCTCACACCCAAGGTATGATTGTCACCTACCAAAATAGCTGTATCGATAGGACTAGGGGAAAGCCTCCCGAGGGTAGCCAAAGCCCAGAACGCAGCCCATCAGAACGATGTAAATAGATGGTGATAACAGACTCTCTAGGGAGTACTAGAGCCACGAGTCAAACGCCTGTGCTAGGCGTCGGTCAAAGCGCATGTACAAGCGCGCTCAGACTCAATCAAGGTAGAGATCAAGGGAAACCAAGCTAAGATCGTTACATACGTTCGGGGCATGGTGTATAGCACGTAAATATAAAAGTGAGTATATCACTAGTCCAAACCGCAGCCCCTTATGGCGATAATTCGGTATACCCTTCAAAACAGACCTCACCTTACGTATGGGGAACAGGGGTCCCTGTAGACTCTGGAGGGAGTAGCCGGACCGTGAGTGCGGCGCCTGATATCAGCGTCTAGTCTCGTGCAAGCGCGCTTTGGCTGTTTGGGAAATGTAGTCCAGCAAACCAATTGCTATGACTTTCCCAGATAGATGCGGTATACTAAGGTGTACCACAGACGTTCTACCAAGTGAGTCGATTTTGCTATTAAAAACAGAGGATAGGCACAAAAACAAACCCCTTGTTCAGAAATACCTCGTGCCCAGTATGTGATTGTCGGGTGTCTCGGGGTATACCAACCGATCGCGATGACGACTGGATCATAAGGCATTAGTGCTGCCCTAATCTATAGTCTTTTATGTGTAGCAGACTACACTGTCTCTTTGCTTATAGTGTTTGGAATGGCACGTGTTGCAGAGACTGTGATACGAATATTCATGCCACAAACATATAGCCAACAAAGGAGCTTTATCATTGCGCATGTGCAGAGGTGTTGGAATTGCTAGGAACAGTGGTCAGAAAGAAGGACGACCGTCATAGTGACAGTAATGTGTTTAGGGCTGAAGCATTTACCAGTGTACTATGGCATATATAAACATGCTCAAATTAAAGTACATCCATATATCACATGCCGATGTAACCAATTCTGAAAGAAGCATGTGTCAGGCTCTGAAAGAGTTATTATATAAGAATGTGTTGGCTGCCCTATAGTAGACAGTCGTCTATGGAAACTATAAGGAGATATAAATATATCTCTTATTGGGAAAGGATAAATGGTTGAAGTCAGTCAGTAACATATTGACAATATTGTCACGGTAGTCATCACATGGGTAACAATAATGTGCCAACAGTGTAGTGGAGTAGCACAGATTCATAATGCACACCATGTTATGTCATAATTTAAGCCACTAAGATGACAGCCTAATCTGAATACCCAACGTTGTTCTCTGCGGAATAGTACTTTGTCTAGAGGGCCATGTCCCTACAATAGTGTGGTTTGTCGAGGACCACCCATGTAATGTCTTCTTCTGTATGTGCCATATCCAGAAAGTGCTGTGTAAGTTTTGTGTTAGATTTTTTACATTTGATTGAACTCCTATGTTCTATGATTCTGGTTTTAACCTTGCGGGTCGTCATGCCCACATACATCATGTTACACGGACATTTAATTAGGTAGATAAGTCCCTCGGAATTACAGTTGGTGTGATTGGTTAGGATCCAGGCAGTTTTAAGGCCCAAATCCAGTTGTTTAGGACGTTTTGTCAGATGGCACACAGCACATGAGCCACATGGGATTTGGCCCTGTACAGGTGCCCCTGTCCAGACGGTGCGTGGTATATCAGTCATTCTGGTGTTCTGTGGCCTGGTTTGTACTAAGGTATTACTCAAATTGCTGCTGCGTTTAAAGGCGAAGAGGGGTTTCTCACAAACCTTCTTGCCCTTGTTAAGGATATGCCAGTTGGTATTAATGGCCTTCTTGATTGTGTCAGAAAGATGGCTAAACAGAGTCACATATACCAGACGATCAGAGGAGGATTTGGGGTAAGATTCTAGTAGGGCCTCATGATTATTGTTACGTGCCCGTTTAGATGCTCTTCTAACCAAATGGGCAGGATTTTGTCGCGCCAAAAGGTTCTGGGTAAGATTGTTGGCATGTTCTTGGTATTTCATCAACTCCGTACAATTCCTCCTTAGCCTCAAGAATTGCCACACCGGAAGGTTGTCACGAAGGGCTCGTGGATGGAAACTCCTATAACTCAATAGGGAATTACGTGCCATCGGTTTCTGATATAATTCCGTAAATATCTGACCATCTTTGGGGTATAGTTTGAGGTCAAGAAACCAAAGATGGGTATTCAGATTATGCTGTCATTTTAGTGGCTTAAATGATGACATACCATTTTTTTGTTTGATCTGTTTATTAAAAGTTTTGTACATAAGAAAAAAAACATTTGACAAACGTATATATTACCATATGGAACCAGTAGGCAATCTGCGTGGTAGAGTATGTGAATCAGTATCACAGTGGCTTTAAGATATCACTGTCGTCAGTTCTACCTGGTTAACAACAAATGGTATATTCCCTCTTTCACGTAACCGTAAAGCTCCTTCAGCTTGGTTGTCCATCCATGTTATGATACAGTATAACTTTACTTTACCTATACATATTACTTGCATATGTACAACTCAAATGGCTTCACTCCGACATGTCACATCAATCTGCTTAATCAACCAAACAATCTTATTAATAACATCTAATGCAATAACTCAACCCGCGGAGGGGGAGGGAAGGGGATCAGAAGCCTTATAGAGGTAGGTAAATACATGAACCTCAATCGGTACAGGAAGGTACAGTTTCTACAATCGTACATTTGTATATTTTGACTACTTGGAAGTTATAAATGACAGTTTGGGGTATATGGACCGTAGTTTACTGTACAGCTCACAGCTCGGGCCACATTACGACACATAGATTACACAATACTAATTAGTACTAGGAATATCGGGAGGGTCATCCAGCGTCAACATCCCCTGAAGCGTGCACAACATTGCATTCCATTCAGTAGCAATGGGGAATTTGCGAAGAACCAACGTGTCTTCCCTTACTAAGGAGACCGCCTCTGCCTTAACCCAATTCAACATTGAATGAAACCATGCTTTCATCGGTGGGGGTTCTTCCGCTTTCCACCGGCGTGTAATGAGCCGTTTGGCCACCACCAGGCCCAGATCCAGAAACCTAGAGGATGCTTTGTGTTTTTTGCTTCTAGTTTCCTGTAATACATGCCTCCCATGTCCGAGGGACCTACCTATCAGTACTAGTGGCCAGCGCACTAATCACCCCATCCCAGTATGAGTGCAGATCGGGACAGGACCAGAGCATATGTAACAGATCCGCATCCAACAACTTGCAGCGAGGACAGCACGCATCTAGCCTATGAAAATACCTATTTATCTAGTCTGGGGATAGGTATGCCTGTGGACAATGTAAAACTGAATCAATCTAAAACGTGCATTTCTGAGGATCTGTCTGGGGCTCTCCACGACTATGGGCCACTCCTTCTCTGAATATGGACTCTCCCGGTAAGCCTCCCATTTAGTCCGTAGCGACGTTAAGTCCGCCAAGGTGTGTTCTCGGATCGACTCCGCAAACCACTTCACTAGATGACGCCCTGTGCCCAGCACATGTACATATTGCATAAGGAGATGTGTTGGGGGTTCCTGCGCAATGTTACCCCACCAGAGCCGCATCATGGCCGTCCAGGAGGCATAATTCAGGAATTGACCCGGGGGAACCCCGTCCTCCTCTGTGATGGTGAAGAACGGCCGTAGTGTGCCTTCTCCATACAAGTACCCCAGTGTAGTTAGACCTGCCCCCACCCAATCTGTGAGGTCCGAACTCTGGACGCGTAATCTCGCTGTCGGCATGCCCTTCAGAGGCATAACGGGCATGTACGGTATAACATGCCTAGTAAGGCGCAGTGCCCTACAGAAACATTTCCATGCGATCTGAATTAATAATGGAAGCGATCCATGTGATCTATTACAGGGATGGAATAGGAAAAGAATCCTGTCCAAGGAGTACGGGAGATCTAGCTCCGCCGAGTCTGACAAGTGTAGTTCCTCCACCCATTTTGCCACCCACAGTATTTGAGATGCCAGGAAGTAGTGCTCTAAGTTGGGTAAAGCCACCCCTCCCCGCGACCGTGGTAGGTACAACTTTGTCAGAGCCACTCTGCACCGTGTGTTATTCCCAAAAAAATCCCTTATGACTCCCTCCAGGGAACGAAAGAATGACACAGGTAAGTAAAGCGGGAGATTAGAAAAATAATAAAGAAGACGCGGCAGCATGACCATCTTTATTAACCCCACCCTGCCTATAACCGAAAGGTTAAGCGTTTTCCAGAATCCGATTTGGGATTTGAGCATTGTGACTGCCCTGGTGATGTTGCCATCCATGAGATCACGATCGTTGTGATAAATGTGTATGCCCAGATATCTGAATGCCACCGGTTGCCAGTGCACCACTGTCCCGTCCACCTCCCAACGAGGGTCCTCCATTCCAGGGGTGAAGGGGTATAAACAAGATTTTCCCCAGTGCACACCCATCCCAGATAGTGACGCAAAGGATCTTAGCGTGTCAGGGACTGACACGCAGGATAGCCTGGAGATCTTTGATATATAATAAAATGTCGTCCGCGCAAAGCGAGACTGCTTGTAAACCATCCCGAGGTATATCCCCCATTCTGGTGCCAAGCTCATCAGCGCCAGCGCTAGTGGTTCTATTACCAGGGAGAAAATCAATGGGGAGAGGGGGCACCGCTGGCGGGTTCCCCTTTCTATCAATATAGGGTCAGAGAACAGGGTCCCCAGGCCCACCTGGACCGTAGGAGCCCCATATAGTAATTTTTTTTTTTTTAATACACAATTTTATTGGTTTTTAGGTCGAGCCTAGAGTAGCGCGCAAGCGCTGCTTCTGGCGAAGACTTTATGTAGTGGGGTTTTCAAAGCTGACCACACGCTCGTGCACAATGGCCTTTTCCGTGCGGTTACGCGCAAGCAAAAGGCCATGGTGCACGAGCGTGTGGTCAGCTCAGCAAGCTGCCGCGCTCGCTCGCCCCCGCTCCTCTCTTCCCTGTAGTTGCTTTCACTTTTGCGGCCGCATTCTTACAGCGCGCGCAGGGGCCATCTGGGTTTAATTATTTTCTTCTTCAATAAACAGTGGCCAGCAGAAGCGGGCAATTCGGATGCCTAGCGGTTCGGTGTTCATGTAAAACAAAAGTATGCTTCTCGTCGTCGACTAAATGCGAAGCTAAGTTTTGATGCCAGTGGACTCATTAATTAAATACTTTTTCAAAGGGAACATTTTCACTTCGAGTTCCATCTAGGCGATTCGCAGTTGTTGCACTTTTCAAAAGTGACAGATGTGTGATTTTAATTGCTCAGTTACTTACGTTTATGTTCGTTATCCTCGGAGGTGATTAACCCCCTGAGATTTTCAATTTACTAATGTGTTATCACAGAGGTATGTATCTTGAAACCTATCCAATGACGGGCACGTGCATAGCCAAACACCGAGTCTGGGGGTTCCAATGGTCGAGGGCGCTATTTGCTCAGGTCACATGAGCACTTGACCACAGACTGGACAGTGAAGATGCATAGACTGCCCTGTCCACATGGTACTTCTTGTCCAGACCAGCGAGTACTGCCTAGTCATTCCGCCACGGCTCCGGTGTCTCCCCCTCTGTTCACAAGGCAGGCTATACGTGCCCTTTGGCCCTTGGCCAAATACTGCTGTGTCTACCTCGGGGTCTGAGTTAGCAACAGAAGTAATGCACAGATGGCTGAATTATGGCAGGGTCTTTCGACGCCAGTGCCATACATCGGGGATCTGTGCCTGCCTGCAAGACCGCAGGTTTAATCCCAACGGGCCCACACTACCTTTCATCCTTGCAAGGTCGACAAATCAGTACCTTTGCTTAGGCAACCAAAAACACGCTGAAGAGTCCCAAAAGACCCCGGGAGTGTAACGTGTGCTTTACAATTAATTACATGAGCTGTGAAGTTCAGCAGCCAGAAGTACACCATTCAAGATAGTTTACTGTGCTCAACGTCCACAGAGGGGATTGTCGCCTTAAAAATTAATGTAGACTACCCCCTGGAAACCTGACACCCTTAAAAATAGAAAAACCTACCAACAGACCACCCTATCCCCTACCTTGTTCTCCATTCCTTAGTTAGGAGGCAATCTATCTACTAAATGCGTGCCCCACGCTGAAAAGAACATGAGTGAGGAGTGTGGGAATGCAACATGAAAAAGCAAGACAGACATGATTCTGAACCATGAAGACTAGCATGGAAAACAGTGCAAGGCAACCACTTTTTCAAGAGATGTATGAAATATGGGCGTCTAGAGAGACTTCTTAACTTTCCAGTCTTTTCGTTCGCCGACGAACTATTCACAAGGCCTGTTCATCATCCTTTCTGAACTTGGATTAGGAGCGTAGTACTCTACAGAGTAGGGAAGGCCTATTGGTTCATGACAACAGTGTGGCAAAGCGATAAGATGAAAGATGATAGGGTGGTAAAGTTTAATTTCAGATGGCCGTCTGACAACTATACTAGAGCCTTATAGCCCGCTGCCAACGGCTAAACAGGTTTTTAAAGGCCCTGAACCAGAGTTATCGCCTATAATGAGGGTGAGGGCGTTTAACAACTGGTATAGCCACCCACTACGTGTAGTATGTTCTAAATTAAAAAGGAAAAACAGACAGACAAACATTGGAATACTGGAGCAGGAGGCTTGTACCAGCCATTGCAAGTCTGGAGCCGCTCCACTGTCTTCAGTGGCGCTCACAACATTCCATTGTTCTAATAATGTTTTGTGCCAAGCTCAAACTTTGTAGCAACTCCAGGACCCAGGTTACGCCCATGCAAGGCACCATAATGCAGAAAAGCTTGTAAAAGGTATGTTCAGCTCAGTTTGAATGCCCACTAGGCATACTGCACTTGTTTGTTTTCTGTTCTATAAATAGGGCCATTGGACAGACACCCCGGATATTACGAGTTCATAATCAGCCCAAAAAAAATAAACAAACACAAAATCCTCACTTTTGTAAAAATTCTGCGATGTTTACAAAAAGTGCCTGCAAAAAATGGCAGTGTAAATAAATTGAGACTGATACTCCTTTAATTGGCTCTGCGCTAAACCAATAAAAAGAGGGTGAGCAATAGGTTAGCAGGCGGCAGAGGTCTTAAGTTGCTCGTCTGCTATCTTTAAAATGCACAGTCCCTCATCTTTCTCGCTTTTGGGACATTATAAGTGTTTAGCCATGCAACGGTTGATGTTGTTGCACCAAGGATATTGTGCTGCATAACTAAATACTTATAAGGTCCCAAAAGCGAGACCTATTGGCTATGCCAATGCTTGTTATAATTACGGTAGTACATATACATATGTCATTATCACTGTTACAGTTGGCATAGAGGTTGTTGTCAAATTAAACATGAGTAAGACAGCAGTGTTTGACGGATCCCTACTGACTCTGCATTTACATTACTTTAGTCGGTTACTGTAGACCCAATTTCACATAAATATGCCCACTGTATACATTCATATTAATAAAAGGTTGATAGTATTGCCTATTTTTCAGAACGCGTTCCGAACCCCAACTTGGCAGAACACACCCCCCACCCTCCACCCCCCTGTTAGGCTCACTCTTATACATGTTAGCTTATATTATTCTGTACAATGCCCCAGCTGATGACATCTTTATTTGTAATGCCTATATAATAGATGGTTTGCCTGGAATGTGAGTATATTTCTAGATGGGAGTGTTCTGGTTTAGTATTGTGCCAGGGGAATACTCTACACAGTCTGAGAACTGTTAGGGTCTGTTGAGTCTATAGCTTTTAACGACTCCATCATGTGGTCCCACTCCATAGAGATGGGTATTTTGCGCTGCCCCCTGTGTTCTTCTCGTCAGAGCGTGGCGCTCTCCGCCCCCCCCCCCAACCGGACCATCTCCGTATGCCACGTGTGCATCTGAGGAGGAAAGGAAGATTTCCACCTCATGGTGATGGCCCGCTTTGCCAATAATATGGCCATATCAGCGAATCTATATTGTGTTTTCCGGTTTTTCGGGTGGGGATGTAGTCCCAAAAGGCAGCTTTCTGCTGCGTCCCATACTGACGTGCCTGTAATGTCCTGCAATATATCTCCTATTTTGGCCCAGAACCTCCCTAATTTTGAGCAGTTCCATAGCATGTGAGGTAAGTCCGCATCTGCTGTCCCGCACCTAGGGCAACTGAGCTGGGCATCCGTATATATGCAGTTAAGGCGGTGCGGCGTAAGATAGGCCCTGTGTAAAACCATATATTGGATGTACTTGAATTTAACATTGCGGGACACTTTCCTGGGGAACTCTAGGGCGTATGCCCATTCCTTATCGGTGAGATTCCGCCCGATATCCCTTTCCCATTTCGTGCGCAGGGGTCCAAGGGAAACGCCCACATATGCCCGGATGCCCCTGTAGAGCCAGCGAACCAAGTGTCGTCCCCTACCCATTAAGTGTATTGCATGCACTAGTCTATGTGTTGGGGGTTCATCCCCATTAGGGGACCAATGTTTTTTAACATAGTGTGTGATAGCGGCATGGAGTAGGAATAGCGTCTGGGGGACTCCTTGGGCCTGGGCAAAGTTGTTATGTCCCATATAGTAATTTATTGAGGCTTAAGATGTATGGCCCAAAACCAAAGCGATGGAGTGCTGCAAACATAAATGGCCACTCAACCGTGTCGAACGCCTTCTCCAGGTCTAGTACAACACAACCAGCTGTGGGCCAGTCCACTGCAGCGCAGCGCATCACCCGGAATAGCCATTGAATGTTAAGCGATGTATTCCGGGCCAGCACAAATCCATTTTGGTCTTGGTGGACCAATTGCGGAATCACAGGCGCTAGTCTGCCTGCTAATATGCCCGCCAGAATCTTGTAATCGCCGTTCAATAGCGCCAGGGGGCGGTACGCACCTGTGGAAGTAGGGTCTCTACCCGGCTTGGGAAGCGTAATCAAAGTGGCTTCTGTCATTGAGGTTGGAAGGAAGAGATTTTCAAACGCTTCCGTATATACTTTCAGTAATTGCGGGCTCAAGGGGTCCGCATATGACTTGTAGAATTCGTGGGGGAATCCGTCGGGCCTGAAACTTTTCCAGATGGTAGGGCCCTCATGGTACCTCTAACTTCATCCAACGTGAGCAGGACGTCCAGTTCCTCCCGCTGCTCCGGCATCCGGACCGGAAAGTGAAGTCCATCTAGGAACTCCTGTATCGCCCCCTCAGGGACCTTCCGAGTAGACCTGTATAGTTGTGCAAAATGCGTGGACAGTTCACCGTGTATTTCTAGCTGTGTGAGGTTGAGTCTCCCATCCAGTGACAGGAGCGCAGTAATGGGCCCTGTCGATTGCTCTTGTTTGATTACCCAGGCAAGAAGAGGCCCCGACCGATCCACCTTGGCATGCACGGAAGCTGAATGTGCTGCAAAGTTAAGACAGCGTTGCCGATCTAACAGTTCTGCATGCTTCTTGCGCGCTTCTAACAAGGAGGTCATTTCCTCAGCGTGTTCAATCGCTTTGGACTCCAACGTCAGCAGCTGTCTTTCTATATCAAGCAGATCTGATGCTACTTGTTTTCGCAGCCCACAGCCCAGTCCCAGGCACTTCCCTCATAGAGTGACCTTCATAGCTGCCCATTCCACTAAAGAAGAGGAGGCAGTCCCCGAGTTAAGCGCAAAGTACTCCTCCATAGCCTCCCCAACCGCCTCCCGGAACACGGAGTCCTCCAGCATTGCCGGCTGCAGCCTCCAGGTAGGAACCCCAGGAATACCGCCCTCCCAGGCCAGCGTGATGCAGTGCGGGTTGTGGTCAGAGTGCGTACGACCCCAATACTCCGAGCTTGAAACGTAAGGAAGTAGGGAGGGGGATCCGGAAAACCTATCCAAACGAACATGCAAGTTAGGAGGTATTGAAAAGAAGGAGTACACCCTCGCCCCAGGATTACGATGTCTCCAAACGTCAACGAGACCCCATCCATCTGCCCAACCATTCAAAACTGTAGAGTTAGTCGTGGCAGTTGTGCCCCGAAGTGGGGGGAAGGCTCTATCTATCCCCGTGTCCAGGACGTGGCAGTTGTGCCCCGAAGTGGGGGGAAGGCTCTATCTATCCCCGTGTCCAGGACGCTATAAATTTCCCCATCCAGTAGCCACGGGACTTCGCACCATTTCCTCATTGCAAGGGACAGCTGACTGAAGAACTGACCCTGATCCACGTTCGGGGCATACACATTCCCCAACAGTATGTGTCGTCCATCCAATCTGCCTTTTATGAGTACATATCTGCCCTCCCTATCAGTAAGCACCTCATCCATTGCGAAAGGCGTCCCAGGGCGTATCCAAATGAGTGCCCCTCTAGCAAATAGAGAGTAATCCGTGGCTTAAATGTTGACATACCTTGGTGTGCATTATGAATCTGTGCTGCTCCACTACACTGTTGGCACATTATTATTACCCATGTGATGACTACAGTGACAATATTTTCAATATGTTACTGACTGACTTCAACCATTTATCCTTTCCCAATAAGAGATATATTTATATCTCCTTATAGTTTCCATAGACGACTGTCTACTATAGGGCAGCCAACACATTCTTATATAATAACTCTTTCACAGCCTGACACATGCTTCTTTCAGAATTGGTTACATCGGCATGTGAGATATGGATGAACTTTGATTTAAGTATGTTTATATATGCCATAGTACACCGGTACATGCTTCAGCCCTAGACACATTACTGTCACTATGACGGTCGTCCTTCTTTCTGACCACTGTTCCTAGCAATTCCAACACCTCTGCACATGCGCAATGATAAAGCTCCTTGTTTGGCTATATGTTTGTGGTATGATTATTCGTATCACACTCTCTGCAACACATTCCATTCCAAACACTATAAGCAAAGAGACAGTGTAGTCTGCTACACATGAAAGACTATAGATTAAGGCAGCACTAATGCCTTATGATCCAGTCGTCATCGCGATCGGTTGGTATACCCTGAGACACCCGACAATCACATATCGGGCTCGAGGTATTTCTGAACAAGGGGTTTGTTTTTGTGCCTATTCTCTGTTTTTAATAGCAAAATCGACTCACTTGATAGAACGTCTGTGGTACACCTTAGTATACCGCATCTATCTGGGAAAGTTATAGCAATTGGTTTGCTGGACTACATTTCCCAAACAGCCTAAGCGCGCTACTCCCTCCAGAGTCTACAGGAACCTCTGTTCCCCATACGTAAGGTGAGGTCTGTTTTGAAGGGTATACCAAAATATCGCCATAAGGGGCTGCGGTTTGGACTAGTGACATGCTCACTTTTATATTTATGTACTATACACCATGCCCCGAACGTTTGTAACGATCTTAGCTTGGTTTCCCTTGATCTCTACCTTGAGAGTGCCTGAGCGTGCTCGTACATGCTCTTTGACCGACACCTAGCACAGGCGTTTGACTCTTGGCTCTAGTACTCCCTAGACTAGAGTATGTTATCACCATCTATTTACATCGTTCTAATGGGCTGCATTCTGGGCTTTGGCCACCCCCGGGAGGCTTTGCCCTAGTCCTATCGATACAGCTGTTTTGGTAGGTGACAATCATACCTTGGGTGTGAAAGCTTCTTTTCAAATGTGATGCGATTTTATATCTATATGTACGCATTGCAATGATAACGTACTAGGCACTGATTTGGCCCTGGTTTGAATGTCTGATTAAACTTTCTACTATTGTTTGATGAATAACACACACGTATACAGTTAGAATAACGGGCACATTATCACTGGACACGCATGACAGCCCCTTGAATTTGTTTTCTTCACCCCGACTCCGATAATGATACATCAATTCACTACTGATTAATTTTTTTTAACAACAAATTTTATTTGGTTTTTCCAGTGAGATTTGGGCCGTAGCCCTACAAATACCTGTAAGAAGTAAGATAAATCAGGAATACAGACATTTTTAAACAATTGCAATGCCTGCGAAACATGCAGGTGACACAACATAAACAAAATGCAGACTGCGCTAGATCCTAGTATTAGTACAAGTGGTACATTCACAGGGTGACGGGCTATTGCTTAATATGTAACGAGTTGATCAGTGGATGTAACTACTGATTAATTTGAGATTAGATTTTAATACTTGTCCACCTCAATACTGTGCTGATTGCTTTCTGAAATGTGTGTTTTTATTGTGGTTTTCTTTATCTTTACTCGTGGTATTATACCTGATTAGTGAGCTCTACATGTGAAGAGAAGGTAGAGTTGGACCTTACACATTGTTTTTGGGTAAGGCCTTATATACGATCCTTGGGAATGTATACACAATTGGTTAAGGTGATGGAGCACACTGGTGTGTTGAAAAGTTACATTAATGCATATGTTTGATACGTGCATATTTATGATTCCTTTTTAGAGCCATTTGACCTACTCATCAATTTGTTGCCACTGAGCTTAAGTATATTTCGATATTATTATTTACACACGTTTATATAGCAGAGTGACATTACATTATGGTCCTGAAGAATGCCTGGAACATCTAAGTCACATATGGCAGAAACATGTTGACCGTATACAGGGTGCATATCCATAACCCTGTCTCACTATGCTTTCAACCTCTATCCATTAGGACATACAAAATAAAGTTGTTATGTCTTCATTGAGATAGTTTTAAACCACACTTTTTTTGCTGCACTCTGCCCCTCACTTTTACCCTAGAGGAAACAAACACAGAGACGTGCTCCTTAAAAACACTCCTGCTCCTTTCCTGTGGGAATGTTGTAGCCCACACTGGGTACCTTGCAGTCCCAGTGTGTGGAGGGACCCAATGATGAAGCATGTCACCCTTGGGTGAGTAAGGGTTCTCGTCCAAACACCGGAAGTGCCCCCACCTTTTGTTCCTATCTTATTAGTTCTTCATGCGCTACTCTCTACTCCGTGTGAGCATTGTAATTCTTGGAAGCAGTATAGGTCCCTTCGGTCTTTTAGTAGCATACACTTCCTTTTGACCCCTCGTGTGAGATACAACATCATCCCATCCCATCCAAAGCAGTCTGCAACGACCTCCCAAACTTGTTCGAACAGAAGATTGCCAAGATCTACTACACATTTGACCCACAGCATACCAATACAAACTCCCCTGATCAGCCGGACACTTCCTTTATTGCCAAATAACAGCGAAGCAACTAGAAGCCCCTATCAAATGAAGAAACCACTGCCCTGATGAATACCATTCACTCAGGAGACCCCTCAGAGCCAAGCCCCACTTTATATGCAACCGTGGAAGAACCATCACCACCCCCGTACTCACGGCTAGCATCAACACCTCCATAACCACTACCACCTTCCCATCTTGCTGGAAAAATACAGAAGTCAATGCCCTATTGAAGAAACTAACAGGGGACCCCAAAACCCTCAACAGCTACAGACCCATTACGCTCCTGCTTTTTCCAGCTAAACTAATTGAGAAAGCCATCAATACCCAACTCGCAGACCACCTAGAACTCCATCAACTCCTAGACAGCTCTCAGTCAAGCTTTCACACCAACCACAGCATAGAGACAGCCATCATTGCGACCACCGATGACATCATAAGCATCCTCGACCGAGGAGAAATGGCAGAACTCATCCTTTTTGATCTCTCCGTAGCTTTTGATACGGTCTCCCACAAGTCATTCATCAGAAAGCTTCAGCTCTTGGGTATATGCGGATCATCCCTCAAGTGGAGATCCTCCTTCCTCATGGACAGAACTCAACGAGTTGGACTTCACCCCTACACCTCAGACCCCAAGAAACACATCTGTGGAGTCCCTCAAGGATCATTGCTCTGTCCAACACTCTTCAACGACTACATTACGCACCTAACAGACATATTCAGAGCACACAGCATCAACATAGTACCCCACGCCAATGACACACAGCTCATCCTCTCCCTTACCAACTCTACCAGTACCACCAAAACAAACTTTGCCAACTGCCTGAGAAATGTCACTGCTTGGATGAAAAACAACTGTCTCCTGCTCAACACAGACAAAACCGAAGTCCTAATCTTCGGCAACAAACAGTCCCCCTGGGACGCCTCTGGGTGGCCCTCTGAACTTGGCACCCCACCCCTGCAGACCAAGCCAAGAACCTTGGGATCAGTGGCGGCTCGCCGAGGGAGTGCTGCGGGGCGGTGGGGCGCGGCGGGGCGCGGGAGGGGCAGGGTGGGGGGTAGTAAACTCCGGCATACGGCGGAACGGAGTTAAGTAAATAAATAAATAAATAAAACAATTTACATTGCGCGCAATGTAAATTGTTTTATTTATTTATTTACTTAACTTCGTTCCGCCATATGCCGGAGTTTACTACCCCCCACCCTGCCCCTCCCCTGCCCTGCATCGCCCCAACGCCCCGCAACACTCCCTCGGCGAGCCGCCACTGCTTGGGATCATCCTGGACACCAACCGCTCCTTGGGCAGACAGATCAATGCCATCTCCTCATCATGCTTCACATCATGCAAATGCTACGTAAGATTTTCAAGTGGATCCCACTGAACACCAGACAAACGGCCACCCAGGCTCTTATCACAAGTAGACTTGATTACTTAAACCCCCTCTACATCGGAATCGCAGCAGATGCCCTGCTCTGACTCCAAACCACCCAGTACGCCGCCGCCAGACTCATCCTGAACTTACCACAAAATAACCACATCTCTCCACACCTCAACAATCTCCACTAGCTCCCAGTCCAGGAAAGATGTAAGTTCAAGCTACTCACCCACGCCTACAAAGCTTTCCAAAACACCGGTCCAGCTCACCTCAACCACTGCCTTAACTTGTACCAACCCACCAGACACCTTCAAACTGTTTCCCAGGCAAGAGCACACTTCCCTTGCATCAAGAAGACCAGAAGTAGGGGACGCTCCTTCTCATACCTTGTAGCCAAAACCTGGAACAACCTCCCAAAACACCTCAGAAACTCCCCCTCCCTAATGGACTTCCTAAGGAACCTTAAGACATGGCTCTTCCAGATGAAACGGGCATGATCTCTTCCTCCCCCTCAGGCCTGCCCTTCTCAGCACCTGGATACCCTCACAGGTGATTAGCCACGCTCTACAAATTCAAATAACAACAAAACATAACAAGCACAATTTCAACATTTATCTTTGAGACCAATTCATCTTTGGTTAATCCATGAAAATTCAAGAAGGTGTCTCAATCCAACTTTAGATTTGTCATGGCCATTGACATTGCCAAAGACATTTACTAGATCACTATATCAGTGAGCGCAGAGTGATGACAACAAGTGTGTGCAGCAACATGAAATAGGGTTATTGGGGGAGGGGGGTGGAAGCCCCAACAGGCAACAACCACAATCCTTGTCAGGATGAACCACAAAAGTCACCAAATTAACCTTCCTCAACCCTCTGGTAGCTTAGCACAAAGCCGTCAGGCTTAACTTACAAGCAATGTGTAAATATTTATGCAGCACACAAACAGTAATGAAGTGAAAACACAACAAAAGAAAAAACCCCAACCAATTTAGAAAAAATAGAGTAAATATTAATAAATAAAATTATACCAGAACAACAAAAATCCAATCTGTAGAACCGGAGCTATTCAATTTTAAAGCTCAAAGTGACACTCAGGGTCATCTGGTCATGCTAGACTGGGGGAAAGTCACACGTTCAAGCCAACTACAATGGAGCGCAGGTCAGATGAATGAATTAATAAATTGTTAGCTTTTATATAGCGCACATGTTAGAAATGGGGGTCTCTGGTTGGCAGAGGTAGGTACTTTGTCCAAGTAGGGACCCTTCTTCCTAGTCAGGGCAAGGGAGTTACACTCCTAAAATAACCCCTGCTCACCCCCTTAGTAGCTTGGCACGAACAGTCAGGCTTATCTCAGAGGCAGTGTGTAAAGCATTTGAACATAACCAGCAGTAATACAGTGAGAACCCTACAAAAGGACACCACACCAGTTTAGAAAAATATCCAATATTTTTATATATCCAAAACAAGACCAAAACGATAAGAATCCAACATACAGTACTTAAAAATATATACTTTGCAAGATATCCTATAAAATTGCAGAAATATCTAAAAAACACAGTTCTTCCGAGTGAGTAGCTCCATCCAGTGCTACCGCGATACTGAAAACAGAATCCAACAGTTCCCTCTGACTGCGTTGGTCGGGGGTGTCCGCAGACTCGTAAACTTTACCTTTCTCGTTGCAGCCAACACGTTGATGCGACCCGTTCGTGGCAACCGTCGCGGTTGTGATGTGAATCGGTGCAGCGTGCGGTGCCCTCAAGTCGCAGTGCAGGCAGCGGCTCGGTGACGGTCGTCCAGCGGCGTCGGTGAGACCAGGGCTACGATGCGGAGTGAGGCGGTGCTCGTTGCGGTGCTGGCAGGTCACGGTGCAAGCGACAGAGCCGGTTAGCGGGAGCTGGCGTCGGTCGGCCCAGACTGCGGTGTGGGACGAGGAGGTGCGTTGTGAAACTTACGAGCGGTGCCCCCAGCCACGATGCGGTCACGGGTGTCGAAGTCAGCAGGCAGCGACGGCGTCGGTGAGACCAGGGCGGTGAAGTGAAGCGAGACGGTGCGGAGTGCGGTGCCCACAGGTCACGGTGCAAGCAGCAGATCGGTGGTGGCGGCGGCGGTCGGCGACGGCGGTGAGACCAGGGTTGCAATGCGAGATGCGGCAGTGCCTTCTGCGGTGCCTTCAGGACACGGAGCCAGCAATGGAGTCAGTGACAGTCGGTTGCTTTTCCCTTCTTTGTGGCAACTGAAACAACGGTTCCAGAAGCGGTACCCAGAGGTTGGTGACGTCTTTGCAGTCCCTGAGACTTCAGAACAGGAGGCAAGCTCTACTTCAAGCCCTTGGAGATAGTCAGCACAAGTAAAGACAGTTTAGTCCAGTCCTTTCAATGCCCAAGGCAGAAGCAGCAACTGCAGGCCATCCCAACAAAGCAACAACACAGCAAAGGGGCAGTACTCCTCCTGACAGCTCTTCCAGCTCTTCTTCTTGGCAGGTTCCTTGATTCCAGCGTGTTCTCTGAAGTCTTTTATCTCCCTGAGACTTCCAACAGGAGGCAAGCTCTACTTCAAGCCCTTGGTGGAAACTTTAACAGCAGGATGATGAAAGTACAGTCCAGTCCTTTCCCTGCTAAAGACAGAAGCAGCAAGCAGCAGGCCAACACAACAGAGCACGCAGCAAAGTGGCAGTTCATCCTGACAGCTTTTCCAGCCCTTCTTCCTGGCAGGTTCCTTAGTTCAGCAGTAATCTTTTTTCTCCCTTTCCTGTGGTCACAGCCCCTATACTTATAGTGCCAATGTCTTTGTTCAGGGGGGCACTCCAGTCACTATTGAAGTGCACAACACCCCCATTCACATTTCCAGCCCAGGCCCCAGACACACCAAAGGGGGGCGGAGCCAGCATTGTGGAAGGCAGGCACAGCCCTATTCAGGTGCAGGTGCAACTGGCTGGAGTGAATGCACATCCCCTCTCCCCTGTCAGTCAGAACCAGACGGTCAGTACACATCCAAGCAGGGCACAAAGACACATCAGCACACAGAAATGTCCACTTCTAAAAGTGGCATTTCTAAAATAGTAATAATAAATCTACTTTCACAAATAAGCAGGATTTATCACTACTATTCCAAACGTAAAAAACATGGTCATGCTACCCCTCTCATGTCAGGAATTACCACTGGAGCACATATCAGGGAATCCCCAATGCAACCCTATGAGAGGGCAGCCTCACAGCAGTGAGAAACCAAGTAGGCTGTTTGTCACTACCAGGACATGCCACACAGTTAAGGCACATGTCCTACCTTTTACCTACACAGCATTCTGCCCAAAGGGCTAGCAAGGGCCTACCTTAGGGGTGACTTATATGTAGTAAAAGGGTAGTTGTAGACGTGGCAACCTAATTTATATGCCACGTCACGGCGGCAGTAAACTGCGCACGCAGGCCCTGCAGTGGCAGAGGCCTGAGACAGGTTTGAAAGGCTACTTTGGTGGGTGGCCCAAGCAGCACTGCAAGCCCACCAGTAGCATTTAATTTACAGGCCCTGGGTATATGGGATACCACTGTACAAGGGACTTATAGGTAAATTAAATATGCGAAACAGGTGTAGACCAATCTTACCAAGTTTACAAGAGAGAGCACCTGCACTTTAGCACTGATCAGCAGTGATACAGTGCCCAGAGTCATAAAACCACCAACAAGAGGTCAGAAAAAATATAGGAGGAAAGCAAAAAGTTCTGGAATGACCCTGCAAAAAGGGCCAAATCCAACAGCCCCGCTACTCAGTGAGTGTCCCAGCGTTTGGCATAGAAGAATAGGCGGGAGGGTGTACGAACAGTCAGGTACGAGCCATACGGTTAAAGCTTAAATAAGTACATTTTCAGGGATCTTTTGAAGGTTACTTGATCTGTAATGTATCTCAGATGGACAGGCATCTGGTTCCAGATCTTTGCGGCCAAGACCATGAAGGAGGAGCCACCCTCTACTTTTCTTCCTAAAATGGAGGACTGCTAATAGGCAAGCATTACTAGAATACAGCGTCCTACCAGGTCTATACTCACTGATCCTCTCATTCAAGTAACAGGGTCTGGTATTGTGAAGGGCTTGGTGAGTCATTGTAAGCCCTTTGAACATAATACGCTTACAGACCGGTAACCAGTGGAGCTGCTCTCTAAATTGAGAAACTGGAATGTTTGGGCAGCTTATAGAGGAGGCAGACGACCATGTTCTGTTCAAGCTGGAGACGTTGTAGGAGATAGTCTGGGATTCCTAGGTACAGAACATTAACATAGTCCAGCCTTGACAGAATCAGAGCCCTGACTACTGTAACCTGTGCTTCGCGTGGAAGTAAGTTCAGGAATTTCCGGAGCATTCTTCGGATCCAGATGCAGGCTATCACTACCGCCGCAATCTGGCCTTTAAAAGAAAGTTGTTTGTCAAATAGAATGCCCAGATTTCTTGCTACCTCCGTTGGGGGGCAGGCGGAGGGGAGTTACTACTGGGCCAGGCTGCTGTCCACCCTTGTAGGGGGTTAGACCTAAACAACAGAATTTCTCGTATGTGAGCAATAACTGAGTATCATCAGCATACGATATGACCTTGATGCTGAAAGTCTCGACCAAAAATGGTAGTGGGGTCATATAAACATTAAAAAGAGTGGGACTCTATCCCGCCCGGATGAGAGTCATTTTCAACTCAAAGTCTTTCTTCTTTGACACCCCCGAGGCTGTGTTTGCATGGGCCGAGGAGCGCCCGCGGCTGCGGCAGGGCTCGCCATGTGCCAGGGACTCTGACTCTTCTAGGGGATTGAGGAGAAGCCGGTCTCGCCGAACAAAATCAAAGAAACGACAAAGCTCAAGACCCGACAGTCAATCGGCAAGCCCAGAACACATCTCCTGAACCACTGGACACTGCTTTAATAACAGACTGCAAGTATATGTACTCTTTCCTATACAAATTCAAATGCTGATTTCATAGACTTCTTCTCCGTGAAGCGTGGAGACTGCTCATGGGACTGCCAGGCCACAGACTCTTTTACTTTTTGAGCACCCCCATGTTCGTAATGTTGGGTGGTAGGGTTGGGTATTGTTGGTGCTGGGGTTCGGGACCCCCCGTTGGGGGCCCGCCCCCCCAAGCATCGCGACAGATGCTCCTCAGTTTTGGCAGCGTGGGGTGGGGGGAGGTGGGTGGGTTTTTTCAGTTCAAAAGTTCACTATGTTGTATGCAGACACGTCACACAGATCGTTCTCCATCATCCAGCACACATTCCGCATATGGGCTGAATGGCACCAAATGATATAGCCCCACCCGGCGACCTTAGAGTGGTATCTTGGAATGTCCGGGGTCTTCACAATAAGATAAAGAGGGGTGCCGTGCTGCGCCAGGCGAAGAGGTATGGTGCGGAACTCCTCCTGTTGCAGGAAACCCATCTCCTGGGCACTAAAGTCCCGTGCTTGGCCCGTTTTGGCTTCCATCATGTTTATCATGCAGGGTATACCAGGGGCTCCAGGGGGGTGGCGATCCTAATTAATCGCAGGGTGCAGTTTCAATACATCGCCCATAGGGCAGACCCTGGGGGTAGGTATCTTTTTGTGACCTGTACATTATATGGCGAGCGGGTTACAATTGGTTGCATCTATGCACCCCCCGGCTGGGTCAGACATTCATCGATAAGATCACTGCTGTATGGGGGATCTCCAAGAAGACCTGATACTCCTAGGGGGCGACTGGAATGACATTATGGGCCCGTTAGATCGGTCACGACATATAGATCCTCTGCAGCCCATGAGTGCCTCTAGACTACACTCTTTAGCATCCGCATTGGGTTGGGCGGACGTGTGGAGGGAATTCCATCCCTCGGAGCGAGGATACACGTTTTTATCCCCAGTACATGGGACTCAGTCCCGCCTAGACTACTTTTTCGCCCCACGTGCCTGCCTCCATCGCCTCTCACAGGTAATACACTACCCCCGCGGGCTCTCTGACCATTCTCCAATTGCTATGCAATTTCACACTCATTTCCGCAGACCCCCCTTCCGCTGGCGTATGTCTCCCTGGCGCTTGCGATGCCCCGAATATCAAGACATGCTTCATACTGCCGTGTCCGATTATTTAGAGTCCAATGGCCCGACCGCCTCGTCTGGTAGCATACTATGGGAGGCTCTCAAACCAACTGTCCGGGGGGTTGAGATAAGCTACTGTACAAATGAAAAGCGCCTGCGCCGCGAACGGCTCGCGGACCTAGAGGCGCGTCAGATCGCTCTCGAACAACAACTAGCTGTTGACCCCAGCCCAAGTATCAGGCGTATCTTGTTGCTGACACAACAGGACCTACGCCAACATCTATTGGCAGAAGCCAAAGAAATTTGGGAAGCGTCACAGAATAGGGTATACCAATGGGGGGATAAATCAAGCAAAATGCTCCATCGGCTTTGCCAGAGGGATAAATCCCCTGCGATAGTCCCTACAATCTTGGGGGTAGATGGGTCCCTTATCTCCTCACCGACAGGGGTGGCCAATGAGTTCGCACGCTATTTTGCTGCCCTCTATGCCAAGCGGGAGCAAATCTCGGCCGATCTAATAGCCGAGTTTCTTAGAGACATTCCACCAAGGAAGCTCTCTGATCAGATGCGCGACCAACTGGAGGCGTCCATCACCCTTGAAGAGTTGACTGGTGCGCTTAACGCGCTCCATCCGGGGCGCTCTCCAGGCCCTAATGGGTTCCCGATGGAGTTCCTCCGACCACATCTTCATCTTCTGGGGCCCCATTTCCTGGCAACGATCCAGGAGGCTGTGGACTCTGCCATATTACCCCAAGACTGGCGACATGCTGAGATTGTACTTTTCCATAAGCCTGGGCACCCCCCGGAAAACCCTTCATCCTATCGCCCCATATCCCTAATTAATTTTGAGCCTAAATTATTAGGGAAAGTGCTGGCTGACCGCCTCCGCTCTTGCATTACTGACCTGGTCCACCCGGACCAGACCGGTTTTATGCCCCTTAGAGCCACTCGCCACAATATCCGGCGGGTACATAACGCCCTGGCCACGGCCCCAGCCCTCGGTAGGCCAGCAGCCATTCTACTGGCTGATATAGATAAGGCTTTTGATTCCTTGAGCTGGGTTTATCTGTTTCAATTATTAGAGGCCTGTAATTTCGGACCCCGGTTTCTTGCCCTCGTTCGCCTACTTTACACAGATCTGTCCGCCTCAGTGCGTATTGCCGGACATTGTTCGCCTCCATTTTGCCTTCGGCGGGGGACTCGGCAGGGGTGTCCCTTATCCCCCTTATTGTTTGCTTTGGCCATTGAGCCGTTGGCGGCATGGGTCCGGTGGGACCCGGATTTTCGGGGTTTTGATTGGTCGCGATCGTGTTCCGTCCGCATCGCGCTATACGCGGATGATGTGTTGTTCTTCATTACGGACCCGTGGTTCACTGGGCCCCGGGTGCTGCAGATCCTACGGGTGTTTGGGGAAACAACTGGGCTCCATACGAACCCGGCCAAGTCAATCCTATTCCCGGTATGCGGCCCTCAGGGTCGTGACACCTGGGCATCGCAGCTGACTCATGCGACAGATGGCTTCAAATATCTGGGGGTCTATATCTCGGCTTGCCCCAGGATCTCCTGGCTACATAACATTGCCCCTCTTCTTGTCGGCCTGAACAGTGAAATTAATATATGGTCCTCGCTCCCGCTGTCTCTCTATGGCCGATCCGCCATCTTTAAAATGGTTTCGCTTCCCCGGTTGCTCTATCGCCTTCAAAATTTCCCGTATCCGATTCCACGCACCTGGTTTGCGCAGGTCAATGCTATACAAAATAAATTCCTCTGGAACAGTGGCGCGGTCAGAGTCGCACTTCGCACATGCGTGCAGTCTACCTACTGCGGGGGCATCGCGGCAGCAGATATATACTCCTACTATATGGCTTCACATTTACTCGTGCTAAATGAGTGGTGGTACAACTCCCCGACAGACCCGGCATATGCAGCGGAACACACAGCATTAGAGCATACCCCCCTCTTACACCTCTTATATAGCACAGCACGCTTAGAAGCCCTACCTCCAGCGTGCAGGGTCGTAATCTCGCTCTGGCGGACCAAGGTGAGGCAGATGGGCTGGGGAGGGAGGCTTACTCGGGCAACTCCATTGTGGCACGGTACATACCTACGCCCGGTGGCGGCCTTACAGGGCTTCCGGAGGTGGGACCTGGTGGGGATATCAACCCTTGGAGACGTAATGCGGGGTACCACTATGAAGACATACCAACAATTGCAAACCGAGTACCATTTACACAGAACACAGTTTTATAAATATCTTCAACTCCGTCATGCACTCACCCCCCTCGTCCGCATAGTGGATGCCCTGCCGGAATTTCACCCGTTAGAAGGCCGCTTACTTATGGGTGACCTAGGCCAACACAAAATCAGACAGGTGTACCAGACGTTAATAACGCACACTACGACAACATTGGACAAGACGCGTGGGGCCTGGACAGCTGATATTCCTGACATAACGGACGATGACTGGGCCGAGGCCATAGCGAGCCCGCGTGGGGCGGCGGTCTCGACTAGATACCGTCTGATACAATTCAAGTACCTACACCGGGTATACTATACACGGGTCAGACTGTGGAAGATGGGGATGATTCAGTCCCCGTGTGTCTGCGGTGCGATAGAGAGGAGGGGACATTTTTGCATACCGTGTGGGGCTGCACAGTGTTGCAGCCATACTGGAACAACATCAGGATATGTCTTCAGGAGGTGCTGGGGTGGAAGCTCCAGTTAAACCCACGACTCTTTCTCCTTCATGCTACAGAAGATATAGGGGGCAACATATATAAACAACACCTGCTGTTTCTAGCCCTCGTCGTAGCCAAAAGAGATATAGCGCAATCCTGGAAAAACACACGGGCTCCGTCACTTGGCAAGTGGAAGAGGGAGCTTGATAGATGTATGGGGGCGGAAATGGCAATCTTCCTGGCACGCGGCTGCCCTCAAAAACACAGGAAAATATGGAACCGGTGGGCGACGTATCGAGGCATGGAGCTCCCCCCATTGCCCTCAGGAGACCCATAACTAATATTATACCTGAACTCTTCAATGCTGGGGAATCTCAAAGTTGTGTAGGGATGATGGTTTTGTATCATGTTTTCCAGGGTTTCTTTGTAGATCTAGTGACGTCTGCAAGTTATGTTGGTTGTGTGACCTGCATGTTCAGCAGGTGTTTAGATATGGGCAAGAAGATGGTTTTCAGAGATGATATATGTCAAGTTCTCCTACGGACCACTGTAGGGCGATTGCCCCTTGTCTTTTCACAAATGCAAATAAAATTTGTTATTAAAAAAAAAAAAAGAGTGGGACTCCGGGAGGAGCCCTGAGGAACCCCTCATTACAAAGGTTTTTACTCCGGGAGGAGAAGGGCTTAATCCATCCTACTTGATCTCTATTTTCCAAAAAGGAGCCCAGCCAGCTCAGAGCTGATCCAGTTATCCCCAAGAACTCTAACCTGTGTAACAGATTTTTGATCCACAGTGTCAAATGCTGCTGCCAAGTCTAATAGCACCAAGGCTACACTGAGTCCTGAATCCAAACCTGCTTTGATGGATTCGGAGATCTTCAGTAGTGCTGTCTCTGTGCTATGTCATGCCCTGAACCCAGATTGTGAAGGGTGCAAGAGGTTGCCTTCCACTAAAAAAGCCATGAGCTGGCAGTTTACTGTCCTTTCAAGATTCTTGGTGACTGCTGATAATAGTGAGACCGTCTAAAGTTTGCTAGAACCTTAGGATCGGCATTGGCCTTCTTGAGTAGGGGAATTACATTTGCCCTCGTCCATGAGTCTGGTACTACCCCAGAATGAAGAGAAGCTGAGAATAGCACATGCTAAGAGGGGGCAATAGGGTCGGCAATTAATTTCAAACTATGTGGTGGAAATGGGTCATAAGGGGACTCTGATCTACTGCTTGAGAATTGGGCCTTCAGTTCCTCTATAGTGGGTGGTTGAAATTGCATCAAATTCCTTATAGCTGTTGGCCCTGGAATATCTCTGGGTAAGGTATAAGAGTTCAAACTGTTGAGATTCAGTAGGTTGGCATCAATTTTAGTGATCTTCTCAACAAAAAACTCCCTAAGTCTGGTACAGAGGTCCTGTTGATCTGAAAAGGCGAGGCCATTACAAACTCATTACAATCTTAAAAATATCTTTCCCATTACTGTCGGCCTTCTTGATACATTGGGAATAAAAAGCACTACAAGTTCACTTTATATTTTTGTGGTATGTATTGAGGGCCTGTTTGTAACGTGCCTTGTCGACCTCCTTGTAGTGGCGTCGCCAAGCCCTCTCTAGCTTTTTAAACGCTGTTCTCTCAAAGTCAAGCTCTTGGGAAAACCAGCAAGCGGAATGGGCCTGATCAACCTACTGAGATGTCATGATCGGATCCCCTGTGTCGTCTGCCTCCGTGAGCCATTTATTAATAGCCCTAACATTTGGTGTGACTATGCTTGAGAGCTCTGGTTTGGATGACATCAGGATTCCCTGAAGTTAAGGGATAGATACTTTATTACATTGTCTTTTCCCTAAATCCTGAAGGTTTCCTCTACTTTCCCTAAATACCAGAAGAGGCCAGGAAAAAGGGAGTAGGAAATGATCACACCATACCACCTGGTCCGGGCTCTCGCACTGGACCGAAATATTAGACAGGTGTCCATCTATGGAGTGACCTGCCCTGTGCATAGGGCCTGCATCCGATTGTGTAAGGTTAAGTGTCGCTAGTGACTCTAGAAAGCGATTGGACTATGGATTCTCCACGTTGTCCAAATGTATGTTTTCACAGTACAGTAAAGTTTTCATTACTAATGCATTTAGGGGATCAAGTGATGAGAGAAAATCTTCTGCGTATCCTGGGTGGCGATATATTAAAACGCTGCATAAAGAACATTTGGTGCACAGAGATGTGCTAAATCCAAGAGCTTCTGCCTCCTTCAGCCTATCCATCAGAAACGTTTGGCATTTAAAAACGTTCCTGTACACAATGGCTATACCTCCCCCTCTTTTGCCCACCCTGTCTGCATGAACACACGTGAATGTGTCAGGCAGTGCTAATTGTAAATCAGGGCACGAGTCCTCCCTCATCCAGGTTTCTGTCAAAAATAAGGCATCTAACCTAATATCAATTAGCAGGTTCTGAATGTCTAGTGCGTGTTTATGTAATGAACGTAAATTGATCAAGGCGGCCTTAAATTTACCCCGGTTAGTAGCTAAATGTGCAGGGACCAGGTTAGCCCCGCTGAGTTGCCTTCCCCCAGTCCGTTGCAAAGAGTTCTGTTTGCGTTGGAGGAGGCTGCGAGGTGCAGGGAGAGCACCACGGATGGTCATCACTGTAGCACGAAGAACAGGTCAGGCGGCATGGGCTGTCATTGCCGTAGCGCTTAGAGCCAGTCGGGTGTCGGGGACGGTCATTGCTGGAACTTCGCGTTGGTGGTCATCGCGGGCTGTCGTTGCTGTTGCGCGAAGAGCAGATCTTGTGTTGCTGTTCGTCGCTGGCGGTTGCTGTAGAGTGAAAAGTTGGGTTCACCATAGCTTTGCATTGGCGGTCGTTGCGGGTGGCAGAGTCTCGGCGTGAACAGGCCCGCTCGCTGTCGCAAAGAGCCCAAAACGTCAGTGGTTCACCTTTCTTCTTAGGAAGAGCTCAACCAATGCCAGCCAAGTGTCCAGGACCTGGGTAGGCACCGCTTGGGGACCCGGAACTCACTCCAGCAGAGGCCAGCAGGGCTCAGGCAGGTCCAGTGCAGCAGGTCAGCTGGGCATTTGCACGGAGGCCTCTGGAGCTTGTTGTGTGCCAGTAGCTGAGAAAGAAGGTCAGCAAACTGACACTAAGGTTAGCCTGGGATGAAGGGAGCAGGTCCAGCCTTCCCTCTCAAGGCAGGTAGCAGCAGGGTAGTCCTCTAGCGGTAGGGCAGTCCTTCTTCTGTAATGTCCGCATGTCCAGTAATGTACTAAAGAGTGACTCTGGAGGCCCAAAATGTATACCTGGTGCCAGCCTTTCAAGTGCAGAGGTTCCCTATACTACCCCCACATATGGTTCTGGGAAGTTCTTCTCTTCTCCTATCAAGGCTCCAAGAAGTCTGGGGTGACAAAAGACAGGGCAGGCCTGGTGTCAGATTTCTTTGTATGTGTGTGTGTGTGTGTGTGTGTGAGGCAGAGTCCTCTGAAGTGCAAGTGGGGCTGGGTTCAGCTCCTCCCAGCCATTCTTCCAGGGTGGCCCATACTGTCCACACCTAAGCCCCCTTTGTTTCACTGGAAGGTGTAGGAAAGTGGGTTTCTGTTGCAGTAACCCCCCCACTTTTTGCCAGACTACTGATGCACTTTCACTTGATGTGCCCTGGGTCCCTGCCAATCAGGTTCCCAGGGCCTGTGTTCTTTCCCCAAAACTAACCCAATTGGCATCTCTGGCCACAGGTCAGCCCCTGGTAAATGGTACCACAGGTACCCAGGGCACTGTGACTAGGAAGACCTCTAAGGGCTGCAGCACTTATTGTGCCACCCTTAGAGGCCCTGTACCTTTACACACACACACTGCCTTTGCAGGCTGCGTGTTTTGGTGCAGAACAAAGTGAAGAGTCGACATGGCACACATTCCTGTGTGCCATGCCTACAACCCACTGCCCTGTCATAGATCAGTCACCCCTCTAGCTGGGTGCCCTATGCCAGTGGTGAGGGTGCAGGTGCATGAGCCCTGCACCCCTACAGTGTCTAAGTCCATTCTTGAAAACAACAATAGGGCAACCCACTCTTCCCCAAGGAACTGGGTATAATCAATAACACAACATCAATGATCCTTGAGGAATCATTCAGCTTTAACTCAATATTTAGGAGTCGTCACACCAGTGAACAAAATTTCTCAGAACTCGAAAAGTTTCCATCAATAAATAGTTATTTTTATCTTGAAATCAATCAGTCTTGACATACAATACATTTTATGAGACGAACATTGAATAGTATTCATTAATCATATCACATATGGCAACACACTAACTGCTGTCTTAATTCATATAACATACACAGTAGTATCTTACACCTTTTGTTCTCCAGTATGGACAGTACATGTAATCAGACATACATTACAATCAATTCGTAGTTTTTGTTCAATTCATTATGTTTCCACTGATAACTATGTAAACAAAAAAAACGGTGTAGTAGCGTCGACGTTTCGGTCTCAAATAAGGTCAAATCCACGAGACCATCCTCAGGACGATAATCGTTGCACCATGAATCTTCAATATACTTTTCATTCAATAAAGAAATTTGCGTGTCACTCCGCAACTCTTTCTATTTCAGGAACTTGAATAAATCCGTCCAACACTCGACAGCAAGACCGAGTCTTGGACATTGTAAGTGCAGTGATCCCATTAAGAGTATATGGTGCTGGGAGCTTGTCATTACGAACTCCACAGCACCATAATGGCTACACTGAAAACTGAGAAGTTTGGTATCAAACTTCTCAGCACATTAAACCGACACTGATGCCAGTGTGGGATTTAATGAAAAATGCACACACAGGGCATCTTAGAGATGCTCCCTGAAAAACGACCAGCCTCTGGTGGGTTCCCTGACTGGTACACACCAGCCTGCCACCACGAGACATGTTTCTGGACCCCTAGGGTGGGAGCCTTCGCTCCCTGAGCCCAGAAACGAAGCCTTTCCTGGGCGGAGGTGTTCACACCTCCCCCAGGCCAGGAAGAGCCATCTGTGGCAGGGGAGCTTCAAAGGCCTGGCAGCCTTTGTAATGCGACCCCCAGCCTCTCCTGCTATCAGCAGCGGGCCCCCTTTCTGTCTCCCCTCCTTTTCGGCGGGAAGACAGGCGGGAAATATTAGCCAGCCCAGAAGGTGTGCCAACCTCTGCCAACTCCACCCCTCAGGTGGGGGAGGCGAGGTGAAGTCCACTCTTCAGTGCCCGCCATTTTGCAGATGGCAGGCACTCCCCAATCAGGATTAGGGATTGTGCTCACTCCCCCATGTGGGGTGAGCACACCAAGGGTGTAGTCACCCTAAGGTCAGTAGCCCATTGGTTACTGACCTCGAGACCCCTAAAATGCCCCCTAAATACAGTATTTAGGGGGCAGCCCTGAACCAAGAAGGCAGATTCCCATAACCTAAGAAGAAAAAGGACGAAGAAGACGCACAGCAGAGGAGACTGCAGAGAACAACGGACTTGGCCCCAGCCCTACCGGCCCATCTGCAGTTTCCGGAGATCCTGCGCCAAAAATCGTCTTGTCCTGCAGCCAGCGACCTCCAGAACCCCTGGGAGGACTGACTGCCTTCAACAAAGACCGGATCTCCTGTGAACAGCAGCTCTGTTCAAAAGAAACACCAAACAAAGACTCCGAGCCTGCTGAGGAAAAAGAAACCCGACGCCTGGAACCACCACTGCACCCGTCGCCTACAGCCCGAGTTTGAGTGGCCCACCGGTCCCAGCGAGGTCCCCCAGCGCTCCAGAGTCCGAGTCCACCATGAGTTGACCCCTCCAGGACTCCCCGATGTCGCCTGCAGCCTCTGCACGGAGACCCCCCCCAACCGCGAGTGGCCCGGTAAGGTGAAATCCGACCTCAAAAGACACCTCTGCATCCTGCCGCCCTGCGCCCTGGAGATAGGAACCTGAGGTGCACCTACGTCCCCGAGCTCTCCAACTTACCTGCCCAGCTGTTGGTTCCTCCTGGAAGTCTTCCTGGACCGAGCCTGCAGCTGAAAACCAAAACCGAAAATCCCCATTAAAAACAACAGGGCACCCGACGCCAAACCAGCACCCTGCACCCAGCCGCCCCTGCGCCGCTGCGGGTGCACTTTTTGTGCTAAACAGGATCCCCTTTTGCCCTAAGCCTAACACCAGGAGCTTGGCTCCCACAACCTTGTGGCCTGCTCGCCAGCAGCCACCAACCGAAGGCCCCCTATCCCCCATTGGATAACATTGGGCCTCAGCACTCTGCACCCGGCCGCCCTAATGCCGCTGAGGGTGTAACGAGAGTGCATCCTTGACCCTGGGGGAACCCTTGTTCTAACCCCAGAAGCTCAACTCCAAAGACCGATTACTTACCTGGTAACCGTTAACTTAATTTTTCTCCATAGGTGTCAGATCGTTCTGTCCTCAGGATCGGTTTGTTGCTCAGAATGGCCCACCTCTTGATCTACCCAAGCCTAAATAGCCGTAATGGCACAGGTCAGTGGGAGGATCAAGTGAGGGAAGGAAAGGAAGGGAACAGCAGGGAGGGAGACCTGAAATGACAAACACAATCATAAATACCTTCTTTTCATGGTTTTCATAACACATACATATAAATACTATAAATGGGTAGTGCCACCTCCTATACCTGTAACAAAAAAGAATGACACCCGTAGGATGAGATACTTCAATAAAGAGTGTGGCTTCGGTGTGGTAATACTACTTGCTTCGTTATGGCTGTATTGAGGGAAACATAGAAGAAACCATTCATTGAACATACATCACTCCTGGTAGTAGATACATAACGTTTAGGGAGGGCACAACAGTAAGGATACACATGAGTAGACTTTACCAGCAACCTACCCTTTCTAAACTCCACATTACATCACAGGGATAGAGCGTAGTCCCATACCATTCCTATTACCCCTGTTAAAATAGAGCCAGAAAAACAATTGAATATAGACCTTACTCCAGAAATATATCCAAGCAATTTACACAGTCTTTAGTGTCTCAATCCGCATGTAAGGTTACTTCACCAATATTTATATGATCCACTCGATGTAGAAATAAACAACAAGGGGTGAGACTTCACCACCAAGTACAGTTGCATAAAATTTGCCGCTAGTGGTCAGGAACTGCTTGTGCCAAAGTCAAAATAATTCCAACTGGCAGGAAACGCCATACAAGAACAATGACCCAAGGACCTTCCTCCGCACGAGCAGAGAAGCTCACCAACGGAGGACGGTAGGCAACATAACTAAAATCCAGCAATGACAGAGCGAGAGCGTTGGTGCTGAGCACCCTTACCAGACCTCTCCAGGAAACTCGGGAAGAAGCACTCACGGCTGGAACGAAGAATTTCCGACGCCTGGCCGGATTCCACTTCCTCCTTTATGGGCAGTCTCTTGCGACGTCGTGCGTGACGCGCAAGGCCTCATGGGAGTTGTGGTTCCCGCATCCGGCGTTAGAGACGCTGCGGGTGAAATGGGAAGAATTCCTATGCCGGTCACTAGCGCGCTCGATGAATGCGCACTTAATAGTACATCCCCTCCCTAACGAGAGCACGCTAGGGGGCTCGGTTTCAGTGGGTACTTTCTGTGAAAGGAAGACACTAATCTAGGTGCGTGTACCCCAGAAGCAGGTTCCCACGAGTTCTCTTCAGGGCCGTAACCTTTCCAGGCCACCAGATACCATAGGTTGTGGCCACGCATTTTAGAGTCTAGTATACCCCGCACTTCGTACTCTGTGTCCTCATTAACCAGGAGAGGTGGAGGCAGCTTTCTGACTGGGGTGAAGGAGGGTTTTAATAAAGATACATAAAAAACGGGATGAATACGCAGGTGTGAAGGCAAATCCAATTTCACTGTCACCGGACTAATGCATTTACTAATCTTGTAGGGTCCAATATATCTGAGGTTAAACACGCTATGTTTCCTAAAGCGTATATTTTTGGTAGACAGCCAAACAGTGTCCCCTATTTTGTACAAGGGACCTGGGCGTCTGTGTTTATCTGCTGTAGCCTTGTATTTGATCTTTACTGCCCTTAGGTACTCTTGTGTCTTTACCAATGTCTCTTGGATATGGGCCACTCTTTTTGTTACTTCTGGTAAGTTGGTAAATTCCGTTGGATGGATAAAGGGAAGAAACCTTGGACGATGACCGTAGGTGCAGTAAAACGGAGATGTATGTGTGGAACTGTGTGTGGCATTGTTATAGGCAATTTCAGCTAGCCAAAGGTAATCCACCCACTCTTCCGTGCTATTATCCACGTAGCATCTCAAATACTGTTTAAGCGTTCTTATTACACTATAAGCAAGATAAAACAAAGATAAACTGTATGAAAAAGGATGCAGTCTGAAAAGTATTTTAACAATTGTATTCATTTGCAGATATATACAGAACTGTGACTTTAATTTAACAAAGAATGTGATGATATTAATCTGCGTAATTAAGGTATGCCCTGATGTAATGACACACCACCTTTTGACTCTGATTCTCTAATTTTAGGTGGGCGGCACAGTACTCATTTATAAAGACTAATGACACAAAGTACTATTAAAGATAATATTGCGTGAAATACACCACCCCTCGCTTCATAATTTCTTTCAAAACGTATTTGATAAAGCACATTACATTTAATAATCACCTTGCATGCAATTTATTTCCACGAGTAACCTTATTTTTCCTTTCTCACACATCACCTTACCCATTATCTAACCTTTGATCTTACCCACATTTATGAACACTCAAATAATTCTAAGTAATGAATGCACTCGCACTGGATGTCTTCTTGGAGCTTTGGACAAAATGAGAACTTTTCACTTTTATTTTCAGTGACGGTCCTTCGTGGAACTTAGAAATTATCACTAAGACCTTTTTATTCTTATTTTCTCTTTATTTGACACAGCCTTGAGAAAGCCCCAAGGGGCGAAACACGTGTTGGCTGTTCTCCAGCTTCATTGGACATTGAAATAACTGTCTTGCTAATAATAAATGGAGACATATAAGAATGGAAGTGATCATGAGTGAATATTAAAATGGGAAGAACACTCCTACACTGCCTTGAAGAGATACATAAGCGGGGTATTAAGGGTCTACACCCCATTGGAGTGAACTCCTGTTGAAGAGAAGGGATTTTAAACGGCAGGCAGAGGGTGCTGGACCCTTAGAATGGTGTGCTGGCTCTTTGACTTGAACATGAACTTCACAAGTGGAATACCGGAACTTTTGTGGTTGGGACAAATAGCTGCAGTTAAGACGATGGCCTTGCCCAGGTTTTTATATCTGGTCAAGTCTTTACCCCTGGCTCTCATACAATTTCAGCACACACTCAACAACTTCATTTTGGGGGGGGGGGGTGGAGGAGAGAGCCATATTCCCTAAAAGTGTGATGTAATCCCCTACTTCTAAAGAAGAATAGGGGTTCTCCTTATAATGCACTACTACCACGTGGCTCAGCTCCAATACATGGTGGAGTGGGGTAGGGTAGCCACTGAGAAAGCCTGGTGCTTCATAGATCAGATAATCTTGGGCGACCACATTTAGAAGGCTCCCTGGCTTCTGAGACACCACCGCTCCTGGGGCCTTTATTCATAACCAATTACTCAGGCAACACTCTCTTCATGGAATACAGTCATGGTTAAAAAGAGTCTCTCATTGTACCCTTCTAACCTAACTCCTATTATAGGGAACCCAGATCCAGGAATAAATAAGGGCCAGTACTCAGAGTGGCAGAAGGCTAATTGTAAATGAGTGGGGGACTTGTTTGAATTACAAGGTATTAAAATGTTCGACCATCTTAGGCGAGATTATGACCTCCCTGAATCCAAGAGACTGCATTATGCCCAGGTACAGCATTGGGTGTTACATACAGAAGTGAAAGCTGGGGCCTTCAGACCTCTGACCTGCTTTGAAAAATGGGTATTTCTCAAAATGAACAATAGACACTTAGTCTCCGAAATTATAACATTTTGAATTTGGACCATCACAAGGTTTGGACTGCGGGCCAGTTGCGGTGGGAGGCGGAAATTGGGCATATTATTACAAATAAGGAATGGGCCAAAATACTTGCTCGTCCAAGGCTGAGTGCCTGTAGTGTGTCAATGAGGGAGACCCTTACGAAGATTCCGACCTACTGGTACTACACTCCAAACAGAATCCATAGGTGGAAGCCCAGCAGAAGCGATCTTTGTTGGCAGCAACAATGGGTCGCTTCTCCACTTAATATGGAACTGCCCCACACTATAACGGTATTGGACAGAATGCCTGGACGATATTGATCCCATGTTCGGGATCTGGCTGTTGAGTTTAACAGTATATGTTATTCTGGGGGTGGCGAATATCCTCTCATATCCCTTGAAATCAAAACAAGGCCGTGAGATTACACAAGCTATCCTGAACTTCTGGGGCAAGGAGGATGTCTCCACATGTAGAACCTGACACCAGGTTTGGACTCTGCTTTGGATGGAAAAAAAATCTCATTAGGGTTAGCAGGCAGGGAAGACAGATTCGAGTGTCTATGGAATATGTGTATATAAAACTTAATAAAAACAGTTAATCTTAAAAATGCCTCAGTTCGCTTACCATTGTGGCTGCAGGGTTAATGGCTTTCACCGCTCATATCAGATCCTCTGTCCACTCCTGCGGCTCACTTGGCAGCCATCTTGAGCACATCTACTTGCCGCTTTGGCCTCAGGCTTTCAGTCAGCTCCATTAGCATTTTTTCATGACGAACCACCGTCGTTTCAAATCAGCTCCTCATTGTGGGTTCCAGAGTGTTAATTTAGATTATTTTGTCTGACATTCAGCAGTTACATGGGCCGTAGTAGGGGTGTGACTCATGGAGCTGCGTTTTCATGGGTCTCTATCTTGACCACAACCTCTTTTTGTAATTTTTTTAAAATTTACTTTTTATTTACTCCTTCTCATCGCTCAGTAGCATATCTTCCACCCACAGCACCACTGTTACCTCTCGCCGTCATATCTTTTTAAAACTTTTATTACATTCACTTTTGATGGGCCTGGCAGCTGCAATTTGTTACCAAGCTGTTCGTTTACCAAGACGTGCTTTTATGTGTCGTTTTTTTATTTAAAGCTCCAAGTTTGGCATTCGCCATCTTGGAATCGTAAATTAAAAAGCAGGAAACCTAAGTGGCCTGATGTGTCTGTGTTGTATGCCATACGGAAAGTATGGAGTCTCCCCTTAATTGGAAAAAACCTCCCAAAAAATTGTTGTTCTAGAAAGTCAAGAGTCAAGTTGCATTGGTTGCAGAAGAGGAACCCAACATTCAAATATCCATTTTCGAAGATCCCAAAAAAATCCAACTGGGAAGAATCCAAAGACATGCCAGAAAACAGGTTCAAAATGCACAAGATTGCAGATAGAAGGGAAAGAGACAACAAAAAATCGAACAAAAGACTGTGTCAAAAGAAGAAAGGTTGAGCATCATTGATGTAAAAGTGACAGATTGACAGGGAGTATATAACAAGTTGCTTAACTAAATTTCTTTGATATCAAAGTAGTGCTATTCCAGACGGGAAATGTACTTCTTAAACTGAAATATATATTGGGTTTATAACTTTCAGTTAAAACCAATTATATATGATAAAACAGCTACAAAGGGAATATTTTCTTTTCGGTAGAAACTGGAAAACAACAAATTTTGCTGTATGTCTGCTTTGGTGCCCTTTATATCAAAGATGCACAAGTGCAGCCACTACCTCTAAGCGCTTTTCTCTGATAGATGCTCCTGCTATGCCCCAATTTAACCATGGTAAGCCATTTGATATGCCCTTGTTACCATCCACAAGGTTCCTTAACCCCCCATACCTATTTTCACTCACATGAGGTGAGCATGCACACCTCATGTGGCTTTACCTCACTGTTTACTACAAGTTGATATGTAGTGGCCAGCAGGTTCAAAGCTGAATTCTGAGCATGGTCTTAGTCCAGGGTAAGCAGCATCACCGTGATGTTGTTCTCTGTCACTGAGAGCAGGATAGAGGTTTGATTTCTGAAAGCTCAGGTATTAGGACTGTGGCAACAAAGACCACTGTGTATACCTCTTTCTTCCAGAAACAATGCCCTCCCATCAGATCTGCACCCAACACTTCTGTTCTTGATTTTATATTGTGATGGGCTGAAATGCATGCATAAAGGAGTCATATCCCCTCTTACAGAAGGATCAAGGTCCATGTCTTGAACATATTCAACACCCATGCGGAGCTTCAGAAAGAGTCTATACACCAATTTTGCTGAAACTGTGCTGCCTGTATCACATGTATCAACTCAGAAAATTTGCAAACTACTATATGAGCTGTACATAGTACAGATCAGAAACAAGAAGAGACACTCACTGTTCTGTGTTTCCTAGTATGTGCTTCAGCGAAATACAGGTGTGAGGCAGCTCGAAAGCTGATTTTTCTTTGCACAACATATAAATCAAACATGAGAATGAAAACACATATAAAAATGAATGTGCACCTTTCACACGTTTTAGAGAGTGACAATGATTTTGAGAAAAGCATAATACAAGCACCGTAAAAGAGTGCTTAGATGTGTAGAAATAGAACATTTTAAAATACGGTGTGTATAATCTGTCTACATATAAGGTTTCAACAATGTTGAAATGAAAACTCTCAAAATATATTTTCTGCAGATTACACAATAAGAAATTAACATACATTAATAATATATGTATGCATTATTGAGTCTCATCTGCAATATTTTAGGCTATTATTATTAATGTGAACCATCTTTCACTGCTTCCACTGTAATGCACCATAGCTATTGAAATGTTGGCAAATCTCATACGAAATTACTATGATGAATGAAACTTTCTATGTTGAAGCTTTAAATTAATAGAGTCTTAGATTTCCTAAAACAAAAATTCTTAATTGTCCTATATGAATATTTATGTACTTTGAAATTGGGGCAATAGGCCAAACTTGAGACTGAACATTTCTATGAAACTAAGTAGGACATTTGTCTATGCTGACAGGAATGCTTAATTGATTTTCACTATGCTTAAGTTTACTTACGTATTAATCTATTAATTAAGATGCAATGTCTTTAAATGCATTAAGTTATCTTTATTCCTTAGGCCTGTATTTTCTCAAATGGTGTTAGTGAAAAGGGATCTTGCTTCGTTCTCCCTCATGTAACTTTCTTGTACTTTCCCATGGACATTCCGGAATGAAAACTGATATTTGTTGCAATCTCTAATGGACACTACCGTGTGATTTGGACTTTTGATACTAACACACGGAAAGTTACAAATATGAATAATTCTTTGTGAACAAACTTGTGTTACCAGAATGGACAACCGATTCCGATGAACGGAAAGAATATTGAAGTTGCCACTTCTATACATTGTGAGCGGGTGATGATTATATGTGGATCGAACGACTATGGTGTGACAATTGATGTCACCTCTGGACTTGTTGAACTATACTATTGCAGGCCACTCTGGAAGGGGCAAAGACAGCTTAGAGGGCTCAGACAGATGCATCCCATCCTTCCTTGCGGACAAACCCTGTTGAGAGCTCCTCTGTTCTTTGAGCCCATACTGGTGGACTTGCTGGCATTTCTTCTTTGCTGGCACTGGTTTCTTCTTGGCCCTGACTTTGACCAGATCCTATGCCTATTCTGAGAGAACTCTTGCAAATTGTGTCCTGTCCTTGCTGGTGGCAGGAACCCCTTGCCTAACAAACTTTCCTTGGACTTCCTGGCCTGACCAATAATCCCCAAATGTTCCGTTGAGGTTTCCCCTTTCTAACTTGCCCACTTAAATATTCTTTATGGACTCGAGAACAAATTATTCTTGTGTTCTGTTTATGCTTAGTTTTATACTACATCTATAAGTGTATTCTAAGACTCATGACTAAATATTCTAATGTTGATTTTTAATAAAATAACTAAACGAAAACGAAACTTAAATTATTTCTATGTGCATAAGCCATGTCTAATGACTGAGTTGGTCAAAAGAAATAAACCACTGTTTCAGCTAATGAGGCTTCAGAATGTGGATTTAAACATTTCATCACAGGAATATCTAAAAAGACTAAATCACAATTTGAGTAGTAATAATTAAAATGATCAGTTCCATAAACTAAACTTGTTAATAAATTGCAAGAAACACCATACGTTAAAGGAATACTATGATAGGTAATACCCTGGGTAACTGATGTAGGTAGTTGCATACATACATACATAGATCGATAGCAATTTCTAACGTCCATTGTATCAATGTATTCATATAATAGCTTAGTATATGCATTCAGCGAGAAATCTCATTTTGAAGAACCTAAGTGTAAAGTTTTATCGTCTAAGGCAGTACTAGTACTAGTGGCTGAAGAAGTTTTGTTTGCAAGCTTATAATCTTCTACAGGAAAATAATGAGGTAAATTCAAAATAATAAGTAAAGCAACTAGCATTAGTGTAATAATAGCAAATACTCCTGCATATATACAATTGCATCTAGGAGAGGTTGCCGTGATTGGCTCCATGAGTTCTCAGAGTCAGACCTTTTAGCATTGGAAGATTAGTAGCAATTGGTTTTCAGCAGTTTCATCAAGTTCGAAACAGATAGCAAGGCACAATTCAAGTGTTCCTTTTCAGGATGAATAAATGCACATATCCGCTTCGTTGATGAGTATATTCAGGATAAATTGAGTCAGTCCATTTAAAGGGTACACCAAGTTCGAACCTCAAACTCCACAACAAAGTTTTGATTCAAGGAGGTTCAGGTGGACTCAAATTGTTATAGCAAAAGGTATAAAACACTCTCTCCCAGTCACTGGCTGCCAGATAAGTCCATTCAGGGGAGGAGTACTTTTGGCTGGGTACTCTTGCTCTCTTTGACTAAATATTCTAATGTTGATTTTTAATAAAATAACTAAACGAAAACGAAACTTAAATTATTTCTATGTGCATAAGCCATGTCTAATGACTGAGTTGGTCAAAAGAAATAAACCACTGTTTCAGCTAATGAGGCTTCAGAATGTGGATTTAAACATTTCATCACAGGAATATCTGAAAAGACTAAATCACAATTTGAGTAGTTGAGCGTGAGGGGTGAGCAGCCCTTTTAGAGCACTTTAAGGTTCAAGCTGCCATTCTATGCTTTTAACTTTGTCAACCTGAATGTGGATTTTAATTATTTTTAAATAGCATTTTTAAATATTGCCCTTTGTATTTTGCACATTGCACTCACTGTTAGCTTGGTCTCCGATTCCCCGGTCCGACACGGCGTTTTGCCGATTGATTGGAGGGAACCGGATACTCTTTTCTGCCTGGCTCGCCTGACTTCCAGCGGAGAAGGCAGAACACAGTTATTTCCCGCGCCGGCCAGCTATTTAGTTTGATGCTGGGCCGGACGCGCAGCGGACGTGCGCAGCGGGCGCGCCGCCGGCGCGCCAAAGGCAAGCCCGTCTGCGCCCGTCCGCGCCAAGATTGCGACAAGGACGGGAGATTCTGCCCAACCGCACTCACCCATAGTATATACGTCTGAGGCTTTAATGCAGCTTAATGTCAAACAAGCTTGTAGATGTACATTATCTCCAAATAACTTAATGGGGGCAGTCAGCTGCGCATATTGCAGATTAGAACTCCCCTTTAAAAATAATGGCCCTAGGTCTATCACAGAAATGCATACCACTCACCTAAAAGGAGGTTTAATAAATGCCAGATCCCTAAGCAGGCACTGTCAGGATGTCAGAGATCTTATCATTGATCTACAGCTAGATTTCGTATTTATTACTGAAACATGGCTGAAAGACTGGTGTAACCCTGACATTGCCATTGCACTCCCGCCCAACTATACTATCCATAGGAAAGATAGAGTGGATGGTAGAGGAGGGGGGCTGGCTATTATCCTTCGTGATACTTTGCATTGTGCTAATTTTGAGCTGGATACACTTAGGGGAGCTGAAAGCCTAGGCTTTTGCATCTCCCTTAATGCCTCTCTATCCTTTACGGGTACTTTGATTTATCGGCCGCCGGGTCCGAGCACAGCCTTTATAGAATCATTAGGTGATACCCTAAGCCACCTTCTTCTTAGATATGCTAATTTCACTTTGTTGGGAGATTTTAATCTCCACTTGGAAGACAGAACCGAGCCAGGAGTGGAATTTTTTTTCCAAATAAATGAATTATTCAAATTGTGCCAGTTGGTAGAAGCCCCAACCCATCGGGCGGGCCACATTTTAGATGGTGTCTGCTCTAGTTTCACTGTGCTCTCTGCAGGCACCCCCATCCCACAGATATGGTCAGACCATTATTTTATCCCCCTGGCACTTAAACTCCATCCTAGAAGTCAACAAGAGAAGACACCTGTCCACTCCCAGCCTAGGCGTAAATGGGCACAATTAGTTGCAGATCCTAGGTTGGCAAACATTGCCCAGGCTCATCTCCCCGTATTAACAGGGAATACTGTAATTGATTCACACCTTTTTCACACTTGGTTAACTATTACAAGTAATGAAATTATGCCATTAAATAAATTTGACGAGATTACTAAATCAAAAACGCAAAAAACACCTTGGTTTTCGCCCGCTCTGGCACAAACACACCTCCAATGTAAGCAATATGAGCGCAAGTGGAGAAAATCTTATGATACAGGAGATAGACTAGCTTTCAAAATTATTAGGAAACTCTATCATGCTCAGATTAAATCAGCTAAAAAAGAGTACTACGCTAATAAAATTCAGGAAGCAAACCAAGACCAAAAAGCCATTTTTTGGGTTGTAAAGTCCTTTACTAACCCGAAAGCCTTACAGAAAGAGATTCCACCCTCCCAAGAATTGTGTGATAAAATTTCAGTCTTCTTTGAAGACAAAATTCAAAAGATTCAAAAGGATTTTAGAACCTCCCCTGTCTTGGATGCTGCACAAAAGCATGATTTTGTCACCACTGCCTTTTCCCTACGAACTTTTGAATCAGTACCTACAGAACAAACACGTGAAGTTATCATGGCATGCAAATCAGGTTCTCCTCTGGATGCCTGCCCTCCTAGAATTCTCCATAAAATCATAGATATAGTTAACCCAATTATAAACAACATAGTTAACTCCTCGTTAAGTTCAGGCATAGTGCCTGACGAATGGAAGTTGGCGTTGGTAAAACCTTTACAAAAAAAGCAAAACATTGATCCTTCGGTGCTTTCAAATCTCCGACCCATATCCTTACTCCCTTTATTGGGTAAAGTTACTGAAAAGCTGGTTCATAAAGAACTTACTAAATTCATTGAGACCGCTAACATTCTTCACCCCCAACAATCTGGTTTTCGCCCAAAGCATTCCACGGAATCGGCACTTTTGGAATTAACGGATACCTTAAAAATGTTAGCGGATAAAGGACAAAGGCGGTCCTGATATTACTCGATCTATCGGCCGCCTTTGATACCATCTCACACTCCATCCTCATGCAAAGGCTGGAATCCTGTGGTATTTCAGGTACTGTGATTCAGTGGATAAAGTCTTTTCTTACTAATCGTAGACAAGTAGTGACCTTGGGATCTTTTCTTTCTGTTGAACGGTACATCACAACAGGAGTACCACAGTGCTCGTCGCTGAGTCCGTTACTGTTCAACATTTATATGACCCCACTCATTTCTTTGATATCATCTTTTGGGATCAAAGTTACTTCCTACGCAGATGATACCCAAATGATTCTTTCGCTGGACAATAATTCCACAAATGCCGAACTTAATTTTAAACATTGTTTATCCAAGATTATTCAGTGGATGAAGGATAATCACCTTAGATGTAATACTGACAAAACGGAGATTCTGCCAGTAGGAAAAGATGTCCTATTCCAGCCACATGAGTGGTGGCCAGAGGGGACGACACCGCCACCGGACATGGTGAAGGTAGCTAAAAATTTAGGAGTCCATTTTGACACTGCTCTATCCTTTCACCCACATGTAACGGCAGTAGCAGGGACCTGCTATAGCCTTATTAAATCTCTGAAAAAATTCTTTGATTTAATACCACTCTCTGCTAGGAAATCAGTGACAGTGGCTTTAATCCTCTCGCGTTTGGATTATTGCAACAGCCTTCTAGCAGGAACAAAAAAATCAATCTTGAAAAGACTACAAATAGTACAACATGCGGCAGCGCGTTTAGTGCTAAAGCTGCCTCGTAGGTCCTCGGCATCGGCAGCGTTGAAAGCCCTCCATTGGCTCCCTCTCCACAAAAGAATACTTTTTAAAATCCTTTTAATTACCTTTAGAGCCTCGCTTAGGTTAGGACCCAAATATCTCTCTGAGAGATTTACTCCTTATATTACATCCAGAACTCTCAGGTCCTCGTCAGCTAACTTCCTCAAACCACCTATATTTAGGTGTAAAACCAAAGGGGGAAAGACAGTAGCAGCTCTGGGAACAAAAGCATGGAATAAGCTGCCAACTCATCTGAGACTACAAAATAATGAAACTCAATTCAGGAAATTGCTGAAAACATGGATATTCAGCTCCACAGACGAACTATGCCTTTCCCTTATTTAATCTCTTTGGGAACCTCCCTCACCTCTAACTAGCGCCAGGATGCTCCTTTCGGAGTGGCAGATTGCGCTTTATAAATAACCCATTACATTACATTACATTACAATACATTACATTACATCTCCTTACAGTTGGACCTTCATCATTACTTACACTCTGGTCAGACTTGTCAGAATTCTCAGGAAGGGTTTGTGGTATTTCTTGTCTTCTGGGCCAACAGTCTCCAGGTACAACCCGCTTCCTTTCTACACTAGGATCTTCATTCGGTTCTGTTTCTCTTGTAGTCAACTCTACTGCCAGCGACCCTCCGGTACCTACAACAGTAGACTCTCTCAAACCTCCCTCAGGCCAAAACGAGTGCTATCCCAGCTGCTTGCTGGTCCTCAATAGCTTGACTAACCTGATCCCTCTGTCTCACTGTAACCACGGGCACATCAGGAACTGGTGCTGTTATATCATCAAGGGGACATGGGACTGGGTGAGTTTGCGCGACTTGTGCCCAGTTCGGGAGACCTTCACACGTCATAGCAGTAGTGGTAACCAAGATCACCTGGTAAGGCCCTCGCCAACAAGGTTCCAAGTATGACTTCTGCACATGCTTCTTCAACATTACTCAGTTGCCGGGACTGAGGTCATGCTACTGCTCCTGTTGTGTTGCAGCTGTAGTCTCTTCAACCCGGTGAGAGACAGAAAGTACCGCATCAGCTAAAACTTTGCAATAGTTGAGAATTAGCTCATCCGTGAAGAGCATTTGCAGGCACAGCTGGCTGTCTCATAGCCCTACCCATGATGATTTTATGGGGTGATAATCCTGTTGTTCTATCTGGAGCAGTTCGTAAACTCATCAACACCAAAGGCAATGTATCAGGCCACTTCAAATATGTAGAAGCACACACCTTCACCAATCTGGATTTCAATGTGCCATTGACCTGTTCCGCAAGCCCAGAAGCCTCTGTATGATAACTACAAGTTACCTTTTGCTCAGCTTGTAATGCTGCATCATCTTCAGAACCTCATTGTTAAAATTAGTTCCTCAGTCTGATTCAAGAGAAGTCGGGAAACCAAACCTCGGAATCAACTCTCTCAATTACAATTTTGCTACTGTAAGACTGTCATTTCTTCCTGCAGGGTAGGCTTCCACCCATCTTGAAAAGATATAAACCGTCACCAAGTCATATTTCAGACCATTGCAGATGGGCATCTCAGTGAAGTCCATCTGCATCCGGTTAAAAGGACCTCCTGATTTCCATATGTGACTCATTGTGACTTGTGTTTTTCTTCCAGTATTTTGTCATTGACATACTACACATCTGTGACACAAATTCTTAGCCATCAATCTGAATCTTGGAATAAACCATGTTTGTCCGAAGAGGCTCATCATTGCATTTCTCCCAACATGCACTGGACCATGATAATGTCTAGCCTTAGGTGGCAACAAGCTATCAGGTAATACAGGTCTGCCATCAGTGTAAATCCACACATCATCTTCCCTTTTGGTACAGCCAGCTCTAATTTAACCGTGCTGTTCAGTTCAGCTTCTGGTACTTCTTCCTATAATCTTTTAATTTCCTCCCAAGTATCAACAGCAGTTGACAATAGGTTACAATTTGTGACATCTGTAGTTTCATTGACTAAATCCCCATTAAAAGTATGTGCATTTAAAGCACAATATTTTGCTATTTCATCAGCATACCGATTTCCAACTATCACGTTGTCAGTGCCTTGTCTATGGACAGCACACTTCACTACTGCAATTTGGGAGAGCAATTGTGGGGATTGCAAAAGGTTCCTCACACTCTGTCCGTTGCGGATCGGCGAACCAGAGGAAGTCACAAACCCATGCAGTGACCACAATTGCCCAAAGTCATGTACGATGCCAAATCTGTACTGACTGTCAGTGAAAATTGTTACTCTTAAATGGTCTGAAAGGCTGCACTCCCGCGTCAAAGCAACCAATTGAGCTACTTGTGCTGAAAACACTCCTTGCAACCATGAATTTTCCACAACACCTGCAACAGTACAAACAGCATATGCAGCTTTCAAATTTCCTTCATGATCTCGCAAACAAGAACCATCAACAAACAGCACATGATCTGATTCAGGCAACAGCACATCTTGTATATCTTGTCTTGGCTTTGTACACAGTACAGTCACGTCAAGACAATCATTCTCAACTTCATCAGTCACATTCTCATTTCCGGGAGTAGGCATCAGAGTAACAGGATTTAAAATCGTACACCTTTTAAGGGTATCTTTCTCTGCGCCCAAAAGAATCTGCTCGTACTTAGTGAGTCGACTATTAGTGAGGTACTGTGTCCGAGTATGGGGTAACAGCACTTCAACTGAGTGAGGTACAAACACAGTGAGGAGATGACCAATCACTATACTCTCACACTGGTCACGACTCACACACCTTGATGCAACCACTTTCAAACATCCAGGCTACGCAGCAGCAACAAGGTCAAGTGTAGCCTAAAAATAGGCCACTGGTGTAAGGAAGTGGGTTTCTGTTGCAGTAACCCCCCCACACACTTTTTGCCAGACTACTGATGCCCTTTGACTTGATGTGCCCTGGGTCCCTGCCAATCAGGTTCCCAGGGCCTGTGCTCTTTCCCCAAAACTGTACCCAATTGGCATCTCTGGCCACAGGTCAGCCCCTGGTAAATGGTACCACAGGTACCCAGGGCACTGTGACCAGGGAAGACCTCTAAGGGCTGCAGCACTTATTGTGCCACCCTTAGAGGCCCTGTACCTTTACACACACACACTGCCTTTGCAGGCTGCGTGTTTTGGTGCAGAACAAAGTGAAGAGTCGACATGGCACATACCTCTGTGTGCCATGCCTACAACCCACTGCCCTGGCATAGGTCAGTCACCCCTCTAGCTGGGTGCACTATACCAGTGGTGAGGGTACAGGTGCATGAGCCCTGTACCCCTACAGTGTCCAAGTCCATTCTTAGACATTGTAAGTGCAGTGCTGCCATTAAGAGTATATGGTGCTGGGAGTTTGTCATTACGAACTCCACAGCACCATAATGGCTGCACTGAAAACTGAAAAGTTTGGTATCAAACTTCTCAGCACATTAAACCCACACTGATGCCAGTGTGGGATTTAATGAAAAATGCACACAGAGGGCATCTTTGAGATGCCCCCTGAAAGCGACCAGCCTCTGGTGGGTTCCCTGACTGGTACACACCAGCCTGCCACCACGAGACATGTTTCTGGACCCCTAGGGTGGGAGCCTACGCTCCCTGAGCCCAGAAACAAAGCCTTTCCTGGGCGGAGGTGTTCACACCTCCCCCAGACCAGGAAGAGCCATCTGTGGCAGGGGAGCTTCAAAGGCCTGGCAGCCTTTGTAATGCGACCCCCAGCCTTTCCTGCTATCAGGAGCAGGCCCCCTTCCTGTCTCCCCTCCCTTTCGGCGGGAAGACAGGCGGGAAAAACTAGCCAGCCCAGGAGGTGTGCCCACCTCTGCCAACTCCACCCCTCAGGTGGGGGAGGCGAGGTGAAGCCCACTCTCCAGTGCCCGCCATCTTGCAGATGGCAGGCACTCCCCAATCAGGACTAGGTATTGTGCTCACTCCCCCACGTGGGGTGAGCACACCAAGGGTGTAGTCACCCTAAGGTCAGTAGCCCATTGGCTACTGACCTCAAGACCCCTAAAACGCCCCCTAAATACAGTATTTAGGGGGCAGCCCTGAACCAAGAGATCAGATTCCCGCAACCTAAGAAGAAAAAGGACGAAAGAAGCCGCCCAGCAGAGGAGACTGCAGAGAACAACTGACTTGGCCCCAGCCCTACCGGCCCGTCTGCAGTTTCCAGAGATCCTGCGCCAAAAATCGTCTTGTCCTGCAGCCAGCGACCTCCAGAACCCGGGGAGGACTGACTGCCTTCAACAAAGACCAGATCTCCTGTGAACAGCAGCTCTGTTCAAAAGAAACACCAAACAAAGACTCCGAGCCTGCTGAGGAAAAAGAAACCCGACGCCTGGAACCATCACTGCACCCGTCGCCTACAGCCCGAGTTCAAGTGGCCCACCGGTCCCACCGAGGTCCCCCAGCGCTCCAGAGTCCGAGTCCACCATGGGTTGACCCCTCCAGAACTCCCCGACGTCACCTGCAGCCCCTGCACGGAGACCCCCCCAACCGCGAGTGGCCCTATAAGGTGAAATCCGACCTCAAAAGACACCCCTGCATCCAGCCGCCCTGCGCCCTGGCGAAGAGAACCAGAGGTGCACCTACGTCCCTGAGCCCTCCAACTTACCTGCCAGCTGTTGGTTCTTCCTGGAAGTCTTCCTGGACCGAGCCTGCAGCTGAAAACCAAAACCGAAAATCCCCATTGAAAACAACAGGGCACCCAACGCCAAACCAGCACCCTGCACCCAGCCGCCCCTGCGCCGCTGCGGGTGCACTTTTTGTGCTAAACAAGATCCCCTTTTGCCCTGAGCCTAACACCAGGAGCTTGGCTCCCACAACCTTGTGGCGTGCTCGCCAGCAGCCACCAACCGGAGGCCCCCTATCCCCCATAGGATAACATTGGGCCTCAACACTCTGCACCCGGCCGCCCTAGTGCCGCTGAGGGTGTAACAAAAGTGCTTCACTGACCCTGGGGGACCCCTGAGTCTAACCCCAGAACCTTAACTCCCACAGTCGATAACTTACCTATGAACCGATAACCTACTTTTCCTCCATAGGATAACATTGACACTTTTTCTTCCAAAAAACGACTGTGTGGACTTTTGAAAACTAAAGATATTCTTTAAAAATCATACAAGTAACCAAAACGTAATTACTTACCTGTTTGCAGGAAATGTCCCAGTGCTGAATCTAGGTATCCAGCACTGAGTTAGAAAAATAACGTAAAAAGTAACTTACGTGCAATTTACAGAAAAAGCCTATTCATTTCAATGCACTGTTTTTCTTCCAAAAAACGACTGTGTGGAGTTTTGAAATCTAAGAATATTCTTTAAAAATCATACAAATAACCAAAACGTATTTACTTACCTGTTTGCAGGAAATGTCCCAGTGCTGAATCTAGGTATCCAGCACTGAGTTAGAAAAGTAACTTGAAAAGTAACTTACCTGTGATTTACTGAAAAAGCCTATTCATTCCAATGTACTGCATTTGCTAAGTGTTGCAACCTACTGCATCCCCTGTAAATCAAATCAAGTACAATTTCTATTGCTTTTTAAAGCTGTTCAACATATAGCATCTTATCACTGTAAAGTATTTCATGCTTACCTGTGCCAAGCCTGCTTGGTTCTAAAATAAAACAACAGTATATTTTTTTATACAAAACAATTGGCCTAGAGTTCAGTTCTTAAGTGTGTGAATTCATTTACTGACTGAGTGTGTACATCAAATGCTTAACACTGTCCTCTGATACTGCCCTACTACTCGACCAAGCTACCACAAGTAGAAGGTAAGGTTCTATCTAACTTTAACCTCTGCCTACCTTTGGAGTCACCTGGACCCTATACACACTATACCTCATTTTGGTGTAGTATATATAGAGCCAGTTTCTTACAACTGGTCTGCAGAACTACCATGCATTTGTGTCAACACTGAAAGAGCGCAGCCTTCTTTCTCACTGCAAAACAACACAAAGCACTTATTGTAATCAGGCATTCCCAGAGCCAGAGCGCGACAGTGACATTCTTGCAGCTCTGTGAAGGCATCCATAAACTGTCCTCCATTGGCACCGGATTCGACATGTATTTGTGAGTCAACCTCTGAAGAGGTTTAGCTGTCAGAGAAAAATTGGGAATCCACTGTCCACAGTAGCCCACCATTCCCAAAAACATGTGGCTTCTTTCTGTGTGGTTGGCGGACTCATATTTAGAATCACAGAGATTCTTCTTGCGACACTTTCCTTGCTCCTTTCTCAATGTTGTGAAGTACAGGACTTCTCTTTGGCAAAACTGTAACTTGGTCAGAGACACTTTATGTCCATTAGTAGCTAAATGATTTAGTAAGGCAATAGTATAATTTCTGCAGGCTTCTTGAGTGTTGGATGCCATCAGTAGGTCGTCGATATACTGCACTAGAACTGAATGGTGAGGCATCACCAAAACTCAAGATTCTTTTTAAGTATATGATTGAAAATTGAGGGGCTTGCCGTATACCCTTGCGGGACTCGGCACCATGCCAAACATGACTGCTGAAACAGAAAGCAAAAAGGTATTGGCTATCCTCATGTAGAGGAATAGAGAATAAAGCCTGACATAAATCAATAACTGAGAACCATTCGGCTTCACATGGAATTTGAAATAGTATCACAGCTAGGTTTGGTACCATGGGACAGCGATGGAATTCACCTTTCTCAAATACTGCACAATACGATACTTGCCATTCGGCTTCTGTATGCCCATAACGGGAGAGTTACATGGACTTCCCATTATCTCCTTTAAGATCCCTTGCTCAATCATTGAGTCGATCACAGGAGTAATTTCCGCAATAGTATCAGGAGTCAAATTGTATTGTGGGATTCTTGGAAATTCTGCACTTGTCTTCACAGTGATATGGACTGATTCTACACCTTTAATAAGTCTGATGTATTTACCTGTAAAGTTGCAGACTTTACAATTCTCTCAATTCTGTGGGCTAGTCATCTTTAGTTAATAGAGGATACATTCCAATATCTGCTCTTTGTCTAGCAAGTTTAAAGACAACATCTTTATCATTTGTATGGAATTCACTACCATTTGGGTTACAATAAATGGAACAATTCTGTTTGCATAACAAATCTCGTCCAAGTAGATTCACTGGACTTGAATCACACACCACAATATGATGTGGATCCTCAAAAGATGATATTTTGACAGGTACTGCTTCAGAAACTCGGGTGGACACTTGTTTATTAGTAACTCCTTCAACTTAGATTCTTTCTCCCAGTCCCGCCAAGTACCACGCATCATGCATTAGACTAAAGTATTTTAATGTGGTGGTCCGCATCACCGCATTAAAATGCATAGTCACGCATTCTTAGCACCTGATCACCTGCGCGCGCTGAGCCTGGGTGAACTACTGACCACAGTCGCAGCAGCGTCCTGAGTCAAATGCTGCTGTCAGGAAGAACTCTGACTGAATGCAGTGACTGAGACTGACTCGTGTCCTTCTGTCTCGGTGTCTTGCAGCGGTGGGGCTGGGATCAACTGACTGCATTGGCAGCAGCTGAGACCCCGCCGGCCTGGCTGCCTGAAGTTTCTGTGCCTCACTGACTCTCTTATGTAGCCGGCCTGCAGAACTCTGTGTTTATCTGGGGGTTGGCACGTGACACGAGTGTTGTTGTTTTCTGGCAACTTGAACTGGCGCCACCCCCAGTCAGTGACCTTTCCTTTGGCCAGGGCCGGACTGGCTACTGGGCGTTTTGGTCGGCTGCCAAGCTGGGGCCCGATTTTACTGCTGTGGGGGCTGATTTATGGTGATGGGGACCTGCGTTTGCTTCTAAGTAAAGAAAGCAAAACAAATGGTTTTAAAGCATACTTTAAAACCATTTGGTTTTCCATTCTTTACTTAGAAATGCCCGGTAGCCAGCCCGGCCCTGCCTTTGGCGCTTGGGATTTGGCCCGCTGGTGACATCTCTCTCTCTGAGGCTCTCACAGGTCGGTCCCCGGGTCACGCCAGATCCCTCGTGGAGTGGACACACTGTGTGTTGGGGAGGAGCTGTGTCCGGTCGGCACATGCTGTGGCAGGATGTTCAATTTTCTCCCCGCTGGCCAGGCACCCAGGAATTAATTGCTGTTGTGCCGCGCATCGTGCATGGCCCCGAGTTAAACAGGAGGAAGCCGTTGTTCGAGAATCGACCACCTGGCTCATCTCCTAGTCCTTGACTTGTGCTGCTGCGGTGCCCTGCCCAGACAGTCAGAGTCCGACTCTGACTCTCAGAGACTCCAGTAAGTAACAGTCTAATAACCCGCTGCTGACATTTAAAATGATTGTTACAAGAAAGGGCGGGGGCCTCCAGTAGGGCATAGTGCCAAACAAATGGGTACACTTTCTTTTCCTTCATGCACTGGCAAAGAAAGACTAGGTTCGCGAGGGAAATGCATGGACAAACAGGATATTCTTTGTTAAAGTTCCACATTACAGAGTGCCAAAACTTGTTTGCTCAAAATCATATTTTACAAAATCTTCATTTTTCGCTGTGCTGAATTAGCGTTTCCCAGGAGACGGGCATCTCGCTGAAACCAGCTCTCCCAAAACTTGGGGATCGATCTGTTCGCCTTTAGTGTGGGACTGTCTCTTCTACCAGATCAGACATCCTTTCCATATGCGTCCACAGATATTTTAAGTAAAGATGACCATGCAAGTGGGCTTGAAAGACTGAAATGCAAGACAAGACAATTGATCAGCAATATATTTGTAGCAACTACCAAAATGAAAAAATAGAATATTTTTCCCAAGTATTTTACAAGGTGGGTTATTTAAATTGAAACATATTTTCCATATTGTTTTATGAGTTATAAGTAACAAGTTGGCATTAATGTGAAATGCCTTTCGCCATTCAACTATTAGTGAAGCTCAGACTTTTATCACACTAATAAAGGAATGCGCTAGGCTCATTACACACTTCCTTCCAAATCAAATCACTAGTCCTTAATGCTTCATAAAGCACATAATTCGGAGTGGGATTGATTGACCTGAGTAGAAAATCAGTGCCGTCCGTTTGTATTTTTTAGGACGTTGTAATGGGAGCCGGTGGGTCATCTCGGGGAAACTAAGGCAGGTTTAAGAGCTTTTCTGTTATGCCAGCCATGTAATCAGGACATGTTGTACCATTATGAGAAAATTGTTTTTGAATTTCCAAAGTCAAAAACTATTAATTTAACCGCTAACACTGCAATTGTTTTTCTGCTCTTTGATTCCTCCAAAAACCTGCATCTGTCAAGATTATTGTTGTTGTGCTCTGGCAAAGCAATCTCCTGGGATAGTATTTAATTATTTAGCTATTTATTTATGTATTTATTTATCTGTTTTATATAGTGTAGGTTTTACCCATAAGCCAGATAAATGTTCCCACTGGAAAGAGGTCGGAGTTATGTCTACTGGCAGTTTTGACTCTCACCGTAAAGTAGCACAGAGGGTTAATATGCCTGCTGCAAAGAATGTCTATCAGCATTTACAGAACTGTATTTTATGTGCATAGCTTAGTGGGTTGCTGCTTTTGTGACAAAGATCCCTTTGTTACTCGTGGGTCAACTGCACCTGGCGCTGAGGTTAGGGTGGATGGTGTTGATTATTTAGAAATAATAGGTTTAAAAGCACCTGCTGCAGAGTTCGAGTTTCTCGTTGCTCAATTGAGCGTGATTTCTGATATTTGTCTGTTTTCATGAACATCACTGCATGATTTTGGTCGGGAGAAAGTGTCACTCATAGTCGTTGAATGTCACTCATAAGTACATTGACACTATGAAAATGTCACACATAAGCAATCTGAAACCTTGGCAGCTATGTTCTCCCCAGAGGGGTAGGTCAGGAACCTCTGCTCGTCTTACAGTAGAGCGGGTAGCACCAGTGTCAATGAGGAATGAGATAGGATTCCCATTCACCATTCACCACTCGCCATCCTATACCTTTACAGCATGGTATTGAGGCTGGTGAATTTAAACTTGATAGCTAGACATCCTAGTCTCTTCACCCTTTCAATGCAACGAGCAAGGTCCATCGGAGGACTGAGACCTCATTGGGTATGTCTAAGATTTGAGTATAGATTCCATGCAGTGTAATACCTTAATGGGCCCAGGAAAAAAATGCTGCAACAGGTGCATGGAGCCTTTCTGAGCCTGCACACGTATGTAAATTATATTCATGATACAGCTCCTGTATCACCAAGTTCAACATTCATTCCAATTGCCTACATGTCAAAATGAAGATTGGAATTTGACTTGACACTTGGTAACATCAACCATACAATCCACTATGAAGATATTTATTGGGAATATATTGAACTGTCTTCACTCCTTTCCTAGAAATGGAAAAATAACTACAGAGATGCTGCTGCACAAAATACAAAGATAAAGTACTTTGTGCAATTCTCATACATGACCATCAGGGGCATAGTCCCTGCACTGCTTTCAAATAAGCAAAGGCCCCCATGCTTGGTAAAAACTCAATCTTCATACCAGCATTCAAATAAACACAAAATCCCATAGACACAACCCAACAACATAAAAATTACTTCATTCACCATGTGACCTGCACTGGCAATTGATCTAAAGAATGCTGCATGTCAAGTAGTTTCTTTACAACCCCACCTGTTGCTTCATACAACAGCACAGTTTGCTGTCAACAAGTGACACATAGCAAATAGTATGTAAAACAATTTCATTTGCAGGCTTTTCCCCTTTCCCCTATGACAAGGTAGGGCATGTATAGGTCTAGATCAGACTCAGTAGAAAATCTTAATTCAGATGATCTTTGCGATGTGACTAAAAGAGTAACAAGAAGGTGTGGTAAATGCCTACTATCAACTACGTATCTGCTGGATCAATACTTAAATGAGGTGCAAAAATATCTCCAACCATGCACATTGTACACATGTTGGGACTAGACTGCTGGAAAAATAAGTTTGAGTGCTGTGGAAAAAAAAAGACACAGGCGTGGAGGTGAAGGATATAATAAAATCATACTTAATAGAGCAAATTCAAGTAAAGGGTACAAAGAAGAAAGTTTGGACCCAGATACTAGCAAGGTAGAACTGACAAGGGAAGAAAATAAATTATTGGGATGAGAATGTCCTCTGCATGATGTGGGACTAACTGCAAATATCTGGTAACCAGGTTTTTGATTTTGGCCTTAGCCTCATGGTAATCAAGAATGTGTGCCAAGGCCTAGGCCTGTTGACATGAGAAAGTTCGTAGACCAATACTGGACTTGGAGGGGCGCACAAAGCACACTCTCAATGGTAATGGAGTGGACTACTGTCTCTGTCATGGGCTTAGTATATAGTGCAGTAATGGCAGGGTATTGTGTTCAGGGCCGGACTGGCTACCGGGCATTTCTAGGTAAACAATGGAAAATCAAATGGTTTTAAAGTATGCTTTAAAACCATTTGTTTTGCATGGTGTATTTAGAAGCACATGCAGGTCCCCAACTACGAAATCAGCCCCCACCGCAGTGAAATCAGCCCCCAGCTTGGCAGCACACCAAAACGCCCGGTAGCCAGTCCGGCCTTGATTGTGTTTTGTGAATCTGTGGCTGTGACTAGATCTTTTTGTCTGTATCACATGAGTAGCAATCTGCTAGTTCATATGTGTAAAGTTCCACTGCTACAGGTTAACTCAGGTCGTAGTGCAAACATCACTGTGCATGTATGTCTGTGTGTGACCTGCATAGTCCATACACTGTGTGTACGAGTGAACCACAGTAATGGCAGCCTGCGGATTCCACTTTGGAAACCCTTGGCTTGTTTGTGTGCACAAGATGGAAATGGTGTTGTTTTTGCGAGATACTGGTAGAGTATATTTGACATGCCTGAAGCTGGTGGGTGGAGACCTAGACAAAGGGAAAGTGGAGACAGGCTTCCCTTTAGAAAGTTGATTAGGTTCTTTTTTTTGTTGCAGGAGCTGCTGATGGGTCTTCCAGAACTCTGACATTTGTTACATGGGAGTGAAGGTGGGGCTGCAGTCTCTATTCTTCAGAGTGTGAAGGGTCCTTTAGGTGAGGCCAGCCTTTTGTCTGTCTTCCTGATCACTGTTAAGTGTGCATGTTGATAGCTAGGCACAGAATGATCAAACCTTTTTGTGCCTCTTTTGTGGGTACTCCAACCTGGAAATGAAACTGGTATGAGGAGCATCAAGCTCCACAAAGATTGAGGGCCTGATTTAGATCTTGGTGGACCTGGTCCCGCCGTCACTTTTCTGAAGGTTTCACCACCTGCCTACTTGGTGTTTCGCCCACTTGATTTAGATGTTGGCGGGCCCATGAACGAAAGACGGTTCGGGGGCTGCCGACTCCACCAGGATTTCCCTCTCGCGTCGACGGTGCCATAGGCAAAAGCGGCAGCCAGGATTACCGCCGGGCTAATCACGATGTGCCTTTCCATTGGGTAAACTGTGGCAGGTATACTGCCTTACTTGAGTTGGCAGAATCGAAGGAAATGAGGTAAAAACATACCTTTCTGTTTCCCATTTCCGTTTCCGTCTTGAACCCCATTCTCCAGTTCCCTTCTTTGCTGCTACAACTTGAGCACAATGCTAATCATCTCCGTTGTCACTGGGATCAATAGTATTTTTTTTTTTAAACTCTTTTCTTACTATGAATCGTGTGTTGACATTTGCCTTAGCCACGTGTATTTTTACATTGCTCTTACATGCAATTTATTTTCCATGTGTAATGCATTAGTGTTCATTTTATTACTTGTCAAGGTAAAACTTTTATTGTGGTGGTTGTGGGTGTTGTGTTTGTGGTGCATGTAGGTGTGCATTCAACAGTGTGTGTATGTTGTATGTGTGCTCTGCTATGTGTACAAAAAGGGGCATGACATATTATCTACATACATTTTTGAACCAAACACTACTTATATGTGTAGTGACACATTATAAAAGTGGTACTTACCAGTCTCCACTCCACCAGGGACTCACTATATCAGTAATCCGCCGCTAGGACATCACCAGCACAACTGTGAAATGGAAATCGGCTCGGCGCAAACCCGCCAGCCTGATGGCAACGGAGTACTGTTAGCCAGCAATGGAGTCCGCCACATCGACTGAGGTGCGCCGCTTACACAACGGTAAACAGTCTTTCGATGCGGACATCGGTTTAGCCAGCCTACATCTAAATACGGTAGGCGAGACTCCGTCAGTTGAACGGAGTACTTGTAACCGCCACCACGGAGGGACGATGGGAGTCCCGCCAAGATCTAAATCACGCCTGAGTCTGGAAGATTATTTAACAAAACAACAAGAGCAACCCTTATGTCCATGCAAACAGGGGTATCAAGTGATCCTTGAAACAGGCGTTCACATGGAACTCATTCTTGAGAAAATTATGAATGTGACAGATTTACGGACTAAATCCAAGTTAAAAAAAAGTCAATTAAATTGTTTGGAAACGCAATATTAGCACAGCCAGTGTATTTTAGTACGCAACTCCGGTTCAGCCAAACCGAGTTTATATTCAACAACAATCAAATAGACAACAATTATTAGGAGTGTTTCAGAAAGAGGATAGGATAAGAGGACCCCAGGTGTGTGTCAGCTCGGTGATTCCTCGGGAACGGTTGGATGCCAAAAAGGGGTCCACCTCTCGACAGTCCCAACCCTGAATGCTATAATAGCACAGGTGAATGGGATGATCAAGCGGGATAAGGAAAGGAAGGGGTCAGCAGGGAGGGAGATCTGTAAAGCAAAACGATATTGGTAAGTACAGGTTTACGCTATGTGCCTCTTATGACTACCTAGTGAGCCTTTCGTACCTGTAAAGTAAACAAAATTTCCTCATTCCAAGGAGATGAATGAATTAACAACCCTGCCACTAGGTCAGCAAGGAATGGGGGGTTGCGCTAGGAAAGGGGTCAAAAACAGAAGGGAATTCAATTGCCTTTGTTCCACACGAAGCATCTTGTCGCACTCTTAACACATGACACATATATGAGACACCTGCAATATAGAACCATACACACCAGCGTACATGACAGGGTCCGCTTCACAGGGGAAGAGCACAAGGCCACCTCTTGAACCCCCTGTTAAGGTTACACAAACAACAATCACCAAAATACTCCTTTTGATATACTGCAATTGTAGTTGTGTAACATGCCATAAAGGAAATGCGCAATCCAATAATACTTTGTAGCTCTGACCTCACCTAATATAACCAAACGGTGTACTCTTCGTTCTGTATCCTCCAGTGTCTAAATCATAGAACGTTATTGAAGTTGTCTGTCACTCCAATCCACACTGGCAGGCAATACTGTAAAGAAATAGTCTTGTTTTAACCCAAACAGGGCTCAATAGCAATGTCAGCTGAAAGCGGAGTCTCGACCTTGTTGGTGCAAGTGCACCCTTACCATTTACCAAAATACGGGCAGGAACAGGCAGCGCGACGCGCTGCTCCGACAGAGGAATAATCAGCACTGATCCCGGCTCCGGAGGCTCCTTTAAGCTAACCACCTCTTCCGGTTCGCGGGTTTTCTTCCCGAGGGCAAACGCAGATACTTCCGCTTTGCCTCATGGGAAATGTAGTCCGTTCACCATGCCGGCAGCGCGCAACTCGCGCCGGGAGCCAGAATGGATCTCCGGAGCATACGTGGATCCTCGAACCTCTATGTCTGCCCACCATCCCTCCAACCAGGACCAGGCCCTGCTGTACCCAGCAAGGAGGGTTCGTCCCGCGGGAGGTGTAGCTACGCTGCGTGTGTCGGTAAGTGGGCTAAGTGTGTGTGTGACAGCACATCCCTCCTCCGAAGGGCGCCTACCAGGTCGGAGTTTTTTCTATGGAATGCGGATGTCAAACGAGGTTCGTGTACGTTTGCAGCAGGTTCCCAGGAGTTTTCCTCAGGACCATAATTCTTCCAGGTTATGAGATACCACAAGGAGCCCTTCCGTCTTTTTGAGTCCAAAATAGATTTTACCTCGTACTCTGGCTCTTTGTCTATCCAGATCGGTGTTGGCTGTTTTTTCACAGGCTTACAAGAAGGTTTCAACAGGGAAACATGGAATACCGGATGTATCCTCTTATTCGATGGTAATGCCAACTTAACTGCTACAGGATTGATGCATCGCACTATTTTGTAGGGGCCTATGAACCTCGGATTGAAGATGCTGTATCTTTTAAAACGTATGTTTTTTGTTGACAGCCATACATAATCCCCTCTTTTATATTCCGGACCAGGGCGTCGGCATTTATCCGCATACTTCTTGTATTGCTCCTTGGCCTCTAGTAAGTGTTGTTGAGCAACCATGAATGTTTTCTGTATTTTTTTGGTGCGTACCTTTAGTTCAGGAATTTTTTCCGTGTTTCCTGGTTGCACCAAGGGAATAAACCTAGGGTGTAATCCATAGGTACAATAAAACGGAGCCATTTTGATAGAACTGTGATGGGCACTATTATATGCTACCTCCGCAAGCCATAACAAGTCCACCCACGCATCATTGGTTTTGTCTACGTAACAACAGAGGTATTGTTTTAGGTTTGGTTTATGCACTCCGTTTGGCCATCCGTCTGAGGGTGAAAGGCAGTCGACGTGTTAGCAGAGATTTGGAGGGGTTTACACCATATATTCCAGAAGTGGCTGGTGAATTGTGAACCCCTGTCAGACACAATGACCGTTGGCAAACCATGCAAACGCACAATATTCGTGAGTAACAACTGATCCAACTGAGCAGACGATGGAACCGCTGGACAAGCTATGAAATGCCCCATCTTGGTGAGGCTGTCAACAACCACTAGTATGGCAGTACATCCCTGGTCTTTAGGTAGGCCTACGATAAAATCCAGAGAGATATGATCCCAGGGCTTTTCAGGGGTAGGTAAGGGATGAAGCAACCCCAGAGGTTTTCCATGATCCGACTTGACTTGGTTGCATACCTCACAACTTTTAACCTGTTTTTGTATGTCTCTACGAACGGTAGGCCATTAAAACCTGCATAACACCATCTCCAATGTCTTATCCATTCCGGTGTGACCTGCGCAGGGATTCTCGTGACACCACTGGAATACTTCCGTCTGTAACTTAGAGCAAGGAACTAACAATTGTTGTCTTTTCATAGGTAATCCTTTCTTTATTTGCCAGGCAGGATTGTTCCCTAACCAGTTCTTCCATTTGGGTCTCCTCATGGTGAGTTTTATTTGATCAAAAAAGTGGTCTGTCTGAACAAGGCCGATCACTTTACTAGTGGGAATGATGGCCTGTGTCTTTTGTGTCTCTGGTTCGATCGTGGTGTCCTGTCGTGAAAGGGCATCCGCTTTTTTGTTATCGACTCCAGGGCGATATGTTACCACAAAGTCGAATTCTGCAAAAAAGAGCATCCATCTTAGATGCCTAGGGGTGAGTAGTCGAGCCGATTTCATGAACTGTAAGTTCCTGTGGTCTGTGTAGACGGTGATGATGTGTTTCCCTCCCATCAAGTAGTGCCTCCACTCTCCAAAGGCGTTTTTAATGGCTAACAGCTCTTTTTCTGCAATGGTATAATGGGATTCGGCCTGATTCAGCTTACGGGACATATACGCAACCGGATGCAGCTGTCCTGTGTCTTTGTTTCTCTGAGACAACACCGCTCCTACCGCTATATCAGAAGCATCTGCTTCTACCACGTATGGTATGTCGTTGTCTGGATGTGCTAAGAAAGGAGCAGATGTGAAGACTTGCTTCAACACCATGAAAGCATGCTGGGCCTCCTACGTCCATTGGAACGAAACATTCTTTTTCAGCAGTTTTGTGATAGGCGTCACCACACATGAAAACTGGTTAATGAAGCGCCTATAAAAGTTCGCAAGGCCCAGGAAACTCTGTACGTCCTTTACAGTTTTTGGCGGGGGCCAATCCATAACTGCCTGTATTTTGCGATGAGCCATTTCCTGTCCCTCAGCAGATAGTATGACTCCCAGGAATTCCACCTTCTTCACATGGAACTCGCATTTACTGAGCTTACAAAATAAGTGGTTCTTACGTAGTGTTTGCAATACTGCTCTTACATGCGTGGTGTGTTCTTCTTCTCTGTTGGAGTATATTAAGATGTCGTCGATGTATACTATGGCCGTTATGTCCAGGTAATCTCTGAGTACGTCGTTCAGCGCTCGAAAGTCCACACAAGTCCTTAATTTGCCATTTGCTTTAGGGATGAAGAAGAGTGGCGAAGCAGCCGGGGATTTGGACGGTCGTATAAACCCGTTCTTCTGATAGGTATCTAGGTATTCCCTTAGGTGTTCGTTTTCCGGTTCTGTGAGCGCATAAATCCTACCACATGGTATTACTGCTCCAGGGATTAGGTCTATTGGCAGTCGTACACTGATGTGGGGGTAATACGTTCGCTTGTTCTTCGTTGAAGACATCTTCCAGATCGTTGTATTGGAAGGGTAAGTCTATTTCTTGCTCTTCGGCAGTGGCTATTATATGTTTCGTGGATAATGCTGTAGCTGGATTTTCCTGTGGTTTCTGGCAATGTTCCAAGCAATAAGGAGACACAAATTCCAAGGATGCATTGCTCCAATTGATTGAGGGGTTGTGTCTCCGCAACTAAGGAAGTCCCAAGATTATGCCATATTGAGGGGCTCGTATGATGTTAAAGGTTGAGGGCTCCCAATGGTTGTTCCCACACGTGACTTCCATTTCCTTAGTGTTGTAACATATGGGCCCTGAAGCCAGATGTCGCCCGTCGACTGCCACCACTGTCTCGGGTTCGGTTTTTTCAGCAGCACTAGCTGCAATGTTCTGGCCAATTCATCATCCATGAAGAGTCCTGTGGCTCCTGAATCTATCATGGCCTTAAGAGTATGCCACCGGTTATCTATGCGTACTCGTAGTGTTACATAAAAATGAATGGAGGGGTCTCCTAACCCTTGATTGATGGAAGGAATAACATTCACGCCCAAGAACTTCCCTTCCCTTCTTCTTGGGCTCTGGAGTTTTCCGGCTTCCTCACTTCCAGGGTGGCAGTGGTTTGCACTTCTCTAGCCCGACCTTTAGGTTTGACTAAACAATCCTTAACCAGGGGCATAGCTAGGCCTTAGGCTGCCCGTGGCGGCCCCTGCGTTTGCCGCCCTCGGCAAAATGATAGAAGAGCGGGGGGGGGAGGTGTTAGCGGCCGCTGCCGATTCTTGCGGCCGCGACGGCCGCAGGTAAGAGCGGGGGAAGGGGGACCGGCTGCCGCCCCAAAACTTGTGCCGCCTGGGGCGGTCCGCCCCCATCGCCCCCCCCTAGCTACGCCACTGTCCTTAACATAATGGCCCTTCCTTCCACAATATAGGCAGAGACCGTTCTTCCTTCGTTGTTCTCTTTCTTCGGCTGTGAGAGAAGCTCTTACTGTGCCTATCTCCATCGTCTCTGGGGTGTTACCGCCGCTCCCCATGGTACTCCTATTTTTCTCGAATCTAGGAGCGGGCCGGTCAACTCGCCTTCTGTCGTTTTTGCGTTCGGCTAGTCTATGGTCCAGTCTCAAGGTAGATTGATGAGTTCCATACATGTAGTGGGTTGTGGAGCTATAGGTGCCAGTACATCCTTCAATTCGTCTTTTAGGCCCTGGTAAAATAAGGCTGCTTGTTTTGCTTCTGGCCAGTCGGTTTCGGCTATCAACCTTTGGAAGGTGTTGATGTATACCATCAAATCCTTATTTCCTTGTTTTAGGTCGAGCAACTCACGGTCTGCAATAAAAGCAGCAGCTCTTCGGTCAAACACCCTCTCGAATTCGGTATGGAAGGCTGACCAATCATATATTAAAGTGTCATCTCGACGTACAAACGGAACAGCCCATTGTGCAGCGTCCCCCGCTAGGTAGGAAATTGTGAATGCTACCCATGCCTGATTCGTAGTAAAGGCCTTAGGTTTACAATTGAAGTGCAACATTATTTGTGTGAGGAACACTTGGACCTTATTGGGATCTCCTGAGAATCTTTCTGGTGCAGCGAGCGGGCTAGGTGTGGGCATCTCTACACTAAAAGGGACTGTGGGATTGGAGAAACCCCCCGTGTATCTCCCTACACCTACGTCAAAGGGGTTTCGCTGCATTTGTTCTATCTTCTGTTTAAGGTTTTCAGTTTCTGCTCGAGAGGGGGCTAAATCAAGTTGTACCGCTACCAGGACTCCTATGACGTCCTCTAATGTGGCCATCTTTGTATCGATCCACCCAGGAGGAATTAAATACGTAGGCTGATTATTCTGTCAGCTCAGTGATTCCTCGGGAACGGTTCAATGCCAAAAAGGGGTCCACCTCTCGACAGTCCCAACCCTGAATGCTTTAATAGCACAGGTGAATGGGATGATCAAGCGGGGGAAGGAAAGGAAGGGGTCAGCAGGGAGGGAGATCTGTAAAGCAAAACGATACTGGTAAGTACAGGTTTACGCTATGTGTCTCTTATGACTACCTAGTGAGCCTTTCGTACCTATAAAGTAAACAAAATTTCCTCGTTCCAAGGAGAGGAATGAATTAACGACCCTGCCACTAGGTCAGCAAGGAATGGGGGGTTGCGCTAGGAAAGGGGTCAAAAACAGAAAGGAATTCAATTGCCTTTGTTCCACACGAAGCATCTTGTTGCACTCTTAACACATGACACATATATGAGACACCTGCAATATAGAACCATACACACCAGCGTACATGACAGGGTCCGCTTCACAGGGGAAGAGCAGAAGGCCGCCTCTTGAACCCCCTGTTAAGGTTACACAAACAACAATCACCAAAATACTCCTTTTGATATACTGCAATAGTAGTTGTGTAACATGCCATAAAGGAAATGCGCAATCCAATAATACTTCGTAGCTCTGAGGTATTCCTAATCACCTAATGTAACCAAACGGTGTACTCTTAGTTCTGTATCCTCCAGTGTCTAAATCATAGACCGTTATTGAAGTTGTCTGTCACTCCAATCCACACTGGCAGGCAATACTGTAAAGAAATAGTCTCGTTTTAACCCAAACAGGGCTCAATAGCAATATCAGCTGAAAGCGGAGTCTCGACCTTGTTGGTGCAAGTGCACCCTTACCATTTACCAAAATACGGGCAGGAACAGGCAGCGCGACGCGCTGCTCCGACAGAGGAATAATCAGCACTGATCCCGGCTCCGGAGGCTCCTTTAAGCTAACCACCTCTTCCGGTTTGCGGGTTTTCTTCCCGAGGGCAAACGCGGATACTTACGCTTTACCTCATGGGAAATGTAGTCACCATGCCGGCAGCGTGCAACTCGCGCCGGGAGCCGGAATGGATCTCCGGAGCATACGTGGATCCTGGAACCTCTATGTCTGCCCACCATCCCTCCAACCAGGACCAGGCCCTGCTGTACCCATCAAGGAGGGTCGTACCGCAGTGTAGCTACGCTGCGTGTGTCAATAAGTGGGGTAAGTGTGTGTGTGACAGTGAGTAACCAAACCAGAACCAAAGAAAATTAGAACTAGGTGAAGTAAAACGTCAGCGTCAGAGGTATATTGGTTGATACAAATCAGAGGCAGCAGTTTCTATTCAAAACAGTCATGGATACATAGAGTCAATCATTGCATCAACAAAAAGGAAACATTGTCTGTCTCTTTAATCATGTCGACGGCGTTTCGACCCTTAAGGGATAATAGGGTCTCATCAGGACTCAAATTGCCTGGGGTCTAGGAAAACAAAAAGCTAAAGATTAGGGAACTGTTCGAATCTAGTGTAATAAGAATTACAACATTTTTAAAAAGTACGTACTGGCTAGAAATGGAAAGTACAACAATTATTAATCCAATAGAATCCTCTGGAATAAATCCTGGTAGGTGGACAGAAGTCACTGTCTCTTGAGGGCGGTAAGCCTGTGGAAGAGAAGGGTTTTGTCAATGCTGAGCAGGCAATGATTAAATACGGGGGAACGGGGGAAAAATATATTTGCAATAGAATAAGCTCACCATGTAGTCCACTGAGTGTTCTTCTCTGGTGGACCAACGAGTTGATCAAAAAGGGGGAATTTCTAAGTAGAGGGCTATGTTCAATGTGATAGTCCCTAAAAGCAAAGGAAAAAGAAATGGAGCACATGTTGGTCTAGTGCTCAAAGGACTAATCTGGTCAATCCTCAACAGAGGAGATTTGCTGATTTACCTGAAGGAGCATGGATAGCTCCTGGTAGCGTGGACGCTCCTTTGAGGATAAGGATGCTATGGAAGCGGCCACTTTGGAGTGCAGTAGATATGAGAATGGGAATCCTTCGCGTCGCGTCCTCTGGAGGAGGCGTGTCAGGAGGCGTGACAAATGGAAGCCACCATCCAATTGAGTTGGAGCATGACTTCAATTGTAGCAGTAAAGAAAAGTTGCCGTAAAGGGAATCGCAGCTGCGGTTCCCTTTACGGCAACCTTTCTTTACTTTACTTTACTGCTACAATTATCCTCAAAGGTGCCAGGAGCTATCTGAATCTGGAAAAAACCTGGAAAGAAAACATGAAAGGAGAATAGACCTAAACTAGTTCTGAAATCCTGCCTGCTTTTTAAAAATATTTTTGTTGAGTTTTATGGATGAACATAAAAGAATAGAACTTAAAACAGTGACACATCTTAGTTACACACACATGTACATTATACACCTTTTCCTGTAGCTTATCAAAGATTGTTAGATATTCCTCGTTCATGGCCTACCATTCCCCCGGCCAGCACCACCCTGTAATTACTTCCTTCTCGGTCACCCTGCTGGTGCTCCTGGAGCATCTGATCTCAATCCTGAACCTTCATTTAATAAATAAGCATGCAGTGACCCCAAATGCCTTCAAGTTGGGAGGGGGCGACTGCAGTGCAACTTATATTTCCATTTGCTCATTGCAGCACACCAAGTCCGAGATCCACAATGTATTTATTGGTCAGCACCTTCTCTCTACCCCAGTGTTTTGACCCATGTGCTTTTGCCAACAAGAGAGTTAACACCACCATCTTTCAGCATTTTTTGTTAATACTGTGCACCCAACCCAAGAGTGCTATTTTGAGATCCAATTGTATGCTTTCTACCATCATTGTCGAAAGGGTGTCCCCAACCACCCCCCAATAGCCGTTTATATGTGGGCAGGCCCAGGCTAGATGCAGGAAATCCACATCACCTACCCTACATCTATGGCACTGCGATTGTTTGATTATCCCGCTTTGGCATAAGTCTAATGGGGTACAGTATAACAAAATTCAAATATTTAAAATGTATTATTATGCAGAGATTGATGCTTGGGGTCAATCGCACAGACTGGGAGCAGCAATATTGCCAGTCTCTGTCCTGAGCGATATATGTAATGTATTATCGCTCCTGTTTTTAGAAGTGGAAAAGCATATCGTAGTTTCCTACTGCACCCCATTATGCTAGTACATCACCGGCAGCTTCCTAGGCGACTTGATGACAATCAGCGTCTCCAGCGGTTTAAAAGTGCAGAAAGCACCCTGTGTATTCTTTAGATGTGGCGTTTAGCCTATAATATAAAAATATATCTAGCACCATGCCCCTGAAGTACCAATAAAGGGTCCATCGCCACGAACAAGCTGTCTTGATACAGATCACCTGATTGTTTAATGTTTCATTTGCCCAATTGCTCTAGTAGTTTCAGTTTGCTTTTTAGAGACAACCCTGGCTGCTCAGCAAGGGGAAAGATGGTGAACATTGTAGTTTCAAACCTTTGTTCTCATTTAGTTTATGCCAGGCTTTTATGGTGCATTGTACATTGTGTATTTTTGTTGTGCGCTTATGTACTGCTGGCATAGTAACGTTTGCAATGGCGTGTGGGACACATTTCTACTTCAACTGCGAGATGTGCCATGAACAGCTGGGGGGGGGGGTGCCAATAATAGACAAATTGTGCCCCTGTCTGCTGTCCCTACGGAGGGAGTGCTGTAATGTCCGTCTTTCTTAGCCCCTTAAAACAGGGTTTTCCCAGACACTTCCTGTGTCTATCCCCAAATTTGCTTTCCAATGTTTACCAAGTTAATCACCACTAATGATTTCTATGCTACCACTGTCATCGACTACAGGAATTATTCCCTTGGGAGGGTTAGGTCTAGCTGAGACCTTCACCTTACAGTAGCTCTCCAGAATGATAAGTCTGATTAAGAGGAGAAGGCCAGGAAGTGTGAGAGGGAGAAGCTTGATTAGCTTGCCAGGAACAAGTGGAAAGGAATAGAGTGAGACAGGAAGCATGGCCCCTTGAGGAGAGAAAGAGAGCGCATGAGTACCAGGAAAAGGTTAGGTAGGAAAATGAGAGGGATTTGGAGAAAGACAGAAGCTCAGGTTGGCAGTGGAGACAACTACATCTTGGAAAAGCAATTCTACTCCCAACTCTTCAGGAGTTCCTGCCAAGGTTCCAAATTAACGTGCACATGTATGTGGAGGGACAGGATATTTTGGAATGGTTTATGAGCTTTGAGATTCTTTGTAGAGCTCAGGCTTTATGGTGTGTCAAAGGCCTCTGCTTTCATAAATCACTTGCCCACAGAGCATACAGCAGTCATGGGAAGGATGCAGGCTGAGCAAATGAATTATGAGCAAATGAAAGGGATCTAATTAGAGGGTTTGGGCTGAAGCTAGTGCAGTACCTACAAAGGTTTAAGGAGAGTAAGAGAGCAGACTGTGTACCATTTTTTAACTGGATTCATGGTGTGTTGCGTGATTGAAATGAATGGGTGAAAGGGATGGATCTCAAGGATTTACATTCCTTTCACCAGTAAATGGTGACAGAGAGACTCGAGGAGGAGCGAGCTATCACACTTATGCAATACCTGACAGAGAGGGCTCCAGAGAAACTTCCAGCATTGGCTGACAAGTAGTTACCTAAAAGGTTTTTAAAAGGTCTGGCGCCACCTGGCTCCAAGCAAGAGGGATGGGGAACTCTCAACAGACTGGATTTAAATAGAGTGTGAAATTCACGTAACTTGCTTTCATATAATTGTGTGAAATTTCAGGAAAATTCTGAGTAATTATACAGAGTTATGGAAAACGCGAAATAACTGCTGGTTGCGTTATGGTTGTTCAGTTTGTATCTGCGTTCCTCCGCTATAGTTTTACTGCAAACAGCAGCACAATTATGCAGCTGGCGGAATTTCAGAAATTTCATGTAACAAGCATAACACAAAATTCCCAAAATTATGCTAGAGTAATTTACATTTTTCCCTGGCCTAGTTCCAAACCAGGGAATAAGGGGCTCGACGTGCCAAGACAGGACAGGAAGGGAATTGGGTTCCAAGTCAGGAACAACATGAGAAGGAAAGCCAGACAGGTTCTTCCAATTTCAGGGTGATTTCTTGTTTCAACTCTCAGAAGAAGAGCCACTTCAAGAAAGACTGTCAGGTGAAAGACTGCATGAGTTGCACTCATCATAGCAAGTGTGTTGTCTGTGGGTGAAGGACTTGAGGGGACCCAGTTGCACTCACCCTAGTCACTATGGAGATTTGGGAAAGAGACCCAGATACCTTGAAGCACATACACCCAAACACAATTGGGTTTGTATAAGAAGTTAGAATCAATGGGAGAAAGGTTCCTGGTTTAGTTGCCAGTGGAGAGAACATGGAGTATCTGTTTGCCAGAGTTGATGTAGAAATCAATGGCAAGTTGGCTATGGTTGATGTACGGGGTGAAAAAGAATCAAGGGGCTAGATGTCTCTGGGGCAATGATCTGTTTGCCCCTGGTTTAGTACCTGGACCATATTCCTACATGCCTTGGACCACATCAGCTGTGTTGACCACAGCACAGGCTGCACATCAGCCTCAAAAAGAGACTGGGACCATTTCTGTTATGCAGAGACCATACCAAAGTAGTAAGTGACTCAGGACAGACTCTGAGAAGGTACTGGCCATGGCATCCATTTCCTGTGCTCCAGATGGAGAGGAGGATGAGATAGCTCAAGAAAACCAGCTATTGTAGTCTGGGTTACTGCCAGAGCTGCAGGCCTTAGCTGCTGGAGGACCCATCTGTAGCGAATGCCCCTCACTGCAGTCAAGCCTTCATTGTAGAGACAGATGCCTAAGGGAAGGGAGTTGGTGCAGTTCTGGCTCAACTTGATGACATGGGGACCTCCAGGTCCCAAAAGATCCCTTTCATCTGCTGAGTCACCCAGTGATCTATACTGTATTCTGCAATCTTCAACCTGTGCAAGGAGCTGCTTGGAGTTCTACTCACAGATAACAGCACTAAGATTCACCAATATGAGGATGATACACAACTCTACTTGAAAGTCTCCTCTGCTTCAGACATCTAAAACTTCAAACACTGCCTACACTTCATCTAGACATGGAGATGCACTGCCTACCTAAAGCTCAAGTCAATCAAGACAGAATTCCTGTCTGTTTTTGCCATGAACAAACAAGAAACAGGACAAACCTGGCTCAATTACATGAATCTTAATGACTTTGAACCCCACCTTTGACCATATGCCAAGTCACTTGAATTTACCCTGGATGCCAACCTCATGTTCAAGGAACACCTGATGAAAAACAAACAAAGACAGCCTGGTACCAGCTCTCTTTTCTTCCAGAAAGTGACTTCAGAACTGCTGTTCAAGCCTTAGTACACTCACACTTGAATGGTAGTAAACGTCTGTTCCATGGCTACTAGACTGCGCACTAGCACCCCTTAAGGGCATCTTACACACTACAGCACATCTCATTCAGGCCTGAAGATTTATGATCACATTACCCCATCCTGATGGAACTCCATTGGCTTCCCTTGCCAGTCCACATCATCAAAACCAGCTGCAACATTTACAAAGCCATCACAACCATCCTCACTTATTCTCACTTATCTTATAGACAAGGTCGTCATCGCGTGTGGTTCTCGGCACACCCACAGCCAAGACATAATCAGACTTCAGACTGAGAAGTATGAAAAAATGAAAGAGCAAGGCAGCAGGTCTTTTCCATCTATGTACCCTTGATCTATCACTACATCCCTGTATTCATCAGGACTGCCCCAATGCTGCTTCAATTTAAGAAAGAGTTGAAGACTCAACTCTTTAAAGAACACTACATCACAAAGCATTAACTGTCCATAATGTATCTACCTCTCATATCACTTGTTGACTTTATGCTTGTCTTTTTAGTGCTTAATTTGTAAAAGATTGAGTGCCGGTGTCCAGGGCTCTGCTCAGAAGCCTGCTGCGGCTGACTCAGTTGAACATCGGTGCACTGAATGGGAAGGGTGTGTAATCCTAAGTCCACCTCATTCCTCTTTAATCCACTACGAGACACTTCCTGCCCTTTTCTCTCTCTTTCACAAGGCCCTGCTTTCTTCCCTTGTGACAGGTTTTCAGTCTTTTTCTTTCTCCGTCTTTCCCACTTTGTTTATTTTTCCCTTCTCTTGTTCTCATACAGAAAAATAAGTGCTGGTCCCCAAAAATGAGTGCCAGAGGCCTCCACCAGCAACCACAGGCTCATATTAAGCAGTGTCTTTAATCCTGTACACCATTTAACTGCCTTTTGGCTATGTCTGTGACATAGAAATATCATATTAATAAACAAAAGAGAGAGAGAGCTGGGTAAGTGAGAACTTGTTTGCCTTCCCAACCGATAATAAATATAACCAAAGAAGAACGAGTTAGCTACCTATTTTCACTGTCTCTGTAGAGACACATTCCTCATAATTTGTAAGGCTGGCGTGCCTTTGGAACCCGTTGGGTGTTTTAAAAGAACCCTCACTCACCAACCTAGTTGGTAACATGCTTCATCATTGGGTTCCCACCCTGGTCGCCGAATGCTTCCAGGGTGTGCTACGACACCTAATTACAGCGGAGCTGGTTTTTCTTGAGGATCTGTGACTGTGACGGTGGTGAGTGGCGTTTTAAAATTGGCTCGTGATCTCCTGAAAATTTTAATCATAGTGGAGGTCCCAGTCAATTTTAAAAGTAGTGGTGGATATTAGTAGGATATAAATTGATCCCACTTATCCTAGTGTGGTCAACATGTTTCAGCCACCTGATATAATGCCTCTTAGGGCCAACGTGGCTTTCATCCAGACCAGAATAAAAAAGTGCGCATGCGCTATGGCATGCAAATCTTTAGGTTGTACTTACAAACCGGATCATTATTTGAGATACTCACCTTTTGCGATTCATCCTGTAAATAAAGATTATGAAAAACAGCATCCATTGTCAGATAGGTAGTTTTTTGATGGAGCCAGGATATACTATGACTTTTTTCTGGTAACCATGACTGGTGATTTCCATTGTTATACTGCCTTACTGAGGTACTATGTTCATACATGCAAACTCATGCATTCTTCTGAGTAGAACTCATTTCACAAGGACAAAAAGTCCATGCCAATACAGTTATCTTAACATTGGAGGACAGTACACATATAGATAAGTTTTCTTGCTTATCTAGGTGCCATGCGTAAACATATTTCAGCCGACTGCGTTGCGCACTTTTTTTCCGATAGACGAAGAGATTATTTTCATGTTGTGTTGTAAACTAATATTCGTGCCTTCTAGTACCGTATTGATTATTATACAGGTGATTTTATTCAAAGGATTAGCAAGAGACATACTGTAGCCGACTGCGCCACGCACCCCTGTGTGCTTGGTAGTAAGGTTTTCATTTTTATGCAATATTTTTTAAGTCAATTACCAATGCCATGTTTTTATCTTATTTAATAATCGATGTTAAGGAAATGGTTTTGTGAAAATTAGCCGACATCGCTTATCACCGAGGCATGCAGGTGAGTTAACATGCAGTGAAAAACGGATTACGATTAATGAAAATAGAGACTAACTCTTAGTTTTGTAGCTGTTAGCTACATGGGATGCTCCGAGGAGGTAGACCCTGTCGGCACACTCTGAAATACGACATAATAGTAGTTTAGATCAATTGAATTTCAGGGTACAAATGTTTAGTCTTATTTAGTTTACCTGAAATCAGGCTCCCCCAGTATCTAGATCCCCACTTACTTCATCAAGGTGTCTCCCCCTACCCGTTCGCCCTTGTGAGTCCCGCATCTTGTGCGTCGACCCGGAAGTTCAGCTTAAATATTACACTCTCTGGTTTTCCCGCCAACGTTTAGGCTCTTGTGTGTACCGCTAATTGGGCGGTGGCTGTCTGCTCTGTTGTTTTTGGGACTCCAGCGATCCGTACTCTGCTGAGTCCCTAAGGGGGTGGGAATTGACCCTCAATGTCACCAACTGTTTGTGCGCATGTGCAGGTACCGCGGTTGCCATGGTTCCCAACAATGCGCGTCCCCTAAGGGGATAGTGTTGATATTTTTGGTAGATCTGGTCGCCACTTTCAAGTTACGAGTAGGCGCTCAGTGTGCACTAATTCTTCAGTATTGTGAATGTATTAACACTACTGTTTAAGGTTTTTGTGATTATATGATTAATATCTTCATAATAATAATCCATTCTGTATTAGGGGGCAGGGTTTTGAATCCCAATCCTCCCTAGTGCTCCTTGAGGTGTGCTTTTACTGAGCAAAGTTATTTCCACAAAGTGGCATAGGTGGTTTGAAGACGGTTCTATTGGAGAAGGTTTAATAGTTATTCCTAGCAGTAAAACTCCCATCATTTTCTAGAGATCCTATTGGATTCTATTTGGCTCGCAGGATGCTCCTATTAGTATTTCTACTTTGGGCATTATTGTGTATGTGATATGGAGGCTAGAAGTTGGTGGAAAATATTCTGTAGGGGAGAGTTTAGTTATGCCTCTAGAGTCCAGTTGAAAGTGACCCAAGCCAGTTCTAGAAGTACAGACAGAGAATCCACATGACCTGTCCGCTGTGACTGCAAAAATGGGAGCAACTGAACTATCTGTTGTTCCAGTCCCATGTACTCATCTGGTGCTGTCTGTCTCACAGCCAACTTCACAGAGGTGAGGGTATATCATATGAAGTCTGACTTGCAAGGAAGATGTTGCACTCCTGTCCTGAAACACCTGGAGGCAAACTGGCCTGTTGAGAAAGTGAAGGAGCCTGCTAGCCCTGCATGAAGTGTGATTGTCCAGGATGAGCCAGAAGCAACTGACGCTGGAGCTTGATGGTCTTTCCACCCAGGAAGCATCCGGAGCAGAAACTATCTTGACAATCAGCTGGCATCATGGCAACATTGTGAACTTGTGCAGAAGTGAACTGTGCTGCTGTGACATGGCAAAGCTGTGCAGAACCGACTGTGGTGCTGCAACGTAGTGAAGTTTTGCCCGAGCACATGTGGCCGCCGTAGCTCAGAATTGCATCTGAGAGGATTGTTCCGCAAATCCAGTACCAAGATCTGTGGCTGGATGATGCTACTGGAAGAAGGGTGTGTTGAGGAGGCCCTGTGACCCTTGACACCACAAGCCACCACCCCAACGAAACTGAAGCACAGAAGAGGGCTTGGGACAATGCTGGAGTCTGCTTGCCTGCACATATTCCTGTGTCTTCCTCTGCTGCCTTCTGTAGACTTGAACAGAGTACCAGAGTATTCGCAGCCAGTGTGTCTCCATCCAGAACAGGAAGAGAGCCAGACATGTGCTGTGGGTTACTACTGTGGCTGAAGAGCAGACGGAACTCTGAAATGGTGAGATTAGGACAATTGGGACTAATAAGAGTAGGGCAGAGGAGAGCAAGGGGAATCATCACGTACTGTACACCACACCACTGAAACATCCATTTCTATTACCTGCAGTGTGTAGTGTTAAGTTTTCTATGCATTAAAGTACTTTGTTTTAACAAACACAAGCTCCGGTTGGACAATCCTTTATTATGCTGCTGGGTGATTGTTGGGTTCTGAGCTTTAAGCGCTCCCACATTATCTTCCTGAGAAGTCTGTGACTACTAGTAATCGCTACCAGTGACAATCAAGTGCTGAAGAGGTTTTACTTTGCCCAGTTTGCAGAGTCATAGTAGGATGGATCCCGGCACATCAGAGGCACACGGCCCCTACCCCTATGGCTAAGACCTAGTACACCTACTTGCCCCATGGTCACTTTAACTTGATCTGACAGAAGATGATATGCATTGGATTGGCTCACAACAAATTTACCAGCCCAAAAGATCACGAAGAGTGACTGCAACAAGACACCCATAAAATGGAATGCATGACACAATATACGGACAGAAGAGGATCAAAACGTTTGTATAAGAACAGTCCACCAGTTGACCATAATCCATATCTGATCACCAATGTGAAAGGTCAATACTCCCTTTGTAGAGAGACAACGTCACAAGGAACTTCTTGCACTTTATGCTCAACGGTGATCCATGTTTTCTGTCATTGCTTCAGAAGACTTCGACTTTGAAGACTCGCTGCACATTCTGTGAGGACTTTATGCCGGACTCCCCCTGATTTAATGTCACGCCTCTCTTTCAAAGTTCTCCATCCCCAGATCCCTCTCAAACTTCAATATCTCCACTGATATCTATCCCCTGTTGTAGCACCGCTGCCTGTCTGAACCCAGTGTCACATCAGGTCCCCTAAGACTTAACAGTGAGCAGGGCACAAATCCAAAAAAAAAAACAACATAGAGTGACGTTGTGTGAAGTTATGTCACAGGAAGTGACGTCACACCCCTATAATACCACTTATGTAAAAGGGATTGGTCTACTTCACAGCCACAGCTGAAATACTGTATGTATAAAAATGTAAATATATGTTTATAATAAATGTATTAATATCTAAACCAAACATACACATACAATTGGGAGAGGATGTGGCGTAATGGCCAGAGATGCCGAGCTTGGAGCTGTCGAACTCCTGGTTCGAGTTTTGGCGTCTGCTCAACATCCTGTGATTCTGTGTAAATCACTCAATCTCCCCACGCCTACCACAAAAAAACAAATGTGTAAGGTAACTGGTACTCATGTAAAGCACTCCAATACCTCTTGTCTGAAAGCAAAGCTATGTGTTTCAGACAATAAGTAAGTCTAAGTTTAAAGCATAATCCATGCATTTCTAAATATTTAATTGCTTAGTGTGGACTAATAGACAGATGACCAGTGCTGAGTTTGATTAGGAAACTACGTATTCTTATGTTTGTCATGTATATTTAGAGCTAAGGAAGTCGGTAACGGGGATGACATAGGACATGAAAGCAGGGCTTAATTTGTTCCAGTGATTGCCGATGGACATCACCAAACCCTTTTCCTGGGACCAAAGGAAGTCCCAATCCTAAATAATTAATATCACCGGCCTGGCCCAGCCTGTCTTTGGCCCATTGGAGGCCCATCCCTGTCCAGGAATCTCACAGAATTTCTAGACAACCTGCCACCTGGAATGCCTGGAATGGAGCTATTCGGATCACAAACACAACATGGAGCAATGGGTGAGAGGAGGAGGCTGAGAAATTCGCACCTCATTCCTCTTTGGTTGACTTGTGGATGGAGAAGGTAACTGCGTCCAGGTTCATAATGCACTGTGTGTACTATACAGTGGGCCACACTGCACAGCGGGCTGTCTATTTTACATGGTATTCATACTATACAGGAAGCATATACTGTGTAGGGACTATATACAGAACAAGGGGCTTTTACTGTACATGGACTTGTATAAAAGAGGGATGACCACAATCTGAGGTATACTGAACAGGTGACTTTATATAGTGCAGGCATTCTTACTACAGGACATGCATACAGGACAATCGATCATGCTGTATAGGAGCTTACATTCTACTGGGTTTCATACAATATACAGAATAAACCTGCATTGGAGCAAGACTTGCACAGGGGTGGTGCGTATTGTACAAGTGTTTCATACTTTACATGGGCTTACTTCAGAAGGTCTCACATTGGAAATGGGTTCATAATATGCAATGGGTGTATGATGCATAGAGGCATACTGTACAAGTTGTTAATACTGTACGGGGGGGTCATACTGTGCACATGGTTATTCTGTATTAGGGATTCATATGTACAGAGGGCCCTTTGAGTCTTTCAGGGCCCTGGTTGCTACAACTTTTACAATCTGTTTACAATCAAATACTTTGTTGTGAGGATTCTAAGAAGTACACTGCCTTCATCACTCCTGAAGGGGCACATCAGTTCTGCAGGATGCCCTTTGGCCTCAATTTGCTTCAGTAGTTTTCTAGCAGGTGATGAACAGACTTTTTGAGCGGATGCTGAGTTTGCAGGCTTTCAGGATGATGTATTGATTTTATGGCAAGGCCCGGAGGCCAATATTATGCATAATCCTTTATTGCTCCTCAAACTTAGAATTAGAACACAACAGAACTCTAGAACACTGAACATGCATATAACACAAGAACAGTCAGCCATCTTCCTCTTTTGTTGCTGCTCATTCACAGATAAGTACATTTTAAAATGAACTTGGTGTTTGTATGAGGCATGATAGTTATGATTTGTAAGAGTAATTTATGATTAGAGAGTCTATTTCATGATGTTTATTTAACATGAGTATGTCTGAATGGTTAAAATGATTAAAAAGGATTTTTGATGTTTTTAACTGTTTAATTCAAGTTGTTGACAAGCGTATTATATTTTAAACATATTAAATTTGAAACGATCGCAGGTGTTTTTTTGTGATGTAAATGCTTCGGTTTTTTATATAGATCAGGTTGTGTGCGCAAAGGTTTGTTCTTACCATTGGGGTTTTTTTTTTAAAAACAAGGCGCGTGGGAGACGAACGCGCTGCTCACGAGAAGTCCAGGCGCGTGAAGGTGTATCGCGCTGCGCTCGAGCGGGCTTCAGCATTCTGAAGCTGACGCCCGGCAAGCGCATTGCTTTGTCTGGGTCGCGTCGCGTCTCCTTTCATGTGGAGCGCGAGCGGCTCGATTTTGAAAGGAAATAGTTTAAGATTGATATGTAGAGGCCGCCGTACTCACGCAACGTGCGGTAAAATGGAGCAGATTGAAGGATCAGGTTTTGAGGAGAGATTAAAGGTATATATGGACAAGATGCTTGGAGAAATGGCAGCTACTTTAGATAAGAAGATTGTGCGTAGTGTTGAAAAAGGTTTCATTGCAAAAGACTCTAAGAGGTCTGTGGAAGATGAAAGATTTTGGACTACAGAGGAAGTGGAGGTTGTAGCCAGTGGGTCAAGTCAAGGAGGAGTAAAAAGGACGCAAAAAAGAAAGAATGTGTAAAGAAAGAAGATGGAGAAGGTGTCTGAACGTAAGGTTCAGGCTAATGTGGTTGCTATAAAGGCAAAGAGTGGTGCTATAAAGGCACAAAAGAGATGCCATGGTGTGGTGGCATGCAACACATCTTCTGTGAGTGGAGATGTGGAATTAACCTGTTCTACAAGTTTTGATGATACTGATGAAGGTGAAGATGAGATTCCCCATAAGAGGAGGAAGGTGGGGGATAGAAAAATTAAGCTGGAGATGGGAGATTTTGTAGATCCTCAGGGTGAGGAGATGTTTGACCCACTTCTGATTCAGCATCCTTTGTCTCCACAATGGACTCCTGCAGAGCATGTGGCGGAGTATATTAGATATTGGATTAGGAGGGAAATACCAAAGGTGAGGACACAGTTGAGGTCTGCGTGTCCGAGGCCTAGCTTGGAGAGCAAAGTGGCATATACACCAGAATTGGACCTAAAGATGAAGACTTTTCTGAATAAGTCTGGACGAGACCCTAGAAGGGGTTTAGATAAGGGTCTGAAGGGTTGTCAAGATAGATTACTTGACGTACTGGGACCCCTCACCAAGGTTTTTGATCTGTGTGAGGAGGCACATACTAATAATACTGGAGTGGATGTGCAGGAGTTACGCCAGTGGGTACAAAGGGCAATTTGTCTACTGGGTAATTCGAATGTGGCCTTGTGCGTGGAGAGGCGTAAGAGTATCTTATTAAAGATGGATCTGAAATTGGCGGATTTGGCCAATAAGGAGTTTGGAGAGCAGAGCGATGGTATGCTCTTCGGAGAGGAGTTTGTAAGGGATATGTCGAGGTACGTAGGGACCTTTAATTCTTTGCAGAAGGCACAGAAGGACATTCGAAAGGTTTTTGGTACGGCCGGGAGAATGCGTGGCCGTGGTCAAGGAATCAAGAGAGGTTCTTTCGGTAGAGGATTTAGACCTTATTGAGCAGGATATGGTTATGGATACTCAAGATTGGATAAGGGTAGTTTCTACCCTCACAGACAAAGGTCAAGGTCACGTGGAATGTGTTCTGAGAGAAGAGGAAGAGGATCATCAGGTAAGATGTTACAAAGACACTATTTCTATCCATGTAAAATTGGGCGGCAGACTAGCCCAGTTTGTTTCAAGATGGAAGGAAATAACTCAGGATCCGTGGGTCTTGGAAACGGTGGAAGGTTATCATATGGATTTCATGGAGATTCCAGTTCAGGAAAGGTGTCCCGCTGTGTTAAGATTCGCAAAGGACCTGGAGGTTTTGGTTACAAAGGAGGTAGATGCATTGGCAGAGAAAGGGGCAATAGAGATTGCAAAGGAGGTCCCAGGTTGTTTTGTAAGCAATATATTTTTGGTAGAGAAGAAGGACAAGGGTATGAGGCCGGTTATAAATCTCAGAGAGTTGAACGATTGGGTGTGTTACAACCACTTCAAAATGGAGGGTATCCATATGTTGAGGGATTTGTTAAGGAAAGGGGATTGGCTGACCCATTTGGATTTGAAGGATGCATATCTGACTGTTCCAGTGTGTGTGGAGCACAGGGATTTCCTTCAATTCAGGTGGAAAGGAGTTCGTTGGAGGTTCAAAAGTCCCCCGTTCAGTTTGACGTCAGCACCATGGTGCTTTACGAAAGTAATGAGGCCGGTTGTAGGATGGTTGAGGTCCAGGGGAATTCGGTTGATTGTGTACCTGGATGACATTCTTATTATGGCAGAGGAAAAAAGTCTGGCAAAAGAGCAGGCGGAGTTTGCGATGAGAATACTGGAGGATCTAGGTTTTGTTGTGAACAGAGAGAAATCGTGTGTGGAGCCAGCTCAGGTGATGCAGTTTTTAGGTTTTCAGATTCAGACATTGGAATGTGTGTTGAAGTTGCCTATGGAGAAAGTGAAGAAGATTCGAAGGGAAGTGAAGAGAGTAAAGTGTGCGGAATGGATCACATTGCGTCAATTGGCAAGATTGCTGGGTCTGCTTTCAGCGTCCATTCAAACGATTTTTCCAGCTCCCCTTCATTACAGGGCGTTGCAGAGATTAAAGGTGTTTCATTTGAGGCAGGGTGGGAAGTATTCGCAGAAAATGAGAATGAATCGGAAAACTCAGGAAGAGTTGGATTGGTGGTTGAAGAGTCTGGAAGTGTGTAACGGGAGAGCAATTTTTGGGGAGATTCCAGAGGTGGAGATAGAGTCGGATGCGAGTCTGTATGGTTGGGGAGCAAAATGTGGGACTCTGTCGACAGGAGGACAGTGGTCCAAGGAGGAGAGAGAGTTACACATAAATTGTCTGGAGCTCTTGGCGGGTTCTTTTGTGGTCAAGAGTTTCCTAAAGGATCAGGTAAAATGTTGTGTACTATTGAAGATGGACAACATATCAGCAGTGCGTTATGTAAACAAGTTGGGGGGTCCTCGGTCAAGGGGCTTAGCAGACTTGGCGAAGGAGTTTTGTCTTGACAAGGAGATTATGGTGCAGGCGCAGTATATTCCGGGATTGAGCAACACGGAGGCGGATTGGAATTCAAGGTATTTCAAGGATGTGAGCAATTGGAGGTTGAACAGGGGAGTTTTCATCAGGTTACTGGAGAGGTGGGGGTCCACTGCAGGTGGATTTATTTGCGGACAGACTGAATGCACAATTGGTGAATTTTTACAGTTGGCGGCCGGATCCGGAGGCAAAGGGAATAGATGCTTTCCTGCAGGAGTGGAGAGTGGGGAGGCTTTATGCTTTTCCTCCATTCTCTATAATTCAGAGAGTGTTGACGAAGGTGAGGAAGGAGAGAGCAGAGTTGGTTTTGATAACGCCGTTTTGGCAAGTCCAGGTGTGGTTCCCAGATGTGATGAGTTTGTTGATGGAGGATCCTGTTTTGTTACCAAGTTTCCCGGAGGTTCTGTTGGATGCTCAGGGGAACGTACACGAGCTAGTGATGACGGGCCAATTGAGGCTTATGGCATGGCTGATTTCAGGAGAGTTTGGCAAGTGTGTGGATTATCAAAGGAGGCTTCAGAACTCATCACGAGTTCGTGGGCGACAGGTACAACAAGGGTCTATAGGTCTGCTTGGAGGAAATGGTGTGTTTGGTGTATTGAGAGGGGTTTGGATCCAGTATCAGCACCTATAGTGGAGATCGTGAATTTTTTATCAAGTTTGTATAAAGGTGGTTTGGCTTACAATACAGTGAATTTGAGTAGGTCTGCTATTTCAGCCGGACATGTTTTAGTTGAAGGTGTGCCAGTTGGTCAACATGCTTTGATTAGAAGGTTGATTAAGAGTGTACGTTTGGAGTTGCCGCCTAGGGCTAAGTATGCTGTTCTTTGGGATGTTTCAGTTGTTTTGAAGGAATTGGATGTTTGGTGTCCAAATTCTGGTTTGAGTCTTAAGTTGTTGTCTTGGAAATTAGCAGTACTCTTGTGTTTGGTCTCTTTTAGGAGAGTTTTGGATATTAGAGCTTTGGAAGTGACTTCTAGGAGTTACCAACCTGAAGGGGTGTGTTTTGAATTGCGAAAAAGGACAAAGACTATGTCTAGGACGATTTTTTATCCTAATATGGCGGGGCATAGTAATTTGTGTGTGGTACGTTGTTTGAGAGAGTATGAGAAGAGAACGGTTGGTTTGAGGGAGTGTGGTTGTTCACAATTGTTGATTTCTTTCAGGAAGCCGTTTAGGGCGGTTTCGGCTCCAACCTTAGCAAGATGGGTTAAGGAGGTGATGAGTAAGGCCGGTGTGGATGTGAGTGTTTTTGGGGCACATTCTGTTAGGGGTGCTATGGCTAGCAAAGCATTTATGAGAGGTTCCAGTCTAAGTGGCATTATGAAGGCGGCTGATTGGTCAAATGATTCAACTTTAAAAAAATTCTATTTTAAACCTGTGGAAAATGTGTTACAGAGAGTTTTAGAGGAACTTCGAACATGCATAATATTGGCCTTGCGGGCCTTGCCATAAAATGCAGATTTTCCACAGTTTTAATGGGAAGAAAATCATGATTTTATTAAAGGCACGGAGGCTATTATTATCCCTCTGCTTTATACCCAACCCATTTGACTTATTTTTTTCTGTTTCTTATTCTTATGTTTAGGTCAAAGTTAAGAAGATGGATACCAAGGACGTTTTTGTGGAGGTTGCCGTCAATGGAGTGGATATTTTGGTTCATCTAATGGGACTTTGTTTTATTTGCAGCAGTTAAAAGAGGAAGATGGCTGACTGTTCTTGGGTTATATGCATGTTCAGTGTTCTAGAGTTCTATTGTGTTCTAATTCTAAGTTTGATGAGCAATAAAGGATTATGCATAATATTAGCCTCCGTGCCTTTAATAATATCATGATTTTCTTCCCATTAAAACTGTGGAAAATCTGCAATTTCAGTGAGACACTTGATAAGCATGTTTTTGATTTTAAACAAGTGTTGTGCAGAACCAGGGAGAGTGGTTTGACTTTGCAAAAAGAAAAAAGTACATTTTTCAACGCTAGTGCTGAATATTTAGGGCACATTATTGGTGAATATGGTGTATGTGAGAAATTGATTGTTGGTTGAGTGGGGTGATACGCTGCTCAAATCACAGCCATAATCCTTGTCAGGGTGACCACAAAATTAACCTGTGTTTAATCCTCTGGTAGCTTGACAAAAAAGCAGTCAGGCTTAACTTAGAGGCAATGTGTAAAGTATTTATGCAGTACACAAACAGCAATACAGTGTAAACACAATAAAAATCCTACACCAATTTAGAAAAATAGAGTACATTCTAATACATTATTTGACACCAAAATGACAAAAAATCCAATCAGTACAATGTACACCACAATAAAGCTTTGGTATCGACTGAAACAGAATATAGCTAGCTCCATACTCAATAAGGACCTCTGGACAAAACTTGAAAATGACAAAAAATCACCATACAATCAATACCTTCAAAAAGTTCTAACAACTACTTGCACAGGTGAACTACGGAACAATAATTTGCCTTATTCAACCTTCAAGCAAGTAATAAACAAACCAGCAAAATTTCACTCCTTGTTATTCGATAAAAACATCTTCAGCTTGAGATCGCACGCCTGGATGGTGATTAAAAATGATAAAATCCTTGCACCAGCACCTTATTTAAGTATTACATTTTTGATATATCTAAAAAGACAACTGATGGCTCTGCGCTTTGGAAAACTAACACCAATTGCAGACCAGCCAACCTGGGTCCATAAAGGCCCTACACTATGCCGACTCTGCGACAGCAACAAAGAGGACTTTATTCATCTAATTTGCACATGTCCCAAACTTTACACAGCATGAGTCACTTTATTAAGAAAAGCTCTAAACATCAGAGGAATAAGGACATGCAGAGCGGCCATAATAACAGGGCTAGATCTGTCAGATCCTCAAATGAACTGTAAACAGATAACATTTCTCAATCAGGCACTGAAAATTGAAACGCTAACTACAAAGTAGAAAGAGAAAATTATGAATGAATAAGAAACTTTATTGTACAGGACATGTAAGTGGATAAATGCTCTTAACTTTACAATCAGGCCTGAAAAGTAAACTCTCAACTGTGCAGTAGAAAGTGGAAATTTTAGGATTTAGTAAGCTTTTAATTATATAAGCTAAGAACCTTATTAGAGGCATATGAACACCATTAATTATAACAATTGAGAATGAAAAGCTATAATGTTTTTTAAAAATCTGAAGTAATTGTATTGCTTACTTTTATTCATGTGAAATATTGTTAAGGTTTTAATTAACTAAACAATAAACATTTATTATCATTATCAATCAGTACAACCGGCGTAATAATTTTGTAATGTTTAAACTGAAAAATAGCACCTAAAACATCAAAGCGCCAACCATGGACACCTAGTCACACAAGACCAGGGCAAAAGAGAAAAGTTATGGCCAACCGTGATGGAGCTCGGGAGGGATGCATGAAGTGGATTTGGCCCGGTCCCCGAACTACCTTAGGACTTAGAAGAAAGTTTGAAGAAGAATTTCTGAGAAGGTAAAGTTCAGCGGGCCAAGGCAGCTTTCGGTGTCTGAAGAGGAGGCGTCGTCAACATCGGGGAGCTGCTGAAATGAAGTTGCGGTGAAGATTCCTACGTTTGAAATTAGTTTCTTTTTTGGAAGTCGAAAATCTCCAGTGGGACGAAGCTGCAGGCTGTAGCCCACAAGAGCTCCACAAGGCCGGATACCCATTCTGTGAGTAGCCACTGAACAGGATTTGCCGCAGTGGAGAAGAATGTAGCGGAAGCTGCTGCACCTTGATGTAATAGGCCCTGATCTCCTCTTGGTTCTCAGAGCGCTTTTTGGGCAAAAACAAATTCAAGTCCCAAGTTTGGATTTTGATATCTGGGCACCTTCAGCACAACTTCCAAGAGAATAGGACTGGGAGGAAGGGCCACTTGAAGGGTCAGGACGCACTCAGGCTGGGTCCATGTGCAGCTTCAAGATGGTTAAAGCCTTTCTGTCCCTTTGGCTGTGATCAGGAGTCCAGCCAACTAGCCCTTGGAGTCACTCTTGTAGTCCTGGGTGCAAGTATAAGAGCACGGCTTAAGCAACAGGGCAGACCCCTGGTGGCTCGGGCCAGGCTTATGGCAGCAGAGCAGTCCTTCTTGGTGCAGCAAAGCAGTCTCTGAAGTACACAGCATGCCAGAGCAGCAGGAAGTCCTTTGAGAGTCCTTCTGAGCATAGTTCCGTCCCCCCTCCTGCCTGTGATGGCCCACCGAGTCACACCTAGTCTTTCAATAGTGTGGCTGTCTGGGAAGAATACACCAAGACCAACTGACAACTACACCCCATCATTTGACCCAGGAACAGAATTCAGGCACCAAATGGTTAAGACAGGAAAATGCTAACTTTCTAAAAGTGTCATTTTTAGAATTGTGACTTAAAACCTGACTTTACCATTAAAAGGGTTTTAAATTACAAATGTTTTCCCTTTTTTGTGCGATGCAGAAAAATACATTGAAATACTTTTTCCTGCATTCCCTTTTTTTCTGATTCATAATTCATGCAGATGACACACAAATACTCCTGAAACTGTAAAGCCCCAAAGACATTGGAAACTCAAAGATCTTCAGGTGCCTCAGAGCCGTTGATCAGTGGACGACATGGAGCCATCTCAAATTGAATGCTTTCAAAAATGAAATAATCATGTGGCGATTGGAAAAATTATGACACATTCTGTGTCTGGCCTGATGAGTTGGGACAACCTCCTAAAGTATCTAAGGAAGTAAGAGACTTTGGAATTACCACGGACTCCAAGTTATCAATGAATGCCCAAGTGGACAAATTAGCAATATCAAGCTTCATTACTATGAAAACTCTGCAACGCATCTCCCCCCACCTGAGATTTATATACAATGTCCAGGCTAATATCTCTTTTGTCTCTTACTGTCTAAACTGGATTACTGGCCTCTACCACGGATCATTTTTATAAATGAAAAGACTACAACGGATTCAGGAATCTGCTGCCAGACTACTCCTACATGTAAAGCTACAAGCCCACATCTCCCCTGCCTTGAGAGCCCTACATTGGTAACCGGTTGCCAGAAGATCCCCCTTCAAGCTGCTTTGTATCACCCACAAAGCTATACATGGTACAGGACCTCTTTTCATCAGGAATAAAATCACCAAATACATTCAACAAGGGAACCTCCGCTCCAGATTGGCATCTCACCTCAAAATCCCACCATACAAGAAAAAAAACATAGGTGGTACATTTTTCTCTGTTCAAGCAGCCACACTATGGAATTCATTACCCCCAAACATAAGATCCACAGATAACTATCTTATCTTAAGAAGACTACTCAGGAGTTGGCTCTTTCCTACATAACCGCCATACTCAAACATTAATGTGCACCATATCCCTGTGTATATACACATTTATAATTTGATTAGATGTATGTATCTAGATATGTGTATTTCTTTGTACAAATATGTATAATAATTATGTTTTTTAAATAAATAGATATTCTTTAGGTCTGTTTAACAAATGTATATATTACTTATGGTTAAATATATATATTATTATATGCTTAATATGTATGTAGGCCACTGCATAATTTTCATATAAGTTATTTGATTAGATGCTTATGGGTCTCTATTATATTTATCTATCACAATATGTAAGTATAGCATAAGTGTTTTATGTACAAGTGCTTCACTATTGAAATATTGAGGAAAATATACAATTTTAATAAAATGTTGTTATAAAAATACACAAATAAATTATCTCAAAGTACAGCAACACTTGACAGTCTGAGTTTATAAAATACAATTTTAAATCTTGATATATTATCTTCTTTATACATGTATACCCTCCCTATGTACTTATGTTTCTATAAATGTATTACTTTACTCCTACTGTAGAAGAAAAAAAAACTTTGATTCTCTCCAATGCACTACTCTGTGTCTCACCCTATAAATCTTTCCAATATATCCTCTACCTCCACTCTCTGACTAATCCCAAACCTCATTCTACAACTATGATCTCCAAAACAACCCTTTCTAGACCCTTCCCTCCTCTATCCGTCCTTGGCTCACACCAAACTTTATTTTACTACTATGATCTCCCAAACAACCCTTTCTAAAGTCTTCCCTCATGTATCCCTCCCTTGACTCATCCCAACCCTCATTTTACTAGTATGATCTCCCTAATCCATTTCCAGAGACTCTTCCCTCCTCCATCTCTCCTTTTACTCATCCCAAACCTCATCTTATTACTATGATCTCCCAAATATCACCACTTTCTAGACTCTTCCCTCTTCTATCCCTCCATTATACCATTTAATCCAACTAACAGACTTGCATGTCCACCACTCAAATTAACTAATATTTCCCTATACTAATCCACCACTAATCCTTTTTGGGTTCCAGAGTAGCGTGCTACTTCCCGAAAAAAATGCTTTGACGTCGCATATGGGGTAGTAAGCACTATATAATTATAATTACAATTTACAATACAATTACAATTCCTCAGACATGAAACATGACTTTCCCACCTACTCCCAATCAAACGTTATCATGTATTAAATGTTTTAAGGTAACCCAATGTTATCCTATGACAGAGGTAATCCTCACAGTAGTGAGAAACAAATTTGTGATTTTTTTACTACCAGGAGATGTAAAACTTAAAAGTACATGTCCAACATTTTATTTACAATGCACCATGCTCTATGGGCTGCCTAGGGCATACCTCAGGGGTGACTTATATTTATTTAAAAGGTAGTTTTGGGCATAGCAAGGGGTTTATTTTGTCAAGTCGAATTGGCAGTTTAAAACTGCATACAGACTGCAATGCCAGACCTGAGACATGTTTAAAAAGGCTACTTGAGTGGGTGCTACAATAATTCCTGCAGGCCCACTAGTAGCATTTAATTTACATTCCCTGGGTACATGTAGTACCACTTTACTATGAACTTATAAGTACATTAAATGTGCCAATTAGGTGTAAGCTGTAGGAAGCTGGGTTTCTATTGCAGTAACCCCCCCACTTTTTGCCAGACTACTGATGCACTTTGACTTGATGTGCCCTGGGTCCCTGTCAATCAGGTTCCCAGGGCCTGTGTTCTTTCCCAAAACTGTACCTTGTACCCCCAATTGGCACCCCTCTGGCCACATGTCAGTCCCTTGTAAAATGTACCATGGGTACCAAGGGCACTGTGGCCAGGGAAGGCCTCTAAGGGCTGCAGCACTTATTATACCACCCTTAGAGGCCCTGTACCTTTACACACACACACACACACACTACCATTGCAGGCTGCGTGTTTTGGTGCAGAACAAAGTGAAGAGTCGACATGGCACACATCCCTGTGTGCCATGCCTACTAACCCACTGCCCTGGCATAGGTCAGCCACCCCTCTAGCTGGGTGCACTATACCAGTGGTGAGGGTACAGGTGCATGAGCCCTGTACCACTACAGTGTCTAGACCAATTCTTAGACATTGTAAGTGCAGTAATGCCATTAAGAGTATATGGTGCTGGGAGTTTGTCATTACGAACTCCACAGCACCATAATGGCTTTACCGAAAACTGGGAAGTTTGGTATCAAACTTCTCAGCACATTAAACCCACACTGATGCCAGTGTAGGATTTAATGAAAAATGCTCTCAGAGGGCATCTTAGAGATGCCCCCTGAAAAACAACCAGCCTCTGGTGGGTTCCCTGACTGGTACACACCAGCCTGCCACCACAAGACATGTTTCTGGACCCCTGAGGTGGGAGCCGTCGCTCCCTGTGCCCAGAAACAAAGCCTTTCCTGGGCAGAGGTGTTCACACCTCCCCCAGGCCAGGAAGAGCCATCTGTGGCAGAGGAGCTTCAAAGGCCTTGCTACCTCTGTAATGTGACCCCCAGCCTCTCCTGCTATCAGGAGCAGGCCCCCTTCCTGTCTCCCCTCCTTTTCGGCAGGAAGACAGGCGGGAAAAATTAGCTAGCCCAGAAGGTGTGCCCACCTCTGCCAACCCCACCCTCAGGTGGGGGAGGTGAAGCCCACTCTTCAGTGCCCGCCATCTTGCAGATGGCAGATACTCTCCAATCAGGATTAGGGATTGTGCCCACTCCCCCACATGGGGTGAGCACACCAAGGGTGTTGTCACCCTAAGGTCAGTAGCCCATTAGCTACTGACCTCAAGACCCCTAAAACGCCCCCTAAATACAGTATTTAGGGGGCAGCCCTGAACCAAGAATAGAGATTCCCGCAACCTACAAAGAAGAAGGACGAAAGAAGACGCCCAGCAGAGGAGACTGCAGAGAGCAGCTGACTTGGCCCCAGCCCTACCGGCCCGTCTGCAGTATCCAGAGATCCTGCGCCAAAAGTCGCCTTGTCCTGCAGCCAGCGACCTCCAGAACCCCTGGGAGGACTGACTGCCTTCAACAAAGACCGGATCTCCTGTGAAAAGCAGTTCTGTTCAAAAGAAACTCCCAAGACAGACTCTGAGCCGGCTGAGGACAAAGAAACCGCCTGGAACCACCGCTGCACCCGTCGCCTACAGCCCGAGTTCGAGTGGCCCACTGGTCCCAGCGAGGTCCCCCAGCGCTCCAGAGTCCGAGTCCACCGTGGGTTGACCCCTCCAGGACTCCCCTACGTCGCCTGCAGCCTCTGCAGAGTGACCCCCCCAACCGCGAGTGGCCGGGTAAGGTGAAATTCGACCTCAAAAGACACCCATGCATCCATCCGCCCTGCGCCCTGGAGAAAAGAACCTGAGGTGCACCTACGTCCCCGAGCCCTCCAACTTACCAGCTGTTGGTTCCTCCCGGAAGTCTTCCTGGACCAAGCCTGCAGCTAAAAACCAAAATCGAGAATCCCCATTGAAAACAACAGGGCACCCGATGCTTAAACAGCACCCTGCACCCAGCCGCCCCTGCGCCACTGCGGGTGCACTTTGTGTGCTAAACCGTATCCCCCTTTGCCCTGAGCCTAACACCAGGAGCTCTGCTCCCACAACCCTGTGGCCTGCTCGTGAGCAGCCACCAACCGGAGGCCCCCTATCCCCCATTGGATAACATAGGGCCTCAGCACTCTGCACCCCGCCGCCCTAGTGCCACTGAGGGTGTTTTGAGAGTGCCTCATCATCGACCCTGGGGCAACCCTTGTTCTACCCCCAGAAACTCAACCCCAAAGACCGAGTACTTACCTGGTAACCGATAACTTCATTTCTCTCCTTAGGAATCCATTGACTGTTTTTCTCTGAAAAATGTTCTCTGTGTGGAGTTGATTTGTATGGAAACCTGAAATATTACAATTGTGCAAAACTGATTTTTCTTACCTTTTCTCTAGGAAATGTCCCAGTGTGATATCTAGGTATATCACACTGAGTAGAAAAAGTAACATAAAAAGTAATCTAAAAATATAACTGAAAAGTAATCTGTACAGTCATTTCAATACCTTGACTTACCTGTTTCTCAAACAACTGCATTTGAACTTGCATTCGCTTGTAAACACTGCATAATCTTTTGCAAAGCATTTATTTCACTTACCTGTGTCAGGCTTAGCTTGGTTCTAGAAATAAAATAACTTAATATTTTTATACAAACAAAATTGGTCTGAGTTCAGTCCTTGAGTGTATGACATCATTTGCTGATTGAGTGTGTACAACAAATGCTTAACACTACCCTCTGATAAAGCCTCACTGCTGGCCCACACTACCACAAATAGAGAGTAAGGTGCTATCTACTTTTACCTCTGCCTACCTCTGGGGTTCCACTGGACTCTGTGCACACTATACCTCATTTTGGTATAGTATATACAGAGCCAGCTTCCTACAAAAGCCAATTTTACCATATTTAAATTGGAAAGCACTTTAGCACTGGTTAGCAGTAAAATAAAAATGCACAGGGTGCTAAGGCCAACAAAACCGAATTCAGAAAAACAGGAGGGGTGAAGACAAAAGGTTTGGCGGTGACCCCGGAGAGAGGGCCAAGTCCAACAGTGTACAACCCATATCATCAGTTATCAAAGCCATCCCATGATTACCCACACTGAGTAATAAGGAAGACATAGTATCCTTCCTTAGCATGTGTGAATTCCATTTCAAGTTCATCAAAAATTATGCAGAGAAAGTTGAGCCTATGCGTAAATTGGTCAAGAAAATGTTTCAGTTTTCATTGATTGCAGAATGTGAGGCAAGTATCATTGCTTTGAAAATAGAATTGGAGAGGGCACCTTGCTCACAATCGTTCAATGAAAATTTAAGATGCATTATTACTAATGACATTAGTTAGGTAGTGTTACTACAAGAGCTAGTCAGGTAGAGCTTCGAGCATTGCTGAGAGTCAGATGATACAGGATGCACTATTACTTTCACCTCACACAAACTAAGAGACGCAGTAGCAGTGTACTCTGATATTGAACAAGAGTAGCTGGCCTGTGTGTGGACTGTTGCCAAATGTAAACGTTTTTGGGGGGAAAGGAGTTTATTATCTGCACTGACTGTAACCCATTGGTTATTATTCTTGAAGGTGGTGGTTCGGGAAGAGTTTCTTCAAGAATTGAAAATTGGCTTGCAAGCTACAAGTATACCAATTCAAATTACAAAACATATCAAGAAGACTAAACGTGTATACAAATGATCGGTATCATGCCCCATTTGATGAAGATGATAAACACAGACAAGAAGATAATGAAAGTCTAACTGTAGCATGGTGGTCTGATGATTGTGATGTGGTTGGGTCAGTAACCAGGAACGAATGGTTGAATGCCTTGAGATCCGTTGAAGTGTTGCGAGGAATAAAGCAACACATCATCAAAGGGTGGCCATGTTAGAAAGTGCTGGATGAGAGTACCCAACCTTTCCAGAGAGAGAAGAATGAACTTGCAATTGACAATGGAATTTTCCTGGGTGGTGATGTTCTTATTCCTCCTTGTTCCCCGAAAGGGCACTTGTTTGCCCGGTCTCGTAAGGGCATGTGAATGAGAGTGGCACCAAAACGAAATTACACATGCAATACTGGTGGTCATCCCTGATAATGATGTGGATATTTATGTCAGCAGGTGCTTTATGTACAGGAGAGATGACAAAACTACCAAAAACACACATGTAATGAGGTTTAAAAGGGCCCATGCACAAAAGCTTCCATTTTACATGTTCGCGTTTAAACTTGACATCTTTTTAGACAAGTGACTTTTTGCCTGCTTTGCACGTACATGATAACAACTAAGAAAATGTTCTGCTTGCAAGGACATTTCTTCATAAGCATTTAATTGCACCACTGTACTTTATGTTCAAGGATAAAGCTCACTGAGCATGCTGCCTCTGCGTATTGTTGTTGTCCGTTCGGAGAAAGCTCTGAGTTGGAAATACAAACAATGAATAGCTAAGGAACTCAGACACAGTGTGAACAAGGCCAGTTTTATTATATAAACTGCTTCTGACCTTTAGCTCGCCAGAGGAACACTTCCATGGAGTATCCTGGACATTCGCACATGGCTGATTCACAGCCCTGCTGACTTCTGTCACAATTCAATTATGTTTTGGAACTCAAAAGAGGTCCACATAAAAAAAGACAAAACAATAAATGTAAAACACATTAAAACCCCACATCAAAAAAATTATATATATATATGTATATATCCACTCCAGTACTCACTCCCATCAAGAATGAGCCCGACACAGCAAAGGTACGTGGCATAGTTGGTTTATTTGCAAGGCAGAAGCAAATAGCAGTGAAAACTGAAACACTTTGGCAGACACATTTCAGCAAAATAGCTTTCCTCAATGCCGGTTTCAGCGGTGGCGGGTCTTCACACCTGAGGCTTTTTTGAATGCACAGTTCTCCCCACCTATTGGCGCTTAGTTGTAACTTGCCCTCGAAATTAAAGGTACAGTGTCCCAACCTCCGGTTCTACCGCTTGCTTCTCGCTCCGCCTAGGTGCCTGCGGTCGCCTCGGTCCGCTGCGAAAACCTATGCAGTGATAAGGCTTCCGTGCACTAAGTAGTGCCCCAACTGTTGTTGGCCCGCTGACTTCACGATCTCACATGCAGCTGGCTCACGAGTGCTGTAAAACATCATGCCAATGCAACGTCCCTTGTAGCATTGAAATAATGCTCCTCTTTCCCCTTTGTTCCCGCCGGGGGGGCAACACGCATCTGTTTCACAGAAAATGTCCCAATCCTGCCGGCTGGCGCGTCGCTCCAGAACAAGAGGGCGTGTTGGTAAGCCAGTGCCTGCAGAGACTGGCTCAAATATGTATATATATATATATAGATAGATATAGAGATATAACCTCTCCACTTTCCTCGAGCGAGCCGGGACACGTCAGCTGCGGTGCGCGCCAGGGTCCGAGGAAACCCTGTCTTCATTCCAATTCACCGCGCAACAAATTGCAACGCACACTCCTTCCGCAGAAATAAAGGCACAATTCCAATGTGCTTGTGATCAGTTTATTCACGGTACCAAGCCGACAAAACCCAACGCGTTTCAGCATGAACGCCTTGATCACGGGTTGATTAATTTCATTTTTTTCCAACACATATACTTTCAAATTACGTGCAACGTGAGTATGTGAGAAACAAAGAAAGAGGACAATTAGAAAACCAACACAATAGAAAGAGCAACATATCTTTTTTAAGGGATCGGCCATTTTGTGATGAGTGTTCGGAACCAGTCCTCATACTAAATAGAATTTTAAATACAACAATATTCATTTGGTAGAGCACGTTTTGCAAAAAAAATTGTTATAATTAAAGCAACAGTTATAATTAAAGCAACAGTTTATGCTTATAAATATCAAGTATCATTAGGCAAAATCCATCAACATGAATGAAACGCGCCCTTATTCACAAACATGATCACATTGTGAATTCAACTAAATAAGAGACACATTGTGCCACCCAATCACATCACAAAAAACGGGGGGAACCTGTACACATTTCCTGACCTCCTCAGTTGTTCCTACTAATATAGCACTGTATTGCCGAATTCATCCCAATTTGATAAATAGATGTTCAATAATCTTTCCAGTAACTACAATATGTGTGAAAATATGCAGTTGTAAACCGATAATTATTTGCTCTCAATGACCACCATTTATCTGAATGGGTCAATGCCCTACATATACAATGTCCTTAAGAGGTATGGCATAGGCTCTCCAATTGAAAGGAAACATATACAAGGATATACTTCGAAGAGTCTAGTCATACTAAGTAAGAGTAAATCCTTAACGCTAAGTAACCTATACATAATACGTAATAATAATGCCCAAGTGGGTTAATTTCATAAGATGTTACATATCCTACAAAAAAAGCCTCAAACAATTATGCCCCAGTTGGCAAAGGGACAAATCTTAAGATTAATATAAATACAAACGCTATCAAGAAAAGAGAGTATATATGTACAAAATCACTTGTGTCTGCACATTCCATTTCATTTCATAGTTCTCAATATGTCAACAATTCAGCCGTATAGGGGAAGTCATCGTTGTCCTGCGGAACATATACAGGTTCTCCACCTAAAATAAAGAGCATAATAATGTATCACAACCTAGTCCTTATAACTAGTGCTCAATTCTATGCAAAAAAGATTTTTTCTGACAGTGAAAAAAGTGAGCTCTATGCAAAGTGAAATCTGCAATTAAAATTACATGTTAAAAACAAACGGTACACAGGGCACGAAGTTTACCTAATGGTCAATATAAAAGTGATGATGCAGAATTGCTATATTAGATGTAAACCCAACCTCCAATTGCAGGCTGTCACAACCGTTATAGTAATTAAAGGCTGAGGGGGAACACAAGGATAGACACATTACATATACCAAACTGGATTTAATCACCCAAAAACCAGGATAATTTCTCTTCGGAATTCAAACCCTGCGGGGCTCTAGTGTCCAGTTCCAAGATGTATTTAGATTCCAGTTGACGCAACCTCCGGATCCTATCACCACCCCTGATGGTTTGTGGGACACGATCAATGACAAAAAAAAAAGATATATATATATATATATATATATATATATATGTTATTGGCAAAACAAAAAACGCTTTTGCTATTGAAACCTTGTTCCTAACTATAAGGTAATATAGATATAGGTTGGCTTGGATGGTATTTTACCAATCCAAAGCTGTAATATTGTGCCTGGAGTGGTAAAAAGCTTTGGCCAGTTCACAGCTCGGCATGGAGAGCACTGTGCTAATCCAATGCTTAAAGACTTTGCTGTAGAAATGGTAAAAGACTTTGTCCCTTTCTATCTCGGCGTGGATGGCACTGTGCTAATCCCTGTGCTAATCCTATGCTTATAGACTTTGATAGAAAAGCAGACATTTGAGGTGAGCAGATTTAGAGTGTCGCTGGTGTTGAGAGTACTCTATACTGGAGCTGCTTTCCACCTAAGCTTGAGAACTACCCAGAGTTCTCTGCTTCTTTTTTGCATAATTTATGCATCACTCTATGCCTGAAAGGGTATTGTTTTGATATATATATATATATATATATATATATATATATATATATATATATATATATATATATATATTCCACCAAACACGAATCGCTGGAACCCAAGCCTCCTTTTTCCGGCGAGCTGCGCGGCGGGGTAGCAAGCCCCTAACAATCCAATCAATCCTGTTACCTAGACAGAAGCATAATGCACTCCCGCTTAGTAAATCAGTACAGCGGCTCAAATGTGTTAACGCGTGCTTTATTCCCTTTTTTTACAGCACCGAGGACCCAACGCGTTTCGGAGCCATCTGCTCCTTGGTCACGGGTTAGGCTGTTCACCACTTCCGTTTCTTTTTAACCCCTGGAACGGGATGCAAGGGAAATAGGGGTTTTGGGTGGGGACGTGTATTAATACACAGACATTTAAAAAATACTCGGGTATTAAAATTAATACTCGTGTAGTTTACGCATTATTTTTTTCATTTTTTTAATAAAATATTTACAATATTTTTAATAAAAGTATAACTAACCCCTGGAACAGGATGCAAGGGAAAGAGGGGTTTTGGGTGGGGAAGTGTATTAATACACGGGTATTTAAAAAAATTCTCGGGTATTAAAATGAATACTCGTGTATTTTAGTATGTCCCTAACAGAATTAATACCCGTTTATTAATATAAAAATATAAAAGGAAGACATAAAAAAATATATTTTAGAAAAAAAACAACAAAGCGAAAGCAAGATTTTAAAGCTACCTTTTTGAACAATGAGAAAACGAAAGTCCATCAACTATTTTTATGAATGCCCCTTCACCCGCAACTCGCCAAAATGGCTGACATTACAAAAATAATTGTTATAACGAGCATATTTAAAGCTATCAAAATAATTTTACTTTTAGTCAGCTTCTGAATCGCACAAAAAAACTGTTTACAAAACATATTTTCTTTTAAAATATCATTCAACCTCTAAAAAACGTATAAAAGCAGCCGTCCACCATTTTGAAAACAGTGGTAAACTGACTTCCACGGTGACCACACGCATTTTTCAAGCCAGCAAACTATTGAGATTTGGATAACAGTACCATCTACAGACACAAGTAAGTGTACAATTTAAAGTATTTTAAAAACACAATATTAACACATAATTGAGAAATACTAACAAGTAATAATTTAGATTGTTTTACAGCATTTGCTGATTTTCAAAAGCAGCAAGAATTATTAAACAGATACTATACTGCAAAAAAATACACTAACTCAGTAAGTAAAAAAAAAAAATATTTTTATATGAAATAAATATAATTAAGCTTTTTTAAATAATATATATATTCAAATTTAAACATTAATATTTTTACAAAAGACAACTGTGAATAAAATGTTAAACCTATAACAGTTGTGCTTATTACCTCTTTAAAAAAATGAATAGTGTTGTGGTGGAAATTTACTATTCCTACTCCGACCTCTGTTTACCTCAGGGAAAGTGTGGGACGGTGGTGGGGGCAAATGTCCTATTCCAACTCTGACCTCTGTTTGCCTCAGGGAAAGTGTGGGATGGTGGAGGGGGCAAATTTACTATTCCAACTCTGACCTGTGTTTGCCTCGGAGAAAGTGTGGGATGCTGGTGGGGGCAAATTTACTATTCCAACTCCGACCTATGTTTGCGTAAGGGAAAGTGTGGGATGGTGGAGGGGGCAAATTTACTATTACAACTCCGACCTTGGTTTGCCTCAGGGAAAGTGTGGGATGGTGGAGGGGGCAAATTTACTATTCCTACTCCAACGGATATTTACCTCAGGGAAAGAGCTGGATGGTGGTGGGGGCAAATTTACTATTCCAACTCCGACCTGTGTTTGCCTCAGGGAAAGTGCTGGATGGTGGTGGGGGCAAATTTACTATTCCAACTCCGACCTTTGTTTGCCGCAGGGAAAGTGTGGGATGGTGAAAGGGGCAAATTTACTATTCCTACTCCAAAAGGTATTTACCTCAGGGAAAGAGCTGGATGGTGGTGGTGACAAATTTACTATTTCAACTGCGACCTGTGGTTGCCTCAGGGAAAGTGCTGGATGGTGGTGGGGGCAAATTTACTATTACAACTCCGACCTGTGTTTGCCTCTGAGAATGTGCTGGATGTTGGGGCGGTGGGTGGCAAATTTACTATTCCTACTCCAACAGGTATTTACCTCAGGGAAAGAGCTGGATGGTGGTGGGGGCAAATTTACTATTCCAACTCAGACCTGTGTTTGCCTCAGGGAAAGTGCTGGATGGTGGTGGGGGCAAATTTACTATTCCAACTCCGTCCTTTGTTTGCCTCAGGGAAAGTGTGGGATGGTGAAAGGGGCAAATTTACTATTCCTACTCCAACAGGTATTTACCTCAGGGACAGAGCTGGATGGTGGTGGGGGCAAATTTACTATTCCAACTCAGACCTGTGTTTGCCTCAGGGAAAGTGCTGGATGGTGGTGGGGGCAAATTTACTATTCCAACTCCGTCCTTTGTTTGCCTCAGGGAAAGTGTGGGATGGTGAAAGGGGCAAATTTACTATTCCTACTCCAACAGGTATTTACCTCAGGGAAAGAGCTGGATGGTGGTGGGGGCAAATTTGCTATTCCAACTCAGACCTGTGTTTGCCTCAGGGAAAGTGCTGGATGGTGGTGGGGGCAAATTTACTATTCCAACTCCGACCTATGTTTGCCTCAGGGAAAGTGCTGGATGGTGGTGTGGGCAAATTTACTATTCATACTCCGACCCATGTTTACCTCAGAGAAAGAGCTGGATGGTGTTGGGGCAAATTTACTATTCCTACTCCGACCTGTGTTTGCCTCAGGGAAAGAGCTGGATGGTGGTGCTGGCAAATTTACTATTCCTAATCCGACATCTGCTTGCCTCAGGGAAAGTGTTGGATGGGAATGAATCCAAAGTTGTAGTACCCCCAAAATAATTACATTACTAAAACAGTTAAATTAGCATGGTTATGAGAAATATGTAAAAAACAAACAGTAAAACATTTTTAAAACAGTAAATTTTCACCACAGAATAAAGATTAAACAACACCAGCAGAGGTGGGCACACCCTCCAACTCAAACAAAAGACAAGCATAAATTGTCCTTGAAAATAAACAAGAAAGTAAGGTAGAGCAATTTGCAGAAAAGTTTATGTAACTTTGCATCTCAACAATGAAAATCACTTGCAAAATAAAAATGTCTTCAAACATATGTTAAATTGCAAAACAATTTTTTTACAGACTTTTGGAATATCTGAACATTCCATACAGAACACATCCAACAACAAATACAGCCCCTCAGCCGACAACCAACTTTACAAGGTAAAGAATTAGTCATATGTTTTTATAAATAAAGTTTTAAGAGCTCCAAAAAAATACATCAGTCAAACCAAAGCAAAATGTCCCAAAAAAAAGCAAGCCAAAGTTTAAACTGAACAAGCATTACAAAGCACTAATCTTTTAAATTGCAGAGTAATCGAAAATATTAAAAACTCCTAAAAATAATCCTTAATTGCTAATATTTTTCCAGAAACAACAATAAAGGCCAATTTGAAGCACAGCCTCCGAACACAAAACAACCAAAACAAGACATCAGAAATTCCTGAAGAAACAAAAAAAAACACTTAAAAAGGTAAGGTTTGCAAATAACTCTTGTGTATTAAAACCTGACCATTATTCATTTGTAGGTAAAAAATAAGAACAAAACTATTCAAAAGCAACATCAGCAATGTAAAACAATAAAATAAAGGTTCATACTGCATAATATTTGAGCATCCAAAAATTGTGCATTAATGTTTTCACTAACATTTTTTTTTTTTAATAGGAAATCAACAATTCAAATAAATGAAATCATATTTTTATCTTTTTCAATTCTTTACAGAAAATGGCATCCAATAAAGAAGCCAAATACATAAAGTCCAGCCGAGGAAACCGTCTTTTAAGTCATAGTGGATACGTTTGTTGTAAGGAGAGACTAACTGAGCCCAGGTGTCATTGGAGGTGTGTGCAATATTACTCATCCCATTGCGCAGGCAGAGCGGTTACTCTTGGTGACTCTGTTGAAAGAACCACAGAGCATAACCACTCTGCCTTTGCAATGGAGATAGAGGTTTGAGAAAACATCAATGAAATAAAAGCACTTGCATCCACCTCCAAGGAACCCTGTGGCTTAGTTTTTTTTGTTTTTTTTTAACAACAAATTTTATTGATTTTCCAAGGTGCCGATTGGGCGAAGCCCGGTGAGCATCAAACATGTGATAGTCATATTGTACAAGTGCACGGCACCATTTAACATCCCCTTGGCAGGTCTGCAGAACATCAGACCCAATCCCCCCTCCCCCTTCCCCCCGCCCACGCACCGAACACCCTATACATAACTGCACACGAACATAATGCAAAGTTGCCCTTTTACCCCTGCACAACCCCCTTTCCCTAAACCGGTGAGTTGCTCACTACCAGTCTGTCTAGTGGGTCTCTGGATATTGTGGGCCCCAGAAGTGACAAGTCAATGCCTCGGTATGTGGCCCAACGCGCCCAAATCTTCTTATGTTTCTGCGGGCAGCCACGTGCCTGAAAGACTGCGACTTCAGCCGACATACATCTATCCATTGCTTTTTTCCAGGTACCTATACTGGGCGGGGATGTTGCTTTCCAGTGTTGAGCAATGTCACGTTTGGCTAGTGTGAGTCCCAGGAACAATAAATGTCGTTTATATCTGTTCCCCCCTATGTCCTCAGTGCCATGCAGAAGAATCAGCCTGGGGACTGCAGGAATGTGCCATGCCAACACCCGCCCCAAACAGGACCGTATGCCTGACCAGAAGTGTTGCAGTGCCACACAGCTCCACACAGTAGAAGGAAGGACCCCTCCTCAGAACCGCAACGGAGACACACGGGGGATTGAATAGCTCCCATTCTACATAGGCGTAGGCGCGTGTAATATATCCTGTGGAGATACTTAAGCTGAATCAGCCGGTATCGGGTGGAGACAGCTGAATAACGGGGACTGGCCAACGCCTCAGCCCAGTCATCGTCTGTGAGTGTGGGTACATCCGCCTCCCACGCCGCTCGAGTCCGGTGTAGAGTGGTGGTGGAGTGTGTAGTGATCGTTTGATAAATCTGTCTGATTTTGTGCACACTTAGATCCCCCATAAGTAGCCGACCCTCCAGCGGGTGAAACTCTGGAAGAGTTGTGAGGCCCCTTATTAGAGGGGACACAGCGTGTCGGAGCTGCAGGTATTTGTGGAACTGTGTTTTGTGAAGGTCAAAATCTTCCTGTAGCCTCTGAAAGGATTCGAGAGTGGACCCCTGCATTATGTCACCCAACGTGGAGATCCCTATATCGTCCCACCGACGGGACCCCCCTAGTGTTGAGACCGGCCGGAGGTGCGAGCCCTGCCACAGGGGTGTTGCACCGGTCAGCTTGCCCCACCATCCCATTTGTCTGACCACTCGCCTCCAGATCTGAATGACGGTCCTACATGCCGGAGGAAGCTCCATCAGCGACGAGGAGCTGTACAGGAAGTGAAGCAGCGGTGTTTCAGCCAGGAAAAGACGTTCCATCGCATAGGCTGGGTCAGTCTGGGAGCCATACACCATTCGTTGATCACGAGAAGATGCAATGCCCAATAATATGCCTGGACATCGGCCGCCGCTATCCCGCCACAGTACGTAGATTGGACACACGTGGCCAGCGCCACCCGAACCGCACCTCCCCCCCAGAGAAACCTATTCAATAGTGCATTGATTTGACGAAACCATGACGGGGGAATTGGAAAGGGGTAGTTTTGCAGCCGATAAAGTAGGCGAGGCAAAGATACCATTTTGAAAATGGCTGATCTGCCGTATAACGAGAGGGGAAGTTGAGACCACACCGTCGTCTCGTCCCGAACTGTAGGAAGCAGTGGGCGATATTGCAGGCCCAGGCTTCAGTAGGGCACCCCGTAATATGCACCCTGAGATACCGGAAACTCATCTCCGCTATGATCAGCTGTGAGGCCCAAGCCTGAGACCGCTGATCTCCGCAGATAGGAAACAGGATGGACTTGGATGGGTTAGCGTAAAGCCCGGAGGTTTCCCCGAAAATCCGTAGGATCTGCAACACCCTCGGCCCGGATACCCAGGGATCCGACATAAAGAACAAGGCGTCATCCGCGTAGAGCGCGATTCTATCTGAGCACTCCGGAGACCAGTCCAGACCTCGTAGGACAGAGTCCCGGCGGACCCATGCGGCTAACGGCTCTATGGCCAGCGCGAACAAGAGCGGGGAAAGTGGGCAGCCCTGCCTAGTACCCCTGCGGATGGGGAAGGGGGCCGAACAGTGGCCTGCCACGCGAACCGATGCCGTGAGGTCGGTATATAGTAGCTTCACATATGCCCTGAAGCGGGGACCAAGGTTAACCGCTTCTAATAGTTTGAAGAGATACGACCAGCTCAATGAATCGAACGCCTTGTCGATGTCAGCCAGCAGGACTGCTGCGGGGCGTCCCAAGCGGTGGGCCTCCGCCACGGCGTTGTGGGCGCGCCTGATATTGTGCCTGGTGGACCGCTGTGGCATGAAACCAGACTGGTCAGGATGCACCAGATCTTGTATGCACGCATGGATGCGGTCTGCCCGAACCTTCCCCAGCAGCTTGGGCTCAAAATTTAATAATGAAATGGGGCGGTATGAGCCAGGATCCTCTGGTGGGCGACCCGGTTTAAGAAACACCACGACTTCCGCATGTCTCCAATCCAAAGGGAGAATATGCTGCTCTGCGGCGTCATGTATGACCTGGAGTAGATGGGGTCCCAGAGTCGTTATGTGGGGCTGCAGGAAGTCACAGGGGAACCCGTTTGGGCCCGGCGCACGTCCCGGGTGGGTGTTAGATAGTGCCGACTGCAACTCATCCAAGGAGATGGGTTCCTCTAAGGCAGCACTTTGCTCGTCCGAAAGGCGGCGGGGAGAGGTGTCTACAAAGAAAGCATCAATGAGAGGTTCTTGAATGACTTTGCGCTCCTTGTATAATGCCGCATAGAAAGCCGCAAAGGCACGTACTACGGCCTCGGGGGAAGTGCAGGCGACTCCATCTGGAGACCTCAGAAGGGGTACCTGCGTCGGGGCTGCCCGAGCCTGACAGAGCCTATGTAGCATCTGGCTAGATTTGTCGCCCCACTGGTAGATCCTATGCTGAGTGCCAACCATGCGTCTTTGGCGCAATCGGTATGGACCTGATGGAGCCGGCGGGCGGCGGGATCTGAGCCTTCCACTACGAGGGATTGGAGCTCCGCTTGTCTGGTTTCCAGGTCTTGCACCTGAGCCAAGCGACGCTGGTTCTCCCCCGTACGATAACTTATGTCCGCCCACCGGATCACGGGCTTAAACGCCTCCCATAGAATGACTGGGGATGAGCATGTGTCTGAATTAAATCTGAAATAGTCAGCGATTGCCTGGCTTAGCATCTCTCTGTATTCCTCGTCGCGGAGCAGCCAGGGGGACATTCGCCACCTATAAGGGGCCCTGCCGGTCTGGAGACGTAATTTGAGTTGGATCGGTGAATGATCTGAGAGTCCGCGAGGCATTAGGGATGAATGTGCCACCCTGTGCAAGTAACTACGTGGGAGGAAAAGGTCATTTAGGCGCGAGAGGGTAGAGTGTACTGACGACACATATGTGAACCCAGTTTCTGACGGGTGCAGGGCGCGCCATGTGTCCGCCCAGCCCAGTGTATGTGCTAGCGCAGCTAGTTTGGATGTAGTAGGGGACGTGTCAGGTTGTCGGGCTCGCCACCTATCCAGCGGACCCATTATGTCATTCCAATCACCCCCTAATACTATAAGGCCACCCGGGAGATCACCCCAAAGTTGGGTTATTTTATCTATAAAGGTCTGGCCTAGCGGTGGGGGGGCGTATATGCTGCCTATTGTAAGCTGTTCGCCGGCCAATATACCGGAGATCACTGTAAAGCGACCCCCTGGGTCTAGCCAGTGTCGTGTAATCTGGAGCGGCACTCCACGATGGATAAGTATGGCAGTGCCCCGCGTGTAAAGCCGGAGTGATATACTGTAGCGTAGCCATAGCGGGCCAGGCATGGGGCTTTAGTGCCTAGCAAATGTGTCTCCTGAAGTAATAGAATATCTGCGGCATAGCGCTTAGCCTGATGTAAAACTGCGCCTTGTTTGACTTTGTTAAGCAAGCTGCGCACATTCCAGGCAATAATGTTCAGCATTCCCGGTGGGGGATCACCTGTCGTGTGGGCCATTCCTAGGTCTCCAGAGAACAAAGGACAACCGGTGTGTGCGTGATGGGGCAATAAGGTGCGTGCGTGGTGCGGAAACAAAGAAAGAATACAGAACCAACTTATGAACTTTTCCCAATCCCCCCTCCACCCCCCACCCCCATACTTCCAGGAACTCGGAGTATCTGTCGCGGTAGAATCCCTCCCCGGGTCCCCAACATGATGACCCAAGTGGTTTCTCCAATGGATCCCTCCCTCCCAACTCACCCAACATAACCCAAAACATGAGGGGCGTGCCATGTCCAGTCCCCTCCAAGGCTAGTAGTGAAGACCCCTTCAGTTATTACCAAGACATTCTCAAGTGGGACAACACCAAAAGGATCTCGACCCACCCCCGGATGGCGAACAATAAGATATAGAGTCAACTTGCCCCATATTGTCTCAGTCTTCAGTGCCTGTCGGCTCCTGGGCGCGCCAATTAGAGCAGGACCGGTAGCATCTCGATGTCGTGGCTCTGCCCTGTCGACCACTCCGATGCTAGCCCTGGGAAGAGTCGGAGTCCAACGGGGGCGGTGAATGAGGTTTGAGAGAGCGTCTCTCATCGGTCAATGTAAAGACTTCTTCTGTGGTTTCATAGAAAAATGTTTTTGCCTTGTACATCACCTTCAGTCGAGCCGGGAACAATAATGCGTAGGATAAGTTCAGTTCGCGTAACCGTCTCTTGGCCGCCACAAAGCATTGACGCTGTTGCTGCACCATCTTTGTATAATCAGGGAAGACCATGATGGGATGAGAGTCGAGACCATCTTCTCTTTATGTAGCCTGGCGTTGCGAAGAACGGCGTCTCGGTCGGCATAGTTAAGGAGGCGGGCGATCACCGGCCTCGGGCGCTCCCCTGGTGGCGGTTTTTTAGCCAGGGCACAGTGGGCCCTCTCGACCACAAAGCAGGAGGACCTGTTTTCGGGGGGTAGGAGAGCAGTGAGCCACCCTGAAATTATATTGTCCATAGATGCCCCCTCACAGCCCTCCGGGAAGCCAACCAGGCGGAGATTATTGCGGCGGGTCCGCCCCTCGGCATCCTCGACCCGTGCAGCCAGTTCCTGCGAGTGCTTGGCCAGTTTGTCTATTTTCAGCTGAAGCGCCGCGACGGAGTCTTTGACAGTTGATACCCTGGTCTCGGCTTCCGTGATGCGGTCAACCGCTTTCCGCAGGTCTTGGCGGAGGAACGACACCTCCGTGCCCACAGCCCTGATCTGGCCTCGAGGGCAGTCCGTGATTGATGGATTGCCTCCAGAAGCTTCGCCGTATCGGACGACAGACCCTCCGTGGTCTCTCCCCCGGGAGGGTTGGCGGTGGTGGTGTAGCGGTCTATTGTAGGTTGCTTGGTGGCCGCCGCCCCTTGCTTATCTCTGCCCATGGGGACCGATGACAGCCAGTCGGATCGTCCCACTAGGTCGGGCCCCCGCGGCCGATGGAAGGCGCGGCAGTGATGAGCAACAGTCGCCTACGAGTGGTAGCTTCACGCCGGACTCAGCCGCAGGGCACCACCCTGGTGTCCCCGTGGCCCAGCAGTCTCGTCTCAGGTGACCGCCCAGGAGCTCTCCAGCAGCGGCACCGCCAAGAGACCAAGCACGTCGCCCAGGTGGCCTCGGCGTCACCAGGTAGGAATTCGGTGAGGGATAAAGGTCCAATTCTGATAGTGTGACGCAGCTCCCCCAGGCACTAAGGATCAGGCAGTCGCAGGGTCACTGTCCATCTGTCTGACGCGGAAATCAGGCACCCAGGCACAACACCGTCCAAGACCGGAGAATGGCAGACTCCTCTCCGGCTCAATGTCTAATCCCCCGACGTCCTCCGCAGCGACTCAGCAGCGCACATGGCCGTGCCTGATGCAGGTCGCCCTCTGCCTCGTCCCCAGTGGGACCGCGCCACCAGACGAGGGGCTCACGGAGTACAGCCAGGTAGGTGGGCCCTTCCTGCAGCGCGCCGATCCAAGGCCTCTGATCTCAGACAGGGCCGCGCCAGGCCGTGATGGAAGAGATGGGGGGAGGGGCGCCCCTCGATGATGTTACTGCGGGGGCCCCGTCCCCGTTCCCCCTGCAGGGTTCTTGTGGGGCCGCGCTGAGATGGCGACGACTCACTGCTTGTGGTGCCGGCGGCGGCACCAGGAGCCTCTCCGGCCGAAAGGCCCACCGCAGCCGCGGGCCCGAGTGCTCGCCCTCCGCCGTCGGCATGCCAGCTGCCGATCGAGGAGCCGGTCGTGGCGGATCCTACCCCCGGGTCGCGGCAAACTTCACCAGGAGGATCGCGGCGGGACCCCCAGCAAAGGACCCCCGAGAAAATCACTTGGGGTCAAGGATAGTGCAGGATTTGGGCCAAAGAGGGAGCAGACTGCGGAACTCTAGAGAGACGCGTCCGCCATGATCGGCACCCAGGCCACGCCCTGGCCTGTGGCTCAGTTTTGAGGGAGGTTTCACAACACATTCCATCACATGTAACAAGTTGTATGCCCACAATACCCAACCTACGCCGAATTATTCAGCGTGAAAACAGGCAAGTAACCCCCTACGAGTAACACCCCAAACCTATTCTGACATTAACATTCCTCCTGAACTTTCTATAACAGTTACTAATGAACCATTTATTTTACATGACAACAAAAACCCTCTTAAAAGAATACTAATCTTTAGCACACCCCATAATCTTGTTAAGTTGGAGAATAGTGATATTTAGATGATGGATGGGACGTTTAAATCCACACCCCATCCATTCACCCAAATATACACTATTCATGCCTATATTAATCATACAGTTGTTCCCTTAGGGGCCGATTACGATGGCGGAAGGACCGTCACCGCCAGCCAGGCGGTGGCGGTCCTTCCCACATCGGACCACGATTTTCCCACCGCCAGATTACGATGGCGGTGGGATACAGACTGCAACCGCGGCGGACGCAAAGACCGTCCGCCACGAAACCGCCACAGGCAATCATTCCAATTGCCTGGCGGAGTGGTCTGTATCCGTAAAATGGTGGCTGTGCCTAGCAGGCACCGTCCTCCAAATTACGATGCGGTCTCCAGCCAGCCTTTCCGCGGCTGGTAAACTGCCATTAAAAGGCTGGTGGAGATTGGTTGCAGGGGCCCGTTGCGGGCAGCCAATGTGATGGGGGGGGGTTGTAAGTGCACTGGGGGGGTACCCATGGTACCCCCCTACATTTCACTGCACCGAGTGGCAGGCACCGTGTGGTGCCTGCCACGTAGTGCAGTGAAATGCCCACATGCTTTTTTCAACACCGCGGCAGTGCAGCGGTCAGCAGCACCCGCCGCAATGTTAAAGGTGCAGGATGCGACCGCCACTGTGGCGGTCGCATCCTGATTTGGTGTGCGGAACCGCCGCAGGGATTGCGGACAGCCCCGGTCGCCACCACCATGGCGGACGGACTGCAGTCCGTCCGCCATCGTAATCGGCCCCTTAGTGTACAGTTTGCTCCCTGATAAACAATCCTCAACATACACTGAATTTTTGTCAGTGAGAAAAGCTAAAACAATGAATAAAAGTCCTAGAAAAGTGTTAATTGACTTTGAATTACCTATGATTAACACAATTACCAAAATGTACACGGATACCCAAATTCAATGATGTTTTTCACTTTTCACAGGCATATTGGCGAAAAATTCAAAAAACATCCTTAGTTGAGGATTATATATCAGATAGCAAACTGCAATTTGAATTAAAAAACTAACTGCACTTTGTTTTTCCTCCTGACAGTGTAGATGAATACTACACATCTATTACAGAATCTGAATACTTTACTGCAAACGAAGACAAATTGGCACCCCTACTAAATTCTTTTGAAGACACATGGATTGGCCATCTAAGCAGGTCAGGTCGCAGGAGGAAACCACGTTTCCATGTGAAGTGGTGGAACTGCTACTCGACCTGCTTAGAGGGAGGAGCAAAAACAAATAATGCCATAGAGGGATGGCACAACTCCTTCAATAACTCAATTGGTAAACCACATCCTAACTTTTATCATTTCTTGGAAATTTTGAAGAAGGATCAAAGTTTCCAAAAAATGAGAATTTCGCAATCATTAACTAGTAGTCTGAACCTCACGAATTTCAAAAAGAACAAAGGAAATGTCCGAGCGACTACTGGGTGCAATTCAACAATTTTCGTTGATGGTGGCCTCAGACTACCTAGATAATATTGCACACATCCTCCATTTCTAATCTACCCTATCTCCTATAACTCCTTACTTGCCTGTTTTGTCCAAATTTCCCCCTAATTCAATTGCCATTTTTCTAAAAATACTTAAATTATAATAAAAAGCCGGGTTTTCTTACCTTCAGATGTCTTCTTTTTTCAACTCTTGGACTTATGTTTCTAAACAGAATTTCACCAAGAGTCATTTTCAGTCAATTAAACCATTGCAAATATTCCATAATCCTTGCTTTAATCCATGACCCAAATGTAACTTTCAAAAAAGGGCACAGTTCTGCATAAACATATTTTTACAGTTATAAAATAAACTGTAAAAATTACTGTGCACATCTACAAAAACCGCACCCCCAAAAAAATCCCAAAAAATAAACATTCTTTGGCAAAAAACGCAAAAAAATCCATCGTTGCAATCTAAACTCGTTTGAATTCCAAATCCAAAATACCATGAATAAATAGTAATGTTATGTAAAAATTTGCCATCCAAAAATACATCGTTGCAATCCTCTCTTGAATAAAAACAATTTGAAGTCCCAAAATCCATATAGCAATGGTTTATAAATGGCTAAAAAACATTTTTTCACAACACGAAGTCTTTCTCCAAGTACCTACGACCTATCCCGAAAACCGCGACGATGCAATTACTTAATTTCAATTAAACCAGTCGCTTCAAAAGAAAATCAAAAAAGATTACTTTCTTAACACTTTTGTTTAATAGAATTTATAATCTATTTTATTTAATATATTTTATTAAACAAAAAGCGTTACGAAAGAAATCAACCCAACGTGGACCTACAACGTCTACCTGTTTTGGAATGAATTGTTATGTTAATACACACAATATGTACACAAAACACCTTACCTATTTCTATCTACCTCCCTCCTCTCTCCTTACAATAACATTTTCCACTATTAATCTATTTTAAATAATTAAAAATCGCCTTACCTGGACGGAGCTCTCCCTTGCATCTGATCTGGTGTGCGACGATCCTCGCAATGACAAAAGTTACGTATACGCTTCAACGTCATGTCTTTCTGTAAAAACGAAAAAAGGACAATTTTACCCATTGACTTCAATGGGAAACCGTGGGAAAACCTACAAAGAAATTAAAAAATATATGACATAATTCATTGTAAATTCTATAAATATTTTTACAAATTATTCATGTAAATAATATATTTTTGAACTTTTTTTGCCTATTTATTTATGTTTTATATTTTTAATAAATTCAATAAAAATATTTACAATATCTTTAATCTGTGTATTTTTTTTCAAAAATGTCATTTACAAATTATTATGTGTATTTTTACATGCCTATGTTGTACTATTAGTTAAGCAAAAAAACAACGTTCACAAGGAACTCATTTGTATTATTTGATATACTTTTGGCAAGGAATAATTATATCTTGCGTGATTTAAACACAGTGCATAAAATGAGAAATGAAACCACGATGCAGTTTGGCCTATTATTTTCGTAGCAACAACCCACAGACAAATTATTTAATCTGTACCCACTTCAGCCGAAGTGAGTATCATTTATTTTGCATAACAATTTATCAAAATGCAGAGACATAAAAATATTTTATTTGTGTATCTACACTATATACAATTCTACAATTCTGCGTGACTTTGTGACCCCAGTGTAGTGACCATAATCAAAAAGGTGAAAAAGACTTAGGTGCTGTACAAGTTTTGTGACAAGGGTTATTGGTAGTTTAGACAAGGGGACCCGTTTGGGAATATAGTAGATTCAGTATCTATAAACAATTTTTAATTTCTGCCGGGGCTCTCCCTCTTTCAGTTGCCGACGACGTTTCGACCCTCTCGCGATACGGGGTCTCTTCAGGACGGGAGTTCTGGGGACTGGAGGGTGGACAAGTATTAATGATAGTGTAGACACGATAAAGAAGGGAATTAAAAGCTGTGGGCTTTTTAGGTAAGGACAGGTATGTCATACCCAGCAGCACTTATAGGGTGCTCGAAGTGCAGGATTCTTCCTAATAACCAGGTCTTCTCTGTTAAGTAAAGGACCCTATCAAAGACATGGGTACGGATTAATAACCACATCAAGAAGTGTGATGCATGGCGCTGGTGAACTGTGCTAGGGAAGGCTTTCTTACCCTGATGTAGTTAGCTGTTTTCACAGTATCAGTGGTTACTGTAGGTATTGTATTGCAGACTTATAAAGCGCACTATCACCCCACGGGTATCCTGGCGCTAAGATTAGCTCCCCAGTATGCACGTATTTACCAAAAAAGATGACTGTACTGCATTACACCCTAGGGAAGAGCCAAGTTTTAAGCTTCTTCCTGAAGTGTGAGAATTCTTCTATTTGTCTAAGATTGGGTGGAAGATCGTTCCATAAACGGGCAGCTGCACAGCTAAAAGCTCTACCTCCAGACCTGGAGGTTCTGATTCTGGGTGTATTAATCAGATGAGCTGCAGAAGAACGCAGACTTATTGCGGGGGCATACCAGGCAAATTTTTTCTGCAGTGGAGACGGTCCTAGTCCATGCAGAGCCTTGAAGACGATACAGAGTGACTTAAAATGAATTCTCTGTGGTACTGGAAGCCAGTGGAGCTCTTTGAGGGACAAAGAAGATGAGGCTCCACGTGGCTTCTTTAAAGCTAGTTTCGCAGCTATTGTTTGAATTCTTTGTAGTTTCAAGATCAGAAATTTAGGAGCATCCAGTAACAAAGCATTACAGTAGTCCAGGCGGCTCATAATAACACCTCTCACCAAAAGAGCCCTGGCTGTCATGGGTAACATAGGGAGTATTTTCCGCAGAGCTTTAATGAGGAAGAAGCATGTACCAACCGTTTTATTTACATGATTTTCAAGACTCAACTTGTCATCAAAAGCTACTCCCAAATTATGCACAGCCTCGGAAGGTATGGGGGGCTTGTCCGAAGGAGAAGGCCAGAAATTAACCGGGAGTGGACGAGGAACTTTCTTGGCCGTGCAGTACAGAATTTCAGTTTTTTTCCCGGTTGAACTGCAGGGAATTGTCCGAGAGCCATTGTGAGAGGGATGGGCGGAAAATAAAACGAGGAGGTCTTACAGGCCAATGAATGATGGCTTAATTTATTGAGATAGGTCAGACCCATAAGACATGCCAGAGTCAAAGGGAAGAGAAGGGATCAGGATGGTCGTCGTCTTTGTCCGAGGTGGTACTGGTGGCGGCTCTTCTCCTTTTCTTCCCGTAGGGTAGCGATGGTACAGCCCCGGGGAAAACAAAGAAGAGAAGACGGTCAATGCGGCTGTCCCTTCCCTCAAGAGCATAAAGTAGTGCAGAACAAGCCGTCACCGTGATCGTACAGCTCTCAGGAAAAGATGGGTAGGAAAGAGCGGGAGAGTCAGGAAACTAAAGATACCAAGAAAGAATTCCGCCACAGGGTAGGAAGACCACAGAAAAAAGCAACGGGTTTCCGTTCTGTGTTCCAGTTACAAACCCCTCTTTACCTTTGGCTTTGGGACAAGGGGGTTGAGGGGACGTGGTTTAAGCGTTTTTCTTTCCTCTTTGGTGCTAGGGTGCAGGAGGTGAACGGGGGGGGTGAGGGTATTTTGCACACAAAAAAAAGTCTGGCGTGAACCCTGAGTCCCTTGGACTCGCCGCCCCCCTCCCTTCCGTATTTACAAAACCCTTTTCCCAGAGTCACGTACCGCAGGGGCCGCAACTCTCCTGAGCTGCGGCGTCGTCACAGCGTCCTCCGGGGGTGTCCACCACTCCTCCGACCACTCCTCCTGTTCGGTATCAGTCTTCTCCGGGCTTTGCTGGGGTCCTTTGTCTGCTTCTCATCCTCGCTCCAGGTCCGACTCGTCTGCTTCTCGTCCTCGCTCCAGGTCCGTAGTGCTCCCTCCTTCCTCTTTCGACTCTCGCCTCCTAAACACGCACACCTCAGCATCTTCCGGGATCGTCCTTTCAGCCACACGCTCCTCCCCTCGTTTCCAGGAGGTGTCACTCCATTGGTCGGTCCGCGTCAGAGGGAGTTCCTTCTCCTGTATGGAAGAAGGGCTGAAAGAGGTTAACTCTTTCAGAACCGTCACCGTACTACCGTTAGGCGTGTTCAGTCCCTCATGAGGACCTATGGGGGCTATAGCGGGTTTGCCAGCCTGGCCCTCTTCACATCCCCCTTCCCTAACATTCTTGCCAGCAAGAACAAAGTCAAGGGGATACCGGGATAGATAGTCGGCATTTGTCTGGTCTTTCCCCTTTCTGTGCTTGGTGTGAAAACGATAGGGCTGTAGTGCCAGGAACCACCGTAGTATTCGGTCATTGTGTCCCTTATTCCTTGCAAGCCATTCCAACGGGTCGTGGTCCGTAAATAGGGTGAATTCCCTCCCCTCCAGGTAGTATTTAAGGGATTCCACTGCCCACTTAATAGCGAGTGCCTCTTTTTCAATGACCGCATAGTTTTTCTCACGGGGATATAACTTCCTGCTTATGTAGAGTACAGGTCTCTCCTGTCCCTGGGGGTCTACTTGGGACAGAACTGCTCCCAAGCCAGTGTCGGACGCGTCCGTTTGTAAAACGAACTGTCATGAATAATCAGGACTAAGTAGAACGGGATGACAGGTCAGGGCGTGTTTCAGCTGTTGAAAGGCGTGAAGAAGGGAGGGAGAGGGGTTTCTAAGTTCTTTTTCTGTTTGCACGTTCTTCTGCAGAAGGTCTGTCAAAGGAGAGGCTGTGTGGGAAAAGTTGGAAATTAATCTCCTATAATACCCCAATATTCCGAGAAACGCCCTGAGCTCTCTTTTTGTTTTCGGGAAAGGGATATTGGAGATAGCAGCCACTTTCTCTGTCTGGGGTTTAATGTATCCTTCCACTAATAGGTGGCCCAGGTATTTCACAGAACGAGCCGCCAGTCGGCTTTTGGTTGGGTTTATAGTCAGCCCGGCGTCCTTTAATGCCTGGACGACTCGTTTTACGTGAGTGAGATGTTCAGCCCAGGAGGAACTATATATGATTATGTCGTCAATGTATGCTGCTGAGAAGTCTGAGCAGGGTCTTAATACCGTATTCATCAAACGTTGAAACATGACCGGAGCCCCGTGGAGACCGAAGGGAAGGACGGTGAAATGATACAACCCGCTGGGGGTTGCAAAAGCTGTTTTCTCTCGGTCTCCAGAACTCAGGGGTACCTGCCAATACCCTTTGCACAGGTCAAGGGTGGTAATGTATTTCGCCTTCCCCAACCGCTCCACCAATTCATCGACTCTCGGGAGGGGATAGGAATCAAATTGAGAGATTTTATTCACTTCCCGAAAGTCGATGCAGAACCTGATGGACCCATCAGGTTTGGGCACCAGTACTATAGGCGAATTCCATTCGCTATAGGATGGTTCGATGATGCCCGCTTTTAACATCTGTTGTACCTCTCTTTTTATTGCTAGTCTACGTGACTCAGGTATTCGATAGGGACGCATCTTTACTTTTGCTCCCAGGGGAGTGGAGATGACATGTTCCGTCAAATGTGTTCTACCTGGGCACAAGGAGAACACCTCTTGTAGGGGTTTCATTTGGGCCTGGAACTCCTTTTTTTGTTCTACCGGTAGATCCGGGTCTATGCTCTGTACGAAGAGCGGTTCGGGGTCCGATATGAACCCGACCTGCACCGGAACAGGCCCCTCCCATTTCTTTAGGAGGTTCACGTGGTATATTTGAGTGTTTTTTTTTTTCTGGGGGTCTAGCTCCAGGCGGTAGGTCACCGGGGTCACTTTTTCCACGACACGGTACGGGCCTTGCCATTGTCCCAACAACTTGTGGTCAGATGTGGGCATCATTAGGAGTACGTAATCATTACTGTTAAAGGCACAGGGTTTGGCTTTCTTATTATATTGGGTCCTTTGGGACTGTTGTGCCTGTTCCATATGTGTTTTGACAATGCTCCGTATTTGACCTAGATAGGTTTTCAAATTCAATATGTACTCTGGGAGCGGTTTTACCCCCTCTGGCTCCTCTTCCCACTCTTCACGGAGCATGTCCAATAGGGTACGGGGTTGTCGTCCATAAAGGAGCTCGAACGGAGAGTACCCGGTGCTGCTTTGTGTTTGACATCTAATGGCAAAGAGAGCCAAAGGGAGCATGTCCTCCCATTTCCGTGTTTCAAGGTTTAATAGTTTCTTTAGGGTTGTTTTGAGTGTGGCATTATAGCGTTCCACCAGCCCATCCGTCTGGGGGTGGTACGCCGAGGTACGGATTTGTTTTATATTTAGGGAGAGACATACCTGTCGCATGAGGCGGGACATAAAGGGCGTTCCCTGATCTGTAATCAGCTCCTTGGGAATCCTACTCTAGAAAAAATGGAGATCATGGCTTTGGCGATTTGGGGGGCGTTAGGTTGGCGCAAGGCCACTGCTTCGGGAAAGCGGGTGGCGTAGTCAACCAGAACTAACACGAATCGACAACCACTCCTGGAAGGCAAAAGGGGTCCTATGATGTCCATGCCGACCCTGGAGAAAGGTTCCTGTATGATGGGCAAAGGACGTAACGGGGCTCTAGCGGGCATGGATCTACTGTTCTTTTGACATATAGCACATTCTCTACAGAATTTTCGTACCTGGGAATAGACTCCTGGCCAATAAAATCTTTTTAGTATAGTTTGTTCGGTTTTTTCGTCTCCGAAGTGGCCTCCCAGCAAGTGACTGTGGGATAAAAACAACACTTTATCCCTATAGGAGTGGGGAACTAACAGTTGAATGGGGTCATCCCTCCCCCCTTTTCGATAGAGCAGTCCCTTCTTTATAAAGAATTGTGGACCTACTTGCAGGGGATCTTCTTCAGACGTGGCCTTATTCCAGGCCTCACGAAAAGCAGGGTCTTCTCGTTGCGCCTCTCGGAACCCTTGTTCGAATTGCCATATAGGGACCTCCTTGCTCTGAGTCAACATGACTTGTCTCCAATTCCTTTTGTCCCTCTTTTTCTGTTTACCACTCTTTCTCGACTTTCCTGGGGGCCAGTCAGGCTCGGGCTCCTGAGAAAAGGAGCAGTCTTTCTCCATTCCCCCCTCTGTCCAGGTTTCCTGTACTAAGTTGGATAATTGCGGATAATCATTCCCTAGGACTAGGGGTTCAGGTAAGCGAGGGATGAGTCCTACTCTCAAGGGTCTGGCGATTAGGGAGGGATCGTGTTGTACTTCTATCTCGGCAGTCGGATAACGTCTGCTATCCCCGTGTACACACTGGATGGTGACATACCCTGAGGGAGTCGGTTCCCCACCCGGGACAGCCTGGGGTTGGATCACGCTTTGTAAGCATCCTGTGTCAATTAGTGCCTGCCTTTCCTCCCCGTTGACCCATACTGTTCTATGGTAGGGAAGGTGCGCCCCTGAGAGATTACAGTAATAATTGCGTACCAACCCGACTTCCATAGGTTCCTCCCTCTGAGGGCAGAATCGAGCTATATGACCTACGATACCACAGTTGAAACATTTTGGACCCAGTGGAAGAGGGGCTTGGAGAGGTATAAAGAGGGGCCCTGGGGTAAGGGAAACGGTCTCAGGTTTGCGGGATGGAGGGGGGGGTCTAGAGGTCTTCAGCGGGGCTCCTGGATGCTTCCAGTGTACGTCTTTGCGTCCTCTTTGGGACTCTTGTGCCCGGTAGAAAGCGCTGGCTATGTCAACCGCCCTCTCCAAGCTCAATCCGGTGTATTGTCTCACCCATTTCTGTACGTGCGGATACAGGGAGGACAGATACTGCTCAAGATATACTTTTTCCATTATTTCTTCTTTTGTTGATGTACAGGGTTTGAGCCACCGGTCCGCCATATCCCTTACTCGGTAAACCAAGGCACGGGGCGTCTCCTGCGGGCCTTCCTTGAGTTGGCGCAGCCTTATGCGGTAAGTGTCATCATCAATGCCTAACCTCTCTAAAATACTCTTTTTCATGTCCTCATATGTTGTAAGACCCGAAGCATTGACGGCCTGATAGGCCGCCTGGAGCTCGCCAGACAATAGCGGACCCAAATATTGCCCCCATTTCTCTTGGCCCCAACCGGCAGCCCGGGCCATACGCTCGAAGTTGGAAAAATAAAAGTCTGGGTCCTCCCCTTCCACATATTTTTGGAGGACCACGGAAGGGAATCCTTCTGTGCTCCTCTGTTGACCCAGAGTATCTGCCAATCTTACGATCACCGCTTCTTGGGTATGGCCTTGTTCGGTAAGGGACTTATGCAGGTTTACCCGATCCTCTTCGGCTACGGTCAGGAACTTCTCCATGCAGCGTTCTAACTTCTCTTGGCTTTCAGCCATTTTCCTCACGGCATCCTCTATTTCCCCCGATCCCACTTCTGACACCAGATGTGAGAGGGATGGGCGGAAAATAAAACGAGGAGGTCTTACAGGCCGATGAATGTTGGCTTAATTTATTGAGATAGGTCAGAACCATAAGACATGCCAGAGTCAAAGGGAAGAGAAGGGATCAGGATGGTCATCGTCTTTGTCCGAGGTGGTACTGGTGGCGGCTCTTCTCCTTTTCTTCCCATAGGGTAGCGATGGTACAACCCCGGGGAAAACAAAGAAGAGAAGACGGTCAATGCGGCTGTCCCTTCCCTCAAGAGCATAAAGTAGTGCAGAACAAGCCGTCACCGTGATCGTACAGCTCTCAGGAAAAGATGGGTAGGAAAGAGCGGGAGAGTCAGGAAACAAAAGATACCAAGAAAGAATCCCGCCACAGGGTAGGAAGACCACAGAAAAGAGCAACGGGTTTCCGTTCTGTGTTCCAGTTACAAACCCCTCTTTACCTTTGGCTTTGGGACAAGGAGGTTGAGGGGACGTGGTTTAAGCGTTTTTCTTTCCTCTTTGGTGCTAGGGTGCAGGAGGTGAACAGGGGGGGGTGAGGGTATTGTGCACACAAAAAAAACGTCTGGTGAGATGCGTGAACCCTGAGTCCCTTCGACTCGCCGCCCCCCTCCCTTCCGTATTTACAAAACCCTTTTCCCAGAGTCACGTACCGCAGAGGCCGCAACTCTCCTGAGCTGCGGCGGCGTCACAGCGTCCTCCGGGGGTGTCCACCACTCCTCCGACCACTCCTCCTGTTCGGTATCAGTCTTCTCCGGGCTTTGCTGGGGTCCTTCGTCTGCTTCTCGTCCTCGCTCCAGGTCCGACTCGTCTGCTTCTCGTCCTTGCTCCAGGTCCGACTCGTCTGCTTCTCGTCCTCGCTCCAGGTCCGTAGCGCTCCCTCCTTCCTCTTTCGACTCTCGCCTCCTAAACACGCACACTTCAGCGTCTTCCGGGATCGTCCTTTCAGCCACACGCTCCTCCCCTCGTTTCCAGGAGGTGTCACTCCTTTGGTCGGTCCGCGTCAGAGGGAGTTCCTTCTCCTGTATGGAAGAAGGGCCGAAAGAGGTTAACTCTTTCAGAACCGTCACCGTACTACCGTTAGGCGTGTTCAGTCCCTCATGAGGACCTATGGGGGGCTATAGCGGGTTTGCCAGCCTGGCCCTCTTCACAGCCATCTGGCAGTTGTTTGCATGCATTCATGGAAACTATTAAGTGGTATAGACGGATTACCCTCTAAAGACAAAATGAGTTGCGTGTCAACCGCATAATTCACCAAATTGATTTTGTAGAATTTGATGATCGGAATCAACGGACTCATATAGATATTAAAAAGAATAGGACTGATTTACGAACCTTGGGGAACACCATGCTGAATGGAACCGAATTTTGATAGAAAAGGGGGAAGGGCCACTGCTTGCTGCCTATTCTCAAGATATGATTGGAGCCAATTTAGTGCCATGCCCTCGACCCCAATTTCCGCGAGCCATCTCAAAAGAATCTTATGATTGACTGTGTCGAATGCGGCAGACATGTCCAGTAGGATCAGTATCGCCGACTGACCACTGCACGCATTCGAAGCTCTTCCAAGACTGTCACTAATGCAGTCTCCGTACCGTGCCCTGGGCGGAAGCCAAATTGTACGTCTTCCAGCCCAAGATTAGCTTCCAGAAATTGTGAGAGGGTTTTGCTAACCAGGCGTTCTAAAATTTTCACAGGGTAGGGGAGAAGGGAGATAGGCCGGTAGTTGTTTGGGCACTGGGGATCAAGTGTAGCTTTTTTCAACAGGGGTGACACAATTGCCTGTTTCCAGCATGTAGGAACTGTCCCACTGCTCAAGGATTGGCAACAAATCTGGCGGAGCTGTGGGAAAAGCTCCTCACCATGCTCCTTCCACACCCTATGCGGGAGGGTGTCCATAGGGGACCCAGATGGAGTGCTCAGAGCAAGTTTATAAAATTCTTCCTCTGAAGGGGAATCGAAATGGTCCAAAGTTGCTGGCTTGGCCTCGCTTGCCCCTTCTTCCTTCTGACAAACTGGCAACTGTATCACCATACTGGTTCCATTACCACTCTTGTACTCCTGATCTACTGCCAGACCATTAATTATTTTAGTAATTTTTTCCTCGAAAAAGGTTGCTAGACTATTGCATAAATCTTGAGTTGCAGTGGTCTTATTTGTTAAGCAGTCGGGCTTAGATAGATCATTTACAATTTTAAAAACACTTCTAGCTTTGTTGGGTGCCTCTAGAATTGTATTGGCATAGTACTCAGGTCCTGTGTGTCAGTACATAGGTCCTGACAATAAATTGGGGGTTTATTTTTTTTAAAAGTACCATGATGGAGGGTTATTCATCCTTATTGCAATTCTAATGTACACGCTGTATCAAGGTAGCTACTCACCGATATTGATGTGGTGAGCGGACTATTTATTCATTCTGGGTTGACATCACGCGCCTAAATACAACTAAAGTGGTCTAGAACTAGGCTACAACTTGTACAAAATTCATCCAAAATGGGGGGCAAGGAATTAAAACACAGGTGCCCTACTCACCAATTCTCGCGGTGAGAAAGTAAATTAATTACTCCTGTAGTCCAGCAACGAATCTGCAAGTGACAACGTGGTCACAGTTAGTTTATTGTTGTATTAGGGCAGGGAAGCATAATACATTCAAGGGAAAGCCAGGGATCAAGGCGAGATGCTGCTTACCTCCTGAACACGAACTTGCTGCCCAGGTAACAAGATGGAAGACGCGATCGGATGGCAGGAATTATACCTGCCGCCGATACGTGTGCATAATGCACCGCGGCCAGGAAGCGCATGCGCTATCCTGGAGACCGTGCGAGTGAAGCTAATGCGCTTCAACACCGCGGCCATTACAGAGTGGGTAAATCTAAAGGATACGGAGTGGGGGCCTCTAGAGAATTTTCCCCATTGATGACGGAGAGGCACACTTTTCAAAACTCAATAAAACAGTGTAGGACACAGCCATTATAAAGGCCGGAGGCGCGATCTTGCGAATTCAAAATTTAAGTCATAATTTGGTCATAATTATCAAGGTTAGGGGTTAGCACCTCATTGCGCAAGTACGGGAAGTACCTCGTCTAGGATGAGCGTGAGCTGACTATCAGCCAATGGGTAACTTGGCCCGCTAGAGACCAATGGCCAATGTACATCCCATTTCTGCCTGATTCTTGGTTGGGAACACCCTCAGTGGTGATACACGGTTGTCAATCATGTATCCCCTTTAGAGAAGGCTCGGTTTGCTTGAATAACGCATCGGCCGGACTAGAATTATAGCGACCCGAGTTCTTACATGCATTAGGTTCCACAGTATAACACATTGAGCAATGTGTCCTAGGTCCATCAAAATAGTGGGAGCAGTACATAGTCCATTTAACATCAAGTAAACATCATTGCATGCTACGGCACAGTCTATAGGTTAGTGCAAGCTTACTGGCACATGCTTGTGCATCGTATTGTTTAAAAGAATATACTATATACAAGTCAAATTGACGAACAATGAATTTCTCTAAGTGTGTGTCTGTCTATCTGTAGTGAAGATTAATGGGAAGTGCTCACATATCTGAATAGAACAATAAGAGCACTCAATGGTTCACTAAGACAGTATGTTAGCATCATCGTAGGACTAAGGTACAATAGGATAGATAGTATAGGCTTTTTGGCACACATTACTACATCTTGTCAATTTAGGAATACACGTCTGACTATGGAAATGAGTTCTTTCAAAAGTGTGTGTGTGGACCTGTCTATAGTACAGGGAGGAGTTAGAGGTTCCCTTGCTACAAGTATGCCTTGTGTAGATGGATAAGGGAGGCTGTAGGGGGGCATTCTATGAACCACTAAGGAACAGTTTGTCAGTTCAGGGTAATGAATTTACGCCACTCTTCTAGACTGTTTAGTCCTTTCCTAATTGAGTCACATTTCTCAATTAATTTGCATTCTAGTGATTGCAGAATAAATTAGATGTTGCCCCCTTTGGACGGTGTTTTGGCATTTTCGATAACCTGTCAGCATATCTCATCTGCTGTGTGTGATTTGTCCATGTAATGTTGTACCAAGGGAGCGTTTTCAACCCTACATCGTATCCTGCTACGGTGCTGGCAGATCCTTGTCTTGACTGGTTGGGTTGTTTGACCTATGTAAATAAGATCACATGGACACCAAATACAATAAATGACATTAGTTGTAGCACAGTTGGTCAGATCATGCATTGTCCATTTCACAGTACCATGGGTAAAGGTTTTTGTGTTGAAGGTGTGTTGGCAGGCTATGCAGCCTCCACATTTGTAGTGGCCCTCAGCAGGTGGTAGGGACCATATTCCAGTAATGGTGGACTTAGGTTTCATAATGCTGGTCTCTGAGTGCACCAGATGGTCCTTGAGATTCTTCCCTTTCTTGTAGGAGAACATCGGTACCTCCTGACAGGTACTAAGTGTGTTCAGTGTCGGCCAGTGTCTTTTGATGGTCTTGACTACTTGGGTACTCAAAGGGCAATAGGTGGTAACACAAACATTTCTTTTAATCTGTGTTTTGGGTCTGTTCATTAGTATGTCTTCACGGGGGCTGAACCGAGCCCTCTTCATAGAGGTTTTTATCAGTCGTTTCGGATACCCTCATTCTCGCAGTTTATTGCTTAGGATATTTGCTTCTCTGAAGAAATCTTCTTTTTCTGTGCAGTTCCTCCTAAACCTTAGGAACTGCCCATATGGCAGGCCATCCTTCAGGGCTCTTGGATGGAAACTCTTGTACTGCAGCAATGTATTCCGTTCAGTTGGTTTTTGATAGAGACTCACGATTAGTTGGTTGTTTTGATTGTGTATGTACAGATCTAGGAATGGAACCTTCTCTTTGTTTTTTGTTTTTTTTTGTTTTTTTGCAGAGTTTTATATAGCGCGAACTTGACCCGCAACCGAATCGGGTATCAGAGCGCTTTACATAGCACCAGTTACGTTACATGAGGACACGCATTCATTTTTGTTAGGCACGGGGAGATTAAGTGATTTGCCCAGAATCACAGGATGTTCAGCGTCATTACCGAGACTCGAACCCATGTTCCCCAGGTCCGAGGTCGAACGCCCTAGCCGTTAGGCCAACTCCTCTCCCTCTTTGTCTGCATTGCAAGTGAAGGTCAGCGCTGCCTGACGATCATGAAGGTATGAGATGAACATTTCCAATTCGGCCTCGGTCCCGACCCATATTAAAAAAATATTGTCTACATAACGCTTCCAGCATCTGATGTTATTGTGGAAGGGATTAGTCGCAGTGGTGATTAATCTATTCTCTAGATCACCCACAAAGAGATTCACCAGGTTGGGAGCAAAAATTGACCCCATGGATGTTCCTGAGCATTGTTGGTAGTATTTGGTGTTGAATTTAAAGTAGTTCATGGATAGGGCAATCTCTAGTAGATCTGTAATGAAGTCGGATGGAACGGGCACTTGTGCTGGGCGTGAGTTCAAGACCTCCTTTATTACATCAATGCTCTCTTTCTGTGGGATATTCGTGTATAACGATTCTATATCCAATGTGACGAGTAACTCTTTCATGGGATCATACTCCATTCCTTCGATTAGGTTGATCATGTATGTGCTGTCACGTACATAGGTGGGTAAGGCGGGCACATAGTCCTTAATAAAGCTCTTGATGTAATGCCCCAATGGTTCTAAGACCGAACCACATACAGACAGTATCGGTCTTCCAGGTGGGTTCAACACGTCCTTATGTACTTTAGGTAGGGTATAAAGGACATGAGTCCTGGGGTTCTTCTGATTGAGGAAATCAAACTCATGTTTTGTAATAAAGCCTTCCTCTAGTCCTTGTTTGGTTATCTCCTATATCCGCTTCTGGATCCCCATCAGTGGTTTGCGAGGTAGTTTTTTATAGTGGTGGTTATTATCCAGTTGTCTTGCTATCTCAGCCTCATATTTCGTTCTGTCTTGGATAACGATACCTCCACCCTTGTTCGTGGGCTTTATGATAATTGAATCTTCTTTTTTAAGGCTGATAAGTGCTTGACGTTCTTGTCTTGAGATGTTGAAGGGGGTAAACACTTTTTTAGTTTTCAATTTATGGATATCTTCTAGCACAGCTTTTTCGAAGACCAGAATTTCAGGAGGCATCAGGGCGTTGGCGGGTATGAATGTGGATTTTGGTCGCATTCTGGGGTTGCTGGTGGGGGGAGGGGGGACTTGATTGTCATTAAAGAAAACCTTCAGTCGTAATGTCCTAAAGAATTTATGGAATTCCGTAAGAAGTTAAAAAAAATCAGTTTTCTCAGTCAGAACATATGATAGCCCTTTACTCAAGAGTGATAGTTCAGTACAGTTAATTTGATGATGTGATAAGTTGAAGATGGGGATTATGCTCCCATGGTCCACGACGTTTGTTTCTTGTAGCTAGGGCAAGCTGATAACTCTGTCTTCTGTATAGTTATTCCTGGCAGTAGAGTCTCTATCCTCCATTATTGTGGTTAGCCCTCTGGTCCCCAGGTATAGTACTGCCGGCGTGTTTGTCGCTCCCCCGCAAATTAGTGCCAAACCTTCCTCTGGTTTCGGTTGGTGACTCTGCCTCTCTGGGCCTGTCCTAAAAAAGGAATCTGTTGCTGATTGCGTGGCGCCCCGCTCGGGCCCTCACCGGCGTCGTCTGAAGAGTCTGATCCCGCCGAGGAGTCTGAGAAACCAACAAGGTTATTGTTCTTAAATCTGCCCCAGGTGACACTTTTCTTAAATGGTTGCGGTTGAGAGTAATAGTCATCCAATGGATAGGGAAAGACCTTCTCCTTGGCGTAAGCGTTAATGTCCTTCTGGACTTTGTCAGCCTTCTTTTGTAGCTCAAAGGTGTTGAACTCTTGTATTGTCTTATTTAGTTTCTTCAATGCCACCTTTGACTCCTCTAGGTTGTCGCACCCAAACAACTCTTTCTCTAAGTTCTCAATTTCAATCAACTCCTGTCTACTGTGTTCTAGTGCTGTTTGTATTCCAAGCACCATCCAGTGCCTGGAACAAGTGATTGAGATATGGGAAAAACCTCCTTTAAATTTTTTATCGTCCCTAAATATACCTGGAACGTTACGGACTATTAATCCTTGCGGAATAATATTAGTTTTTAAATATTCCGTCAGCATGCGTGCATGCAATTGGGTGCGGACATGCTTCTTCTTGGCCCATTCTAGTTTTTCAAGGAGGATAAGTCTAGGATTGGAACTAGACCCTTGATTAGGGGTTGAAAAAATAGAGGGTCCACTTATAACCTTTGCAATATATTCCTCTGTATAAAGTGGAGCCTCCCTATCTGACATAGTATTGTCAAGTATATTGATGGTGTGTGTGTAGGTATAGCTTATCCTTACACAGTTTACAACAAAAACAATTCAACATACATATATATGACAGACAACCCAAAGTTTGGGTATCGGTATGTTGTACTATTAAGCATAAATATTTTTTAGATTTAATTAAAATATCTTTTATATAAATGTTAAATTCTATATTCTAACATAATAAATCCTTTTTAAAAAAATATATATTATATTTTTCCCTTAACATCAAATTATGCCCCCTCTCCAAAATCACCCTTTTTTATGATCACCTAATTTTTTTAAAATAAATATTATTTTTATAATTTATTAATGTATATCTTTAATAACATTATTGTTAAAATATACTCTAGTATTATAATTATTACCAGAGTATTAAATTACTAACCCACCCTAAACCCCTGTTTTCCTTGAATCCCGTCCCATTGGATAGGTGCCAGTCTTTTTTTATATTTTTTCCAAACATAAAATTTAATAAATTTAATTAAAATTATAACTAATTATTTGTATTACATGTGTATTAATACTAATTTGTGCCTGTGTATTAATACTTTAAATGATGAGTATTAAAATACTGCCCTCCTTCTAAAAAAATTTTTTTTTTTTTTTAAATACAACTAATGTTAATATTTATATTATATTTAATACACTTCATTTTATAAATAATCATTATTTTTTAACTCAGCCCCACTAATAATTAAATTAAATTTTTTAAATTAATACTCTTCAGTCTAAAATTATACATGAGTTTTATTACTCACCCCCTCTTTTATTAATATTTTTTTATAAATTGTTCTTCATTTTTTTAATATATTAATTTTTAAATTTGAACAATAAAAAATTAATATTCTATCTATCAATTAATAAATAACATGAAATACTCTAGTATTAAAAATATTACCTGAGTATTAATACTCTCCCCCTAAAACCCCAAATTCCCATACATCCATACCTCTAAATACAATTTAAAATAAATATAAAATTACAAATACTATTACTCATTCTATGTTAAATATTATAAAATATCAACATTAACAACTTACCTCAAATAAAACGATAACTTACCTTACAATGCGTTGTAATGGCATGAGTTGTAATGGCACATGCGTTGTAATGGCATGCGATGTAATGGTAGTTGCGTTGTAAAGGCATTACGATGTAATGCCTGCGTTGTAATGGACGTCTCCCATCCTTTCCTTTCTTTAGAGAAATGCTTTTTTTGTATCTTTTCCTTTTCAGACTATTAAATAATTTACTTTATTCAATGGACAAGGCCAGGTATTGTATCCTCACTAATCTGTTTATCTCCGTATTTAAACCAATAACTGAGTTAGGATGTGGTCTCCGGCGGGAGGGTAAGTTGGTTATTTTGCAAGTGGAAACCAAGGTTCTGTCACCATCCTGCAAAGGACGGGCACCTGTTCCACACCAGGCTGGCTTCCTGATACATCACTCGTACAAGTAAATAGGGAGTTAAGCTACTCCAAGAGATCTAGCAGAATGAACTTCTTATTACTCTCTCTAGAGTAGAGTTAGTGTAGGTAGGGTTGACATTATGATATATATTCATATATGCATATAATCACTGCAACTTTATGATGGTTGAATTATTCAGCTTTTTCACCATTCTTGTAAAGCTGGTAACAATGCTTTTTTATCTTCTACTAATACTTGCAGCTCAAGAATCCAATTACTTCAATAAATGTTTGACATACCAATTTGCGTACTTCTTGTGTCTCCTTTTGGGCTTGCCAAAGGTAAACACAAAAGGGTAGATCTGTTTCCACGATTTCTTTGGAGGAGTCAGAGTGGTCATGTTCTAAGGTTGCAGACACCACCTGGTACCCTGGCAGATTTACGGATCCAGGTGGCACACTGTGAGCTAGCCTGGAATTAGGCCCACATATTCTGATGATATGCGTGGACTTAGGGGGTCATTATGATGTCGGGCGGATCGCCACCGCCCAACCGGCGGTGGCGATCCGCCCGACATCTTTCCCCGCCCGCCCTCCATTTACCCCCGCCATATTACAATGGTGGGGGGGACAGCGGCGGACGGAAACACCGTCCGCCGCATTTCCGCAGGCAGGCAATCGTTCCGATTGCCTGCCGGGCGGAACTTGGGCCTAATATGTTGGCGGTGTCTGGAAGACACCGCCATCCATATTAGGATGCCTGGCGGTGAAGGCCTTTCCATGGTGGCATCGCCGCCATGGAAAGTCATGCAGGAATTGCTTTGGAGGCCCGTTGCAGGCCCCCAGGGGGGTGTGGGGTGGGTGGCTGCACTTGGGGGGTACCTATGGTACCCCCCTACATTGGCATGCACAAGGTGGCAGGCACCGCGCGGTGCCTGTCACGTTGTGCATGCCAATGCACTGCATGCATTTTTTACATTGCGGCGGGTGCTGCTGACCGCACCGCCCGCCGCAATGTAAACAATGCGGGATGCGACCGCCACGGTGGCGGTCGCATCCTAATGGGCACAGCGGGACCGCCGCACCTCTGGCGGTCGGTCCCGTTTACGGTTACGGTGGCGGGCGGACTTTGTTTGAGACCATTCAAATAGCATCAATGCTCACATCCATGTGAAAGCTACACTCAGGACTAGACTTTTATTTACTGCACAACTACACATGGCACTACAGGTAAGACTCCTTTTGAATTGCTCCGTGGCAGGCTAGTGATTCCTGAACTCCAACCCTATTGGCCATTGGTATGGAACAGTTGGTTGAGTAGTGTTAAGAGGGATGACACCGATTGGAGCAGAAGTGTTGCAGAGAAGCAGCTTAAGATGCATCAGTATTACATCTCTATAAATGCTGTTAACAACTTATCTGTTCAAGCAGGTGACAGTTATTTTTTTTAAATATAGTTCTTTATTGGCATTTTTAAAGACATACATGCTACATTATAGCATGAGTGTTAAGTCTTCATACAGTAGCAGTTTAGGGCATATATATTTATTTATTTATAAAGTTTTGTATAGCGCGAACATGACCCTATTGGGTATCAGAGCGCTTTACATGAGTATAATTGAGTATCTAACATGATCACCTATATAAATGGAAGTAAAAATCCTTGAGCATACATAACTTACTACGCTTGTTCTCAAAGATAGTCATCAAGAAAAGGCCAGGAATCATAAAAGAGTCACAGGTATGGATACAATCAGTATACATAAAGGAGATAGCTTAGGGTAAAAACTTGTTCATCAGAAATTATTTTACTTCTTTTTTGAATGACGCGGTAGATGAAATTAGGCGAACATCCGTTGGCAGAGAGTTCCATATCTTTGGTGCTACACCCGAGAAAGGTCTTATCCAGTTTTCTTTTTATGGAACCGCTGTGGTTTCAGTAGTAGGGATCTCGCACTTCGCGATTGTCTGCAACCCCCTGATTTTTCTAGTTTTTGGGCCAAATATCTGGGGGTATTGAAATGTAGGGCTTTGTGTGTCATGCATGCTATCTTTATTTGAATTCTTGCCTCATAAGGGAGCCAGTTCAGGGATTTTAGGGCGGGGGAGAATTGTTTGTTTCGTTTTGTACCGGAGACAAGTCTGACAGCCGCATTGAGGGTGGCTGTTAGAGGGGCCAGTTTGTATCTAGGTAGGCCACATAGAGTGGCACTACTATAGTCCTATCTGGGCAACAGAAGAGCTTGAACAGCATGCTTGAAGTCCTCCAGTGGGAGGAAAGGTTTGAGTTTCCGTAGCATGCTCATCTGATGATTTGCTCCTTTAGTGACCATACTGATGTGATCCTGCCTATTCAAGTGTTTGTCTAATGTAATTCCCAAGGATCTAGCAGAATCTATGATGTGAGGAGAGCAGTTGTGTGCAGTAGGATGTTTCATCCAGAGATCAATTTTGGGAATGTTATTCGGAGGAGATATGAGTAGGAATTCGGTTTTGGTGGCATTGAGCCTGAGATGATTGTCGGTGAGCCAAAGATGAGTATTTTGTAGAATAGAGTTGAGGGATATGATGTCATCTGGTGAAGAGATTTTGAGATACAATTGCGTGTCATCAGCATACATGTGCAACATAATGAATGTTAGCAGATTTTAAGGAATCTGCTTGTGGTTCCAAGAATAAATTGAAGAGAAAAGGTGAGAGGGTGGATCCCTGTGGAACACCCAGTGTGACTGCGGAAGGTTTCGATAGTGATTGGTTCATCTTTACTCTTTGGGTTCTGTTGTGGAGGAATGAGGCAAACCATTGCAATACGACCCCTGATATGCCCATCCTTCGTTCAAGTAGGGACAATAAACTGTCATGTTTCACAGAGTCAAAGGCAGATGATAAGTCAAATAGTATCAGAAGGCATGATTCATTTGAATCCAACATTTTTAGTATGTCATCCACCACATGAGTGAGTGCTGATTCAGTGCTGTGACCATGACGGAAGCCTGACTGGTGTTGGTCGAGAAGTTGGAAATTGTCTATGTGGTTACAGAGTTGGATCTGTACACATTTTTCCAGGAGTTTCGCCAGAGTGGGGATGTTGGAGATAGGACGGTAGTTGTTAGGATCTGAGCAATCAGCGTTAGGTTTTTTTAAGGTGGGGATTACCTGACCTACTTTTAAACAGTCAGGTATGGTGCCTTGACGTAGGGAGGCATCTACAATCTTGTACCATAGTGGGAGGATCATGGCTTTAATCTTTTTGAAGATAGTCGGAGGTATAGGGTCAATGAAGTGATTAGATGGATTTAAGGATGAAAGGATGTTGAAGATATCATTATCATTGATTGATGTGAAAGTGTGCCAGGAGGCGTTGTTTTTGGGACCTGCCTGGGAGGATCACTCCGTTTACCAGGCTGGATCGAGTGTGGAAAGATGAATGGAGTAGCCGGGATTAGTACCTTTGCTGATTGAAGTTCATTCTCAATATTTGTAGTTTTCTCCAGGAAGAAGGCAGCCATTTCTTCACAATTTGGGAGAGGGATGGCTCCCGTGTTAAGAGGATTTGATATATTGTGAGATTGTTGTTTGATGATTTTAAATAGTTTTTTGGGTTGGTTTTTTGCTTGGTCAAGTTGAGTTTTTAAAAAGTTAGCTTTTGCTTTTCTTATCCTTCTGTTGTATGTTGCTGATTTTAAGCGTTTTAGTCGTTCCAAGGAGGGAGAGGATCTCCAAGCTCGTTCAGTTGATCTTAGAATGCGTCTTTCATATGCCCGTACCACAGGTTGTTGAATTGCCAAGGCATACTGAACTGGAAAGAAAATCAAATATAAACAGATTCAAACAATCCTCCACCTCTGTCAGTAGTGCCACAGCAGATTGCGTTACTGTGCTTCCAATAAAGAAACAATAATACAGCATAGTCTACCAACAAACCAAACAAAATTACCAAGACAAAAACACTGTATTAAACATTTGCAACGCCTCCGCCCATTCCCTCCTCCCTAGCTCCATTTAATTAGTGGTTCACATCGTGTGTAAAGACCTTGGTTCAATTCACCATTCGCCCATTACAATTCCTTAATATGGGAGTCAGCTGGGTTCAGGTATACAGGTACCCTTTCCCGTAATAGCACTATAATTCTGTCTTATTTCCTCAGCCTGTTTCAGGCCGATCACCCTCAGGAGGCTCCAGTAGTACCTGCGTCATTGAACCCAAGCAAGCAGCGCATCTTCAGCTTTCTCGTCCCTTCTAGTCCGTCTCATGTGTGCCTCCTCCACCCCACTCCCCTTGAGCAGATCTTTCTCCCAGGTCTGCTGTGTCGGGGTCGTGCTCTCAGCCAATGAATTGCTATATGCCTCTTCGCCACCGTGGGCACTAGTATTGTGTATTGCCTGCTTAATTTCTTTTTCAGGTTATTAGGGAGTAGTCCCAGCACACATTTGTTAATCTTTTCATGGGATAGCCCATCCCATCCCATAGTGCATTAAAGCTAATATCTTGAGCCAGGAAGAGACAATAACTGTGCAGTGCCATACCACATGCAGGAAATCCGCCACCGTAGCCCCACAGCGAGGATAGAGCTGATCCCAAGATGGATATATGGAGTGCAGTCGCTTAGAGGATAGGTCATACGGACTATATTGTATCTGTTTGAACCTGGCACTATAACCGGACCATCAAGACCACCTTGAAGAAGATGCTGGTTCTCGAAGGGAAGGAATGGGATCGCCTATTACCACTGGCTCTTTATGTCATCAGAGCGCAGGTCCAAAGCAGTCTGGGATGTTCGTCCTTTGAGCTCCTGTATGGGTGACAACCCCGGTCCTTGCTGGAAATGACACGGGAAGCATGGGAACAAGAAGTGGAAGAAGAAAACCGAGAGACATTGGAATATACCCAACAATTAAAGGCCAAACTATGGAAACTGAGAGACTTGGCATATGATCATCTGGAAAGAAGTCAGAAGCGGCAAAAGAGCAGTTATGACCGGGGCAAGAGATGGAGAAAGCTGGCCGTCGGTGATTGGGCCCTGGTACTGCTCCCCTCATCCACTAGAAAGATGTGTTCAGGTTGGCAAGGCCCCTATAGAGTGGCTGACGTCCTGGGGGATACCACCTACCGACTGCAAATAACCCCCCGCCGACAACAAACATATCACATAAACCTCCTGAAGAAGTGGTTGGGGAACCCTCCCAAAGACATCCGCCTGACCCTACCCTCATCAGGCGGGAAGAAAACCACCCTTGACCAGCTCGTGATTAACGAGGACCTATCTGCCGAAGCAAAAGTAGAGTTGATGAAGACCTTAAGCCCCTTTTCCCCCCTGTTCTCCGACCTACCAGGGAAAACCACTCTGGCGGAACATCGAATACAAACACCCCCGGGAAAAACCGTGAAACAAAGGCCATACAGAATACCAGCAGCCAAGTGAGCGGTCGTCAGAAAAGAAGTCCAAACCATGCTAGAGCTCGGTGTCATACGCCCATCAACCAGCGATTGGACATCCCCGATAGTCATGGTCCCCAAACCGGCTGGATCGACACGGTTCTGTATGGACTTTAGAGCCCTAAACGCCATCTCCTCTTTCGATGCCTACCCGATCCCAAGGATAGATGAGTTCATTGAGAAACTAGGAAAAGCGCGGTTCATAACGACTCTAGACCTATCCAAGGGATATTGGCAAGTCCCCCTAAGAGAAGAAGACCGGAAGAAGACCGCCTTCTCCACGGAGGACGGTCTATATGAGTTCAACGTTCTCCCCTTTGGCCTACATGGGGCTCCGGCCACGTTTCAAAGGCTCATGAATACGGTGTTACGGGACTATACCGATCATTGTTCGGCCTACCTGGACGACATCGTCATCTTCAGCAAGACCTGGGACGAACACCTCGAACACATACATAAAATACTGACCGCCTTAGACAAGGCTGGTCTTCACATAAACTCAAAAAAATCCAAAGCCGCCTATCAGAAGGTGAAATATCTGGGTTATGTATTGGGTCGGGGTCTGATAGCTCCCCAGGCTGATAAAGTGAGAGCCATAGCTGGAACTGGTTTCCCTCAGACCAAGAGAGACCTGCGGGCCTTTCTGGGCCTGATCGGATATTATAGGAGGTTTATACCCCGATTCGCCGAGATTGCCACCCCTCTCACTGACATGCTTCGCAAAAACACCCGCCCACAACAGTATCAAAACCCCAGCGAAGACATGCAGAAGGCCTTTTGTGCCCTCAAGGGCGTCATCACCACTAGCCCGGTGCTCGCCTCCCCAGACCTCAACAAACCCTTCATCTTGCATACCGACGCCTCAGACCACGGGCTCGGCGCCGTTCTGTCACAATTGTCTGAGGAGGGAGTAGAGCATCCGGTTCTATATATTAGTTGCAAGCTGTTCCCTAGAGAAACCAAATATCCAACCGTAGAAAAAGAATGCTTAGCGATAAAATGGGCAGTTGATAAACTACGGTACTATTTGGAGGGGAATCCATTCACGTTGTACCCCGACCATGCCCCCCTACAGTGGATGTATAAAAACAAATCGCAGAACGCCAGGGTGCTACGCTGGTTTCTGAAATTACAGCCCTTCTCGTTCGAACTCCGACACCAAAAAGGAAAAGACAACGGGAGTGCGGACTACCTATCCAGGGTGTTCCCTCTCCCCGAACAGGAGAATCCAGGGGGGGAGGAATGTAACGAGGCGGGCATGTCGGGGGTACAAAACGTGGACAGTATAGAATGGTGGACCGTAAGTCCCACCTCTCCACCTCTTATTTCTTCCCGGCAGGACTCCTGGACTACAGGTCCAAGAATCCCTTCCGTCCTGGAGGATTCCGTGGAGGACGACGAGACGGGGTGGGGGCTCCTGCAGAACGAAACTCCGCCCCATGACATCACACTCCCAGGACCCATAAGGACGCCGGAGACCCGGAAGAAGGTGTGTGTTAACACCGGCGACAGGACGGAGACGGTGTGGAAAGTGGTTCCAGCCTTGTACGGAGCGAGAAGCGGATTGTCGGGGGAGCAGGCGGAGCGAGAAGCAGAGCCAGCGAGAGACGGAAAGGTGCCAGGAGGCCAACGACCCCACGGATCGCCCAGCCACGCTCCAGGAGGTGCGTGGCTCTCAGAGGTACGCAAACGCTTCACGGGTTGGTACGGGAGGCGGGATAGCGTACCCCCTTAGACCAAGGAACTGCGTGTCCCTTCTCCTTTACTTCTATCGTTTCATTGGGTATGCGGTATCACCCTTCACTCGAGCACGCCCAAATAAGTGAAAATAAACACAAGTGAGTTGGTGTCCTATCACAACCCTTCCCTATCACTGCACACATAAGGAACCGATCCCTTACCCCCGTATTTCTTTCTTCTATGTTCCCGATCCATGGCCACGATATCCCCGAGGACTCGGCGCCTGTCAAGAAGGGAATCAATAAGAGTGGAGCGGAGCCCTGCCCGTAAACCCATCCCGGGTCCCTACGTGACCAGAACATTGGCAACTAGAAAGAAACACCTGTCCATACCTATTAAACCCTCTTTATCACACCCTGGTGTCGCCTCTGATCCTTTGCCCACGCAACAGTGCGGTAGCCCGCAAGCCTATTTTGCCCACCTGACTTGGAACTGCGCTAAGATTGGGGACTTCTGGAGATCCATTTTCAGATTAATAACACAAATGACCCACCTTGAAATGGTCCCTACACCTGAGGTCGCCTTGTTGGGCTATGTGGGGGTCTCCCGAAGAAGTTGCGCAAATTTGCTCGCAAAGAGGGAAATAGCTCTCAAATGGGGAAGTAGGGCCTCCCCCACAGTGAAAGATTGGCTCAATAGCCTCACATACTATAATACTAATTGTGGCTTTTATGCTACAACCCATCCCTGGGCATCCAGGCAAAATGACATTTGGGAGCCTCTTAAAAATTACTTACTGTAGATTAGTGCCGCCCCTATTTCACAACAGCCTGCTGGGATAGTCCCCACTGGGGTGGGGTAATTCATGTTCCACCCAACTGCTCAATTGTTGTGTTTATTATGTCAAGGAAAGTGCGGGTCAGACAGTGAGGGAGAGCCCGCTGGTCCGGGTTGGTCACATGTTGATAACACAATTTATGATATATATGCTACCCTGAGACATTGGTGCGTTGCAAGATTGAGTACACTTGTTTTGCAAATGATACTTGTCTTTATTCTTACTAGATTTCTATGATCACAGTGAATGACCATGCAATGTTGTAAGCAATACGAAAATGATAAATAAAGTTATAAAAAATAAAAAGCTGTCACTTTGTAAATCACCTCCTAGCTGTGTCTGGGAGATTTGTGGCCTCTTTAGTCAAGGAGTGCATGCTAGACATCTGTGACATGCTGTGGCATGTGGAAGGGGTGCAAGGTTTGTGATGAAAGAAATCCCATAATTTGTGGAATGAGACTTTGTGGATGATTGTGTAAGAAAAAGAAATGCATGGGGCAAGTCCCAGAGTGAAAGAAAAGAAGGGCTATTTGTGTTTAAAATATGAAAATCAAGAGTGGATTTGTGGCATGTAAAAGCAAAACAACATGGAAATAGAAGAAGGACCAGCACACTTTTTCCATGACAAAATGGCTTTGGGCTCCTAGATCAATACAGCAAAGCAGATGGTATAGTGGTAGCTAACGGGCTATGAATGATTTTTGACAAGGGTTCAAGGCCCATAACTTATGTATTTGGAATTTTTTATTATGTTTTTGTTAATTCAAACCAGATGGAAGATATATCTTTAAAAAAAATCCACTAGCACTTCTGCGGGGTTTATAACACAATTATAGCTCAAACAACATATCCACAAAATGTGGCACGCTGTGGCATATGTCATGGCATATGCCACATGCCAGACTTGGGCTCCAACCCCTTCTCCAAAATGTGGCACGCTGTGGCATATGTCATGGCATATGCCACATGCCAGACTTGGGCTCCAACCCCTTCTCAAAAACACTGCAGATGATCTATATACAACTGAAATAGCTTGTTATGCACTCTGCTTGTGTGTCCGTTTCTTTGACAGTGCAGCTGGCAGTGGCACTCCCGTTTGCCTTGCCTGCCAGTGTGCTTTGCTATTTTTAGATGGCCCCATAAAAAAAAAAAAAAAAGGTATTGCTCACAGTGGTCAGTCCCACAAATGGTACGTTATAAGTAATGCACACTTTTTTTGCCCGTTAACACAAAATACTGATGGGTAGCGCAATCACAGAGACCGCCTTAAGGCGAGTTTCTCTTCCATTAACGTATTCGTTATGGATTTTGGTTTCCATGAATGCGCTGAATCAACGAATATCATAATTTGAAGCAATTACTTGTCTGTCCCGCCAACTACAATATCTGTATGCTGTTTTAAAAGTACAGCGGTGAGAAAAAGACATATTCGCACTATTAAAAAATATAAACTATTACAGAAAATATTTTTTTAAAGTATACAAAATGCGCGCTCTACGGGTATATCTGAGGAAGAACTCTGAACGAGAAGATTATTTTGCTTCCGGTCGGGTGGCTCGCGCACTGTGACCTGCACGCGTACGCCCCGCAGTGTCCAATCGCAAACTTCAAACTTAAGACTCCAGTAGGAACAAATTACATGCCCAATCAAAATCCATCCGCTGGAGGTTTGGCTGTGACGCATTAACCAATCGGCGATAACGGTTCTCTAAGAGCCGTCTAACCAATTACAAGCTGAGAGGGCTTTTTAAATTAGTAGTGACACTGGGAAACCCGCAGAGTAGAAAGGCGGTGGTTGTAAATTCTGGTGTTGGTTTCTTCTGTGCGTTAAGGTAAGAACTGGGCCTTTTCCGGGTGCATGTGGGGAGGCTGTTGTGAAGCTATCAGACGCATTAACTTATCCGTTTGTTTCCTTTTCCCCAGTGCGACTGTTTCGCCATTAACGTACACAGCACAACTGGTAGTGATGTCGCTTGAGATAGGACATCTGCGGTTATCTTCTCTGTCCCAGTCTAATTGCCCCAGCCACCAGTGTCTTATTACCCTTATTCTGGCGGGGCCTGCCACAGAAGCACAAGATCAGAAAATGTGGTGCTTCTACCCAAACGCCTCCTGGTTTTGGAGCGCGGGTCTTTATTTAGTAAGCTTACTAGTCATAGTAGAGAAGGAGTCCGCTTAGTGCCACGCCTCGTTGTCTTACGAAAGTGGCGAGCACCACTAGAGTTTTTCCGAATGACAAATACGGTGCTCCAGAAGCAGTGCTAGCTAGAAGTGGAAACAATTCACCCGATCCCCCATAAATTGGTGGCAAGCGGTGAAAGCCGAAAGGGGGTTGAGTCACGAGGGAAATCTAAAAAGCAAAGTTTCACAGTTTGCTTACACTTTTTTTTTTTTTTAACTCTGCTGCAAATAAATTGGTAACACGAAGGAGTTCTGTTATGGTTTACTTAATTGGTCACAGACATGCTGCATTTTAAAATGGCTTACCTGGGTAAGGAGTCTGCTGTTGAGAGCTTTGTGTGCCCGGAATAGAAGTAACAGTAATGGTACTCTGGTGGTTAATGCACTTGCTGGAGACCTCTGTGTTTTGTTAGATCAGTTTTAACTCATAAACTAGGGTAGAGGTATTAATGTGCCTTGCTGTAAAGACCAGCGTCTACCATGTAGATCACAGATTTGTATTTTATGTAGATAGCTCAGTTGGCTACTGCTTTTTTCCCAGACCCCTTTTTTGTGTTACTTTTAGTTCATAAGTTATCCTTCTTGTATGATACAGTGAGCTATAACCCAGCATCAAGGAGCTGCATGCAAACTGCAAGACTCCGATTTAGAGCCTTATTTTTTTCCCTCTATCTTTTAGTAAATCTGCATTTGCTATGAAGGGTTCCTTTAGGTAGAAAACAGCCTTATTTCCACAGAGAACCCCAACTACTGTTTTAAATGCAGTCTTTAATGTGTCTCCAGACCAAGCACTCTTAACATAGAATACCTACCAGTAGGTACAAGTGCTTTCTTTACCTTGTAACACTAATTGTCTTATGTAACATTTCATGTAAATTTATTTGCACACTTGTATGATTCATTATCTCTTAATAATGTGATATTTTAGGCCCTCTGACACCCTACAGTGGAATGGGTAACTCTATAATACATTACTTTAATAAGTTCTATTTAAATCGTTATTGGTGTAATTACCCATGCCCCCCCCCCCCCACCCGCCCTCCCAGTGGCCCTGATCTGTGCGCTTAATACTGGACCTTGAGAAAGCTTTTGATTCACTAGAGTGAAGCTATCTGTTTGCAGCACTCACCCGGTATAGGATTGGCACCAGATTCCTGTGTATGGTGAAACTACCATATACCAACCCACTCAGAGTTAAAACAGGTCCTCTACTGTCAGCAGATATCCCTATTCACAGAGGTACAAGTCAGGGCTGCCCGCTGTCGCCATTATTATTCTCGCAGGCCATCGAACACTTGGCCCTAGCACTTCGTTAACAGGAAGCACAATGGGGCATTACCTTGGGTGATGGGCAACATGTTATTGTTTTTGAGGGACATACAGGATTTCCCCACTGTGATAAATGCTACCCTGACACAATTCGCAGACATGTCGGGAATGAGGTTCAGTTGGACCAATTCTTGTGTGTTCCCTTTCCACCCCAATATGGCTAGCCCGAGCTGAGGATAGGGGATGCACAGCTGAACTGGCAGCACCGTACATTCAAATATCTGGGCATACAAGTGTACCACAGCATGACAGATCTGTTTGAGGGCAACGTTCTGCGGGCAATCAATGTGCTTCAGGCGCAGATGACGTTTTAGTGCACATTAACTCTAGCAGTCATGGAAAGGGTGGCTCTACTAAAAATTAGTGGTACTGCCCGCCTACTTTATTTCTTCTCTAATCTATCCATATATATCCCAGCTACTTGTTTTCGGAAATTCGAAAAACCGGTGAGAGACTTCATTTGGAACAAATTGAGATGTAGGGTTGCCTTGGCAAAGCTTTGCGCCCTCACCAGCACTGGTGGTCTAGTAGCCCCTCAGTTTGAACTCTATTGTCTGGCTGCCTCAAATCCAAGGGATTGCACATTGGCTAGCGGGGTGACATTTATCAGACACAGCTACAACCATGCGGGAACGGTCATTATTAGACATTGAGCATTTATTTCACCCCTGCACTAAGTTAAGCCCACTGGACTCTCTCCTCCTGGGAGTGGCGCCCAGATACTGCAAATGCCTACACATTACCAAACCGACTCTCCCCTTACACCCCAGGACTGGCACTGTTGGGCACTCCTAGGGCAGCAGGCTTGATGACGACAGCAGAACTAGAGGCATGGCACGCAGCGGGAATAAGTACCTTTGGTGACTTATACAGAGAGGGCGTGTTAGCACCTTTTGACAGCCCAATGGAAGAGTATGGATTACCTTCGGGTCAGTTTTTACTCCACCAGTCACTACTAGGCGCATTATGGAACCCATTGGCGACAAGACATCCGCACCTCCAATGCACCTCACGATCCAAAACTTGCAGGTGATGGGAGGGGGCAGGCACCTCACACGCTGGTTTGTTGACTTCATGCGCCATACACACTACCATACAACTTCTCACCCTGCGTCGTTGATGGGAGACAGACTTGACCTGTCCCTGTACTGATCGGGAATGGAGTGCGATATTGGAGGGTTCCTGTCATGTTCCACGCAACGCCCGCTTTAAACTTATATATTTTTACATACTACACCGGGCCTACCTTACCCCTGCCAATATTAGCAGATATCACTCATCAAATGCATTCCCCAGATGCTTATGTATCGACGTAGACCTCTTGCATATGTTGTGGGCCTGCCCATCACTAGACACCTATTGGAATGCCATCACAAAGGCATTAACTATTTGTGGATGCAGAGGAAGGGTTTGGATTTATGCGGTATGCGATGGCGCCTACTCGTGTGCGCATCTGTGTATGGATGATATTTGTGCCGTTCGGTGCTACAGGCGAAGGGATAACCCTGAACCCCTCAATCAGACACAAGGCCCACAAGTTTATAATACAAATGCCTGTGCACACGTTATTGTACTGCGTAACTTGGATTAACGAAAATTCAAGCAAAACACTATTATCAACGCGTCAATAAGTGAAATAATAGCAGAACACTCCGGGTATCTCGTGTCCTTTGTGTTTATTGGAGATCGATTGCCCAGCCGTAAAACCAGATACACAAGGACTTGTCAAATAAACGGTCCAATGTCACTGTAGACAAAAGGAGAACAGGTGTATAGTATGGGAGCAGACCCTGGGTATATAAGTTGGACACCCTATGACAACGTCACAACTGTAGAAACGGAACTTAATATTGAAAGGGGCCACGGGGTAGATAAATCCCAAAAGGCATGAGTATCAATGAACATAATCGAAGGAGGGTTGGGGTGGGGAGGCAGCCCTAAATGGAGCGCTCACCAATTGCAAGAATAAGTAGACATGATTAAAGGAGGGTTAGGGTAATGGGGCATCCCATGTGACGCGCCCACTCTTTCTGTATTGGAGATCAGTGCTACGTCCCGCGGGCGTTCCCTCCGTCCAGTAGGACAAGTCCGAGTCAGGTGGAGAACTGGATAGCCAGAGCTCCCACATACCCGGCATGTGAATTCTTGCCGGAAGGGAAAAAAAAAAACAAGAAAAAAAAAAAACCTCTGATAACTCTGCTAGTGTGAACAGCAGAGCGCGGGAAAAAGCATCATATAAAAGTTACTTCGAGGTAGTGTGACGAAGAGTTGCAGCACACGAAAGAGAAAGCCGAGTTGGGCTCAGTCCAGGGTGAGTTACTCTAGAAAAGTAAAGAGAGAAAGTGCCGTCAGGGCAAATGCGCAGGCAGGTTATCGTAAATGCAGAAGAGAGGCCCGAGAAACAATACCTCCTGGAGATCTGTCTGAAGGCAGCCGAGTATGCTGCTCAATCTCGCGACCCACGGCGAAAACCGGAAGTGCGGTGACGTTGTGGGTCAAGGGTTATAAAGGGACAGTGAGACACGGCTCAACAATTGCAGCCGGAAGTGTTTATTCCGTCAGCACGTTCAGTACGTGAATGGTGCCAATTGGTTCCATGCAAGGACTGGAATGTCAACCTGAATACGGATTATAAAGGGAAAGTGAGCATTTAAAATACGTCCGCTTGTACGTGTAGAGAAGAGGTACTGCAATTAATAAGCGAGCACTTGCTCAAAGTTACAAAATGAATCAATCTGCAACGAAGGCAAGGAAATTGGTAGCGACGGTTAAAGACCGAGAGGATTAGTTGAAAATAGATAAAAAAGAAGAAAGGCATTTTGGTAGATGCCAGTGAGACAGCTTAAAGATTCAGTCATTACAGTCCGTCTGTCCTGGACGGAAAAACACAGCATATTCCATATTAGCGTAAGCAAGGTAATTTGACAGAGAAACGAGACATGGCAGTTATCACCAATGCTGCTGTACATCTATTTTAAGGTATCATGGGTATCTGGTGTAGTGACACTTATGAAACCCCAAGGCAGTGTCATGTTCTTTAATACACACCCTTCCAGACATCAACCGTATCGAATTCGACATGACATGCGAAGGAAATGTTAATTCAGACGTAGTGCAATAGTTGCATGCAAGCATTGTGTTATGCCCAGCGCCCATGACCAACGAAATTTAAGTGCCAATTAGAAAAAAGAAAACATCCACTCCACATTAGGATATGCCATACGGACACATATAGTATACATTGGGCACCCATATCATTTAAAGATGGATTACCAGATTGCAGACTCATATCAGACGGTGGTCTCAAATGTCAGTCCCCTAAAAAGAATTGTAGCTCATGGTCGGTATTAAGCCCGAGCTCAACAGATTTTAGTCATGATCCAGGTGGCTTACACACGACGTAACATGAGTTCCCTGTCCCCGCCCCTTAAATTCGGTGGAACATGTTCTATCCCATAGAAGGAAAACTGTTTGTATGTCCCCTGTGCTTTACAGTTCGAGGCATGAGTTGCCATAGGGTATCTCATATCCTCTTGTTTGAGTACCCGTGTGTGTTCGCTTATACGTTCTTTGAGCATGCGGATAGTGCTGCCTATATATTGTTTCTCGCATTTACACACGATTATATACACAACATAACGTGTCATGCAATTAATGTTTTGTTTGATCTTGTATTCCCTCCCGTCCGGACCATGAAAAGATGTGATATTATGCGAGGCCCATCTACAAACCCCACAGCTTCCACACTTGTGGAAACCTAAAGACCGTTGTGTTAGCCAATCATTTTCTCTAGTTGTAGTTGGAACAGTAGGGCTCAGAATTGTTTTTAAAGTCCTGCCTCTTCTGTATGTTATGAGAGGTCTGTGTGTGGTGAAAGTGTCCAAGGATTTGTCAGCTCTTAGAATGTTCCAGTGTTTGTACATGCTCTTGGAGAGCACGTTGGACATTTCAGTGTGGTTGGTTATGAGTCTCTCCGGTTGTGTGGTCTGGTTCTTGGTTTCTGTCTTAAGTGTCTCAGTGCGTGGAAGTTTCATGATACGTCTTTCAGCCCTGTCTAGGGATGTTCTATTGTAACCTCTGTCCTTGAACCTAGATTTCATGGAGTGTAAGAAGGATAAAAATTCACTGTCCTCGCTACAATTTCTTCTGGCTCTAGTGAACTCCCCATAGGGGATGGCCTCAATTTGGTGTCGAGGATGAGCACTGAAAGCATGCAAAACAGCGTTGCATGCCGTGGGTTTGCGATAGAGCTTGCTGTGTATGGAACCATTATGGACGTACAGTTCTACGTCCAAGAAGATTGTTAGTGAAGCTGTGGTGATGAGTGAATTTAACTCCTAATGTGTTGGCGTCCAGGTAAAGATAAAAATCCTGTAATCCCTGTTCTGTCCCTGACCAAAGTAGAAGGCAGTCGTCTAATATATCGACCCCAGTATACAATGTACTGACTGAACTGGCTGCCCTCGTCACCCCAAATCCATTTCGCTTCAAAGAACCCCATAAAGAGGTTGGCAAAGGAAGGCGTAATTTTTTTTTTTTAGCATTAACTATTTGCCCCGACCTACATCATTGGGAGGTATGCTTGCTGGGCTTTTATCACAGGTCCAAAAGAGACGAGGTGACATCTCGTTTCCTGGACCTGGGATTTATAGTCGCCAAACGCCTCTTCACAAAGAGATGGAAATCTCCTACACCCCTGCCGTTTTCTGCCTGGCGACGCTCTATAGACAACTGAGCGCAAGCTGAAAGTGTAGCCCTGCACAGAGAGGACACATTAGGGCTGAGGAAATACCCCATCTCCACTTACTGGGACTCCATTCTCTTTGCCTTGCATGCACACGAAGAGGTGGACAATGTACCGGAGTCCACTGACACGGTTGATAATCAGTCGCATTGAGTGATGGAGTGATTAGAACTCTCACCTCACCTCACCTTTCCTTTCCACACTGACTGAGCGATCCCGACATTTGCTGACGCTCTATTGGATTTTCTCCTTCCCTCCCTCCCACAAACTGGGCCCCTCCCCCCCGATCGCACGTCACTCATAAGTACCACACATACTTTGAGTATGGCACTTGGATTGATGCATGGATGTCTGTAGCCACTGGAAGCTGAGATGCACTGAGTTATTGGTTAGTTTTCCTTTATTTCATGTGGTTATTGTTGACAGAAAAATAAACAACTGTATTGTATTTCCCATCTCTTTTTTTTCTCCTATACATTGTCTGCACGGGGGATTCCCTAGTAGGCCACGTCTTATGGAAAAGTGCTTGGTACCCAACATTTAGGTGTACACCCATTACACTATGCGTAGCTATCTTCCACCTCGGAATCCAGTCCGTATATAACTTACTCGAAATAGACTTGTATATGTTAAGAGATACTCACATGATGCGATAATGTTTGAGTTCATCGCGGTATGTTTCTCATGATGTAACACGTCGTTGGATACTTATGTTTCTTGTACTACACAATTAAAACAAACTAGTTGTGAACAGTAATGAGATGTTGACCGTGAAACTTATTTACAATAAACAGATTCAAACAAAAAAATTGGTGTAATTACCCATAATGACACATACAGTTGACTATCTTATGATTCATGCATATCTCTTAAATGCATGAGTTGAACAAAGTCAAAACCCTGCCTCCCTATCGTAGTTTCTCTTACGCACTTATAAAGTGATAAGCTGAGCGAGTGCCTTGGTTTTTCTCCATTGCATTGGCGTCTAGATGTTAAACTCCATATAGCTCCAATCCAGGATGAGACGCTAACCAAATGAGTGCTGATGTGTCCTTAAGTGAGGCCTTTGCATTGAGCCCAGCCGGAAGTGAAAATAAGAAACTACCTGCAAGTTGCTTCTCCGAATAGAAAGCAGACAGTGTGCAGCTACTGCTGAATGCATCTCGTCAAAAATACACCACAACAAATTCAGTATGTTTCACCAGGGCTTGACATTTTTTTAAAACTACCCTGAAGTAATGTTTTGGTCCTACACATTAGTACCCTTTGTTCACACCTCAGCTCATTTAATTAGTATTTCATTAGATTAGCCAGTGTGAAAAAAGTGTTTATAAAACGCACCAAACTCTAGGGTAGCTAGTTGTCGTATACATACTAAATGCAGATGAAGACCAACTGCCTAGCGTAGGTTTGTTTTTTGGCTTCATTTTAATAATTGAAAGAGCACTGAAGTTCCTGAACTCATGTAGAAGTGTGATGGGGTAGTCCCCGAGGATGTGGGAGAGTGGCTGAGTGTTGAGCAGCATCGTCCCTGACAGGAGTCTGCCAGATTTATGCTCTATGGTGAAATCTGAGACTGGTCTGTTTAATTACTGCAACACCATGCTTAGCGCACATTGTTTTGGACTTTTTGAGATTATCATTGATATGCCAACAAATTGGAAAGTAAATCCATATTGCATCGAAATGTGTTCACCTAGATGTAAAGCTTTTTTTTTTTTTCGCATTGATTTTATGTGAAAAAACAATTAACACTGTACAGCACACAACAGCCAGATATGAACATATCACAAGGCAAAAACAAATCCACCTGTATCATGGCAATTTCATTTGTGAGGATTCTAGGTCCAGGGAATTTGTCCACTATACTCTACATATTTTCTGATAGTTCTATGAGCAATTTCTAGACTTATAGACTTACTTTTCTGACTTGGCACACTAATCCATGGCCCTTCAATGTTCCCCCCCTTGTTGGTGGGGGGGGGGGGTGGGGTTCCTGTCCGAGAGCCAATTATGGGCAATATCTATATTTGCCACGAACAGGCCAATGGCCAATAATTGTCTAGTTGCACATCTGCCACCCCATTTGTCTATCGGACCCAAAAGTGCCATCTTAGGATCAGGAATGATCTGCCTACTAACAATATGAAATAGGGTCGAATGTACTTGAGACCAGTATTGTTGAATCACTTGACATTCCCAGGCAGTATGATAGAAAGTGCCACGTTCCCTCACCTCCCCTTTACAGAGCAAGCAGTGAGGATGAAGACTACACCTCATTCTGGTCAATCATGCTGGGCTGTAATACATTAGTTGTAGATAATTCAGTTGGATAATCACATTCTCATGGGCACAGCAAGGGTTCTGGGAGCCATCCTAGTCTCCATCTGCTCCTCGTCCTTTAACGGGCCAAGGTCTTCTGACCATTTGTTCCGTAATTTCAATAAAGGGTCTGGTATTATTTGCTAGTGTTCTGTACTGTTGAGATGGTCCCTCCTAGGTGATGCAGGGCCTTTATCTCATGTGTGCATCTAGGGCGTGTTGCTATCATCCTTATTAAGTACTCTGTTCACAGTATACTTCAATTTTGAAAGTGATAACTTGGCTATGCAAGTTTAGTTGGCTAGCTGTAAGAGATGAGGGTCTCTATTTCACTACAGTCATGTCACAAGGGTACATAGACCCAGATACAAGCAAGGAAGATTGAATCCCTTAACTCTTAGCTGGGATATAAAAGATGGCCATTACTGGGATATAGTGGCACCTTGCTCCTAGGGACTGTGGTGCCGCTTTATCTGCTGCACTAATGGTAGCTACGTTCTTCTCTTTACAAGATGATGATAAAGAGACCGTTTTGTGTTGTCAGCCTGCTTGCTAAGTGGTCATTTGGAGCTGCGCTCGTTCTATTAACACACCTGGATATTATTTTACACTCTATGTATTTTTTGATTTCAGCTTGCTACAGTAGTGATTTTCGGAATCGCAGGTGGCTTAATGGTACAAAGACTCCTCCACCCCCACTGGTTCTGAAAGCTAAATCCTTAGCAGACCATCACGTAATCCTCATCCTGGCTGTAATCCGCAAGAAACAGTATATGCTTTCTGGATAAATTTCCCACAGTGTGATATAAAATTGGCTCAGAAAGGAGCTTACATAGAAATGCTTATGAAACGAATACATAGGACCTTTAGAAAGCTTTAGAGTAGAAATTAAAACCAGCATTGGCAGAACCAATATGTTGCGCCTTCGTGACCAATTGGCTTTGCCAATGATGCTGAACAACGCTGCACAGCATTCCCTATGCTGTGGGGTACAGTTTAACATTTAAAAAAAAAAGGCAAGCTCTGCATTATTTTGTGGCTCTTGCACCTGCAGGTGTTTTTTTTTTTTTTTTGGGTTTAAGAGCCCACCTAAAAAGTCTGCTCTTGATTCAGCACAATTTTCTATACCTTGTGCATCATATTTGTCAAACGGATTCCGATACTACCAGAAGCTGTGCCTGATATTTAAAATAAAAACCAAAACAAATACTCCTCATTCACCGATTTGGAGAATCTGGTCTGTGCCTGCTTATACTTCAAAGTTCATCTTTGGCTTGAAATTCTGAAGCACCTTATCCTTCAGAACGCATGCCTTTTGTTACCTTTGTCTATTTCATAGTCTCCAGAAAGGAAGGTCACTTAAAGCTCCTTCAGGCCACGCTTTTTATGTGTCACATAAGTAAGTTTAGCTCATACTGAATTTTAATATTTTATATTCTTAAATAACCAGCAAATAAGCAGCCCTGATGTAATTACATTTGACAGGTGTGTCCCATAAAAACAGGTTAACTGAAACTGAACACCCCACTCTGCGTTTAGTACGCCCTGTTTTAACTAAGCCCAATTTTTGCAACACAGCAATAATACATCTCCTGTAGAAAAGAAGGCTAAGGGGAGAGGGACTGTGTAATGGGGATTAGGAAAAGCAGAGAAAGTGAAACTTGCTTAGATAAATAAAGCCATTTAAACACTTCATTTTATGGAGGTAGACCCATCCCCCCCGCACCACACTTCAATATCATGTGCTACAGGAAATGGCACGGGTGAAAAAGATCAGAGGAAACGAACAGTCCTTGGTGGCGGCTGGTGACATTTGAAAGTGGTGAGGCGTAAATTGATTTTCATACTGCACCGTAGCTGGCGAGCGAGCCCGAACAACCTAAGGGGGGGGGGGAGGGGTTCTCCCCCGAGAGAATTTTGGAAAAAGAGTGGACAAATGGTGCATTTTCAAGCAAATTTGAGAAAGCAGGAAGGTTAATAAAGCAATTGTGAAAGTGCAGTTATTACATTAATAAAGAGATGTCATATAACATAGGTAGCTGCTTATTCAGTATAATCAAAGAGCTTCATAACAGACTTCGAGATACAATGCATTTCTGAGTACCTCACATGTCATACCATATTACAAAGCATAAGATTGCATAGCTAATATGCCAAAACGTAACACCACGTACCTTGCCATGCCGTGATACAAGTGTAGCAGAGCATAATGCGTATACCGGGCGTGCAATGGTTAAACGTATAGCGTATCAGAGCATACATACTATGCTATAACATAGCATAACACAAGAAACATGATATCACACAGCAATATAAGACGCGGGGTGCCTGAGTCCATCTGGAGAGCGGAGACAGGCACTGTACTCCCATCAGAGCCCCTTCCACACCCTGACACTCTGAGTCAAAGTTGACTGAAGAACTCCCTGCCTCCCACGCCTGCCACCCCGCTTGTAATGAGTCTTACGCGCCAAAAATAACAGCGTAATTTAAAAAAAATTATATTACATACAACGGGTGATATGAATAATTACTTCACAGCTGACAGTGTGTGATAAGATTCACAACCCAATGCCATCACGTGAATGACCACCAGATGACACCACTTGAGCTATCAAGAATGACATGACCGAGCACTTTGTGATTCACTGATATCGCAAACCTATCTATCACAGAGGCAGCAGGAAATGCATCATAAATGCTCATAGAAGCACAGGGAGCATAGCCTATACAATGGAGTACAATGACGCACACTAGTCTACACAATTGTGTACTCCACTGTGCTGAGCGTACTACGGGTGCGACTCGCCCTGTAATGGATGCTGCTGAGAGGGGCATGATTCACGTGTATCCCCCCCCCCCCCTCCCCAATACGCACACACCAACCCTGATTTCTCATCTATTCTATACTCCAAACCCTTGTGACCTTTTCCAAAGCAAGACATAAATTACTCGGAGACTTGCATGTCAATTAAAGGTTGGTTCTGCTGGGAAGGCCTCGAGGTGCCCTCTGAGCACCAGGCCCTCCATTACCGAGGCAGAGCCGCTGTTCCCCGTCCACCGACATACAGCCGAACAACCGAGGGGGCGCTAGAGGGCGAGGGCAAAAGAGAGGGCGTGAGGACAGACGCGGAGAGTCTAAAGAGCCCTGCCCAGTTGCGTAGCAGGCTGCAGGGCTGCAGTTTCCACTGATGCAGCAGGTGCAGTGGCACCGGGGTACAGAGGCCTGAAGGCCCCACAGATTCCGGATAATTGTTGTATTCCACAGTTAAACCAGCGGACATAGGAGCCCATTAAATTTCCTTATTTGCACTACGGCACATGACACGCTGGCTAACCATGGTGGGCCATAAGGCAAGTCCCATATTCACGTGCTGAGTGGAAAAAAAGCACACCCATAGCTGTGGGACCAATGGGCCCGCACGGCCGGCTCCTGGTGCGACTGCACCTGGTGCACCATTGACACAGGCCGGGGACGCGAGGGAGAGGGATAGGAGAAGGGTCACGGGCGCGCACGAGGCAGGGCGGGAGAATGGTCGCAAGAGTATGGCGGGAAGGGGAGGTGATTGACGCAATGTGTAATTTTATTTTTCATAGGTTTCTGTACTGTATATCTGGAGCCTCGATGAAGCGTCGCAGCCCAGGTGCTTAAAGTTTCACTTATCCCAACCATAAACAAGTGGCCGCTGCTTCCTGCTACCTTGTGCTGCGAGGAATGTGATGCCTCTGTGAACACATCCATGCTAAGATATTAAAAAATAATAACCAGTCATTATAACGCCGCACCACGGGCACCTGAATTCAACACCCTGCCAATCATTTTTTCACGGTGACCGACGGAAAATGCACACTTGCGTCTAAATCTCAACGACTATGATCAGGATCTTTTCTTTTGGTGACAAAAATCCAACCAAGGAGAGCCTGAGGTGACCCGAGTAGTAGGCACTGAACACGAGGTGCGTGTGTCGCGGTGAGCGGTGCCTCTCAGCCAATCTAGACGCTGCTCCAGCAGCGCCATGATTGGCTTGAGCAGGGATACTCCCCACCCATTAGGAGACCGGGGGCTGCGGCATGAAGCAACCCTTGCTCTCCTAAGGGGAAGGCTAGTGCGCATGTTCGGGCTGGTCGTAAAAATGACCAGCCCAAAACCGAACATGCACACTATTGCTGCTGCGCTTAGTGCGCTGTCACTGACTGTCTGTCAGTCAACCCAGAGTGCTGCCGCAGCCCCACCCCCTTCAGCGTCCTGATTGCCTCGGGCGCCGCGTTAGTGTCAGTGGTGAGCGACTAGCGAGTTTTATAGACAACAACTTGGACAGTAGTAGAACAAATTTGGGGCCATGTGGCATTAGTGGGGCAACGCCCCAGCTCCCCAATGGACGCACCGCCACTGCTGAAAAGTCCACTTTTACTCCCTCCAGAAAAGGTATGTCAGCCCCATTAGAGTAGGGGAACAACTTTCTTATAGAGCACCTTCAACTTGGCTGGTTACACACTGCAGCCTGGCCATCAAGTGTAATAATTCCCTTTTGTGCCCTCAGTAGCTGCTTTCTTCTCTGCTGGGTCCTACTTCACACCACCATCTGTGAAGAGCAGGATCCTTTGGTTGTCAAAGCACAATTCATATTTTAAGGAAGCTGCCTATTTTTAAGATTGGTGTGTGCCAAATCTGAGCTTTGCAGTAACACAATGATTGATTGGAGGCATCCTTCATCCTCTGGGGTGGCTGCCTGGGTTCCCTCTTCACCAGCACTGCCCCATATAGTCCAGGAGACTGTGGAAGGTGGAGGCAAGTAGGTTCTTTCCTTCATTTCCACCTTCCGCTTAACACTACTCCCGCTTCACATTTTCCTTCAACATCACTTCCAGTGTAAGCATGGCTCCAGACACGCAATGCGGAAAGTCCACTGTTTGCTCCAATTGTTTTCCAGCCTCTCCCTTGTGATTCCCCACTGTTACATTTGTCTTCAGTACGCTTATCTGAACATCCATACTGAGCACTCTGGGTTCTATCTTTTTTTTTTTTTAAACAAACTTTATTAGCATTTTCCATATAAGCAAACTGGGTTTTGTCTTCTCCAAACTGGACCATTGTCTTTGTTTTATTTAGTATCTTCATTATTTCCTGTACCCCATTTTCTGGTTTTAGATCTTTTAACAAGTTGCTACAGAAGACAGCCTGCAGTTCTTATCTCTTATCCAGACCCTTGCTTCTCCTCTTGCATGGCTGAAGAACTCTTGTTCGTCCTTTTTGCCTAACCTGTCTCTGGTGCTGCTAGTGGTCAGGCAGCACAATTTACACAAAGGACCAAAACACCATCTGCTTTGTTTGGGGAAGTTCACCCTCGAAAGCATCACCCGTGGGTGCATGCCAGGGATTACTACATGCTCCAGCCCTGGGTACTTCATCAGTCACAACCACAGCTGATTCCAGAGGGACCCTATAAGCTTATTGTGGAGCTATTACACATCACCTAACCATACCTGAGGTGCCATTGTCGCCAACCCCTTTCCATCCCCGAGCACCTCCTGTACACCACGCTCTCCAGATTGCCTGCTTCCTCCCTGCAGCTGAATGTATTGTCACCTTTTGTGTCAGCCTAATGACCTCATTGTTCATTCATTTGACAACCAGCAGTGCCCCATTGATTCCCCTCCACCATGCTGCGGGCCTGGAGCCCAGAAATGCAATATTAGGCCTGCGCCATGAGCTCATAGAAGCGTTTACCTGTGGCAGGCTGGATCTCCACTGCTCCCACTTATTGGACATTAAAACCTCATTAATTATTGGCTTTAAAAAAAAAAAAAAAATTGCAGCAGAGGCCTATAGCTCTTCAGAAGCTACAGCACAAGCAGGCATCCAGGTTTAGAATTCCTCAACTTAAGAGTGTAGAAATGGGGGGAGAGGGGTGTTGCATTGGACCTCGGGCAATGTGGAGTTGTGAAAATGATTAGACTTGGAGTTCATCTGTTTTGAGTCCAGTATGTGGTGGATGAGATGATACTGTTGTCTTGCCAATTGTAAATGGGAATGAATCTCAAGCGTCAGACTGAATCTTTTACTGCATTTAAAATTCCACTGGTTGCTCTTTCTTAATCGGCAGAGCTCCTAACTCTTAGTACAGATCTTGGAGCAGCAGAATTTCAATTTCGGGGTTGATGGTACACATTTCTATGCTTGTTTCATTTACCCCTAATATGCTCTTTGTGCCTCTGGCGTACCTTAGCAGCAACTAGATGACGTGATTTAAAATTTTTCTGTTTGGTCTTAACAAAACTGGTTCTGTGCTAATGGGCTTTTTGCAGAAATCGCTTGATTACTACAAGATACAGTATTTCTGCCAGGGAGGTGGACTATTCTGCTTATCTGTCCATGGCGGAAGAGCACATGATTTCTGAGGTGGTACTTGTAGGCACTGAAGTTCTCAATACAGGAGCAGTTTTGTTAACTTGGCACAGGGGAAGACTTACCACTTCTTGTACCCTGTTTAACTGTCTTTTCTAGTTATGTAATAGTTATACAAGTTATAAACTCTGTTTGGCTGGTCCATGCCGCTATCCGCTTAGTTAATATTTTATTAGTCTGCAAGTTTGTGAATGAAAAAGGCTTCATTCACAAGCCTTCCTTCCAGTAGCTCTAGTAGTAAAGGCACAGCTCTCCCTGTCAATGCTTGTTTAATAACTGAAGGCTGATGCAACGTGGACTAGTGGTACTTTTAAGTTTAGATGTTCTTTCAGCCGTTTTGTTTTCTTTACCTGCAAGTTCCTCGAAGAAGCCATGGCTTCATGAAGCAAATTTGACTATCTCATCCAGCATGTGAACTGCTCATATTGGGCCAAGACTGCATGGTTTTTATACGATGGCTGTAGGACACTCTCTGGTATCATCATCTGGTATTTGGTGTTTCTGCATGTTTGGAATGGTAGGTGTGTTATGTGATTTTCTTGTGTGTGCAGCATTCACGCACCCCTAAGGGTATTATGGTGCTGTGCTAGAAGGAAATAAGTTGCTGGGAGTCTCCAGTTAATGGAGAACGTGACAAGCTAGGTTTTTACCTCCTTTTGCTTTTTTGAAGGCCGCTTGGGTAGACCTGGACTCTGCATCGAAAGGATGAGTGGTGCAGTCTATCAGAGCCAAACTGGCAAATAATCTTACTCCTGAAAACTGTTTCAGAAATTTCTGGCTATTTAGCTGTAGAGGAACCTGAGAGTCTCTGTATGGACAGGTTCCTCTCCCCAACGTCGGCAAATTAGCAAAGGAGAGGACCGTGAAGCTGACCCTTTGAAATGGGATACCAATGGATGGAACCTGGAACGGTTGCAGCAGTCTTATTTAATAGTGTTGTTGGCCAACTGTGCTAAAAAGAAATCGATTTATTTAGTTCATATTAAGAATTGTGTTGTATGGTGCACAGTATCCACTATATCATTTATTAGTGAGGTATGGATCTTTCCTCATTCCTTCAATGCTAATAGATGAACAATGTTTTCATATTGCAGCTGCTTGCAAGTATAACATTATCTGTACTTTGGTAAATACAAGCTTGTGTCTTACTGTTGTCATCATATGTTCTACACAAGCAGTATGATTAAAGACCTTTCAGAAGTGTAATCTAGGAGCTGATGGCTCTGTGCTTAGGTAGTGGATATAAGCGTGAATAAGCAACCAATAGTGACTGTTCAGAAAAGTGCCCAAACTGAGTCCAGTTGAAAGTAGAGTGACAGTATATCATCAGCTCATGTTGTGGATTCTGTTGACTTTTCGCCCCTATGGCTGTTAATTAGTGTGTCAAATCAGGACAAACATTTGGGCTCATCGGCCAATACCAGTAATAAAGTGTTAGAATGGTTGCAGGCTAGAGTCTGTTTTGGAGTGTAGTGGTGAATCAATGTTACTGTGGGGCGTAGAATAATTCCTACCCCGTTCTGCAATGTTATGTCATTGCATCGAATCTGTCGTGCAGACCAACAGCATCTGAAGAATTAATTCAATCTGTGCAGCAGCATGCTTCACTACTTGCCAGTGTTTCAGCAAACCCTTGGGTATCTGAGATGCAGTAAGTTGCCACAGACTAATAATATCCAACTCACTAGTGTTATTGTAGAGATGCAACTTTAAGGGGTCAGGCAGGACAAAATGTGGAATACTGCGTTTGGTTGATAAAAAACTGGAGAGGAGATAACCGAAATTTGAAGTTTCTGCTGTCTGGATTTTTGTCAAGCTCAGCTCTTGGGTACCTTACAGCCTTGAGAGGCTGAGGCATCTCTGCTAACTACTTTGTTCAAAAGGTAGATTTCTAAAAATCCTCTGTCTCAATAGAGCATCACTTATTTTATCAAAGCTTGAGCCAGTAGCAACCTGTCAATTTCTGCATATCGAACGTACCTTGTTCAAAGAAGTCTGTAGCTGTTCTGAGCACTTCATACTGCTGAAAAGAGCTTTGTCGCCACAAATATATATATATATATATAACAACTTTTTAATTTTTAAAGTTTACAAGACCGTGCATTAAAAAGTGCAATCGAGGGATCGTGAGAAACATTATACATTAATTTGACGCACAGGCTAAATACATAAATAATAAGTTGAGAGGACTAGATAAAGGTGGTGTTATTCGTGGATACCTTGTACAAGTAAATGTACTAAGATCCTGGTTTTGGAGAATGGGCTTCTACAGTCGTGGAGAAGTGGTAGAAATGAAGTAATGAGAACAAGGTACTTTGAACAACCATGTCAAGCATTCTATGGAAATGTCTTATGTGCAAGCTGAGGGAATCAGTAAATAAGTGTTTGTATAGGAAACTGATAAACGATCACTACAAACGTTAAGTTTTAGCTGGTTAAGTGGAAGGCACTGGTGGGAAGAATAATGTTGCTGGGGAAGGGGTTAGTCTTACAAGAGTAAAAGATGTTGTGGGGTGGGTGGTGGAGGGGGCAGTATTTCCTCCCAGGCTATTGGTGTGTGCAGTCCCGAAGAAGGGTGGGAGCAGTGTGTGGTGTTGATGGATGACTGAGATTGGTGTGGGAGTATTTGGTGGAAGTCATGGGGGTTGGTCTGTATCTTTCAAGGGGGTAGTGTCTCGTCTCTAGGTTCCTCCCTTAGAGTTGCCCATTGTAGGAAAGTGCCTCTTTTGACATGGTTAGCCCCCACTTTATGCCTGGTCAGGCCTCGAAAAATCTACTCGCCCACTCGCAATTGCAAGTTAGTTTATCAGATCAAGCTATTTTTAGCACCTACTGGTCCCATCTGGCGAGTAAACTTAGGCTGGAAAGGAACCGGTGTTCTGTTCATTCAGAAAGTGAATGAGCGATAAAGATGCCATTAAATCTTGTTTTTATCTTGACGCATTTGCTGTCTGTTCAAGGAAAGAGGTCCAATGTCAGTTTGTCTTTTAACTAATTGCTGCTTAGAAAAGGTTTATTTTCCTGTCTCTTACTAGAGTTAGAGGTTTTTGTCAAGTGAGCTGTCTGAAGATGTCAGTTATTTTTCTCTAACCCATGACATTTAAATAGGTAACCTATAAATTAATATTACAAATTTATTTCAAAATATATCGGGAATCTGTTTCCAGTATGCGGTCAGCAAGGTAGAGGTACGTGGGCAGCTCAGCTAAAACACGTAACCGAGGGTTTCCAATATCTGGGTATATATATGTCTCCCTGTCCAAAGACCGCATGGGCGTGTAATATTAATCCACTTCTTGCCGGCCTCCGAGATTAGACTTCCATATGGTCAACCTTACCTCTCTCGCTGTATGGGCGATCGGCGATTTTTAAAATGGTCTCTTCCCAGAGTGCTATATCGGCATCAAAACTTTCCATTTATTATACCGCGATCGTGGTTCGTGCAAATAAACGCCATACATAATAAATTCTTATGGGGCGGGGGAGCAGTTAGTGGCGCTACAGACCTGTGCACAATCTAGCTACTGCGGCGGTATAGCTGCGGCAGACGTGTACTCGTACTATGTGGCTTCTCACCTTTTGGTCATTAATGAATGGTGGTACTATACTCCTACAGACCCAGCGTTTGCTCTAGAACACACAGCAATGGAAGGGACTCCCCTCCTCCGGTTATTATACAGTGCGCAGAATCTTGACTCTCTACCCCATGCCAGCAGAACAACGATTTGGCTGTGGCAGTACACGGTCAGGCGGATGGGGTGGCATGGGTGTTTGACTCAGACAACGCCCCTGTGGCATGGTACATACTTACGCCAGGTGGCAACATTAAGGGGGTTCCGCCAGTGGGACCAGATCGGCATCTCCACACTGGGGAACTTCATATGGGGCACTACCCTAAAGTCCTTCCAGCAGTTACAGGAGGAGTTCCATCTCCATAAAACCCAGTTCTTGAAGTACCTCCAATTGCGCCATGCTCTTACCCCATTGCTTTCAAACTTGGAATGCCTCCCGAAGTTCCCCCTAGAGGGTCGCCTCCTTATGGGCGATTTGGGTGCCCACAAAATTCAGCAGATATATCCAACATGGACTACACATTCCACCACGACACTCTATAAGACCAGGAAGGCGTGGCAAGACGATATCCCAGACCTGACTGATGATGATTGGGCGGAGGCAATAGCTAGCCCCCGGGGTGCTGCGGTGTCTTCTAGATACCGTCTAATTCAATTTAAATATGTCCATCGCGTGTATTACACGCGTCTCCATCTCTGGAAGATGGGGGTGATTGCAACCTCTCAGTGCCTACGCTGTGAAAGGGAGGAGGGGACATTTTTCCACATGGTATGGAGCTGCACCGCAAACAGCCCTTCTGGCACAGGGTCTCGACCTGTCTAAAAGAGGTGCTGTCATGGGATCTCCCACACGACCCTAGACTGCTCCATAGCACTGACGACATAGGGGAATCAATACAAACAACACTTGCTCTTCCTTGCCCTCCCCATCGCCAAGCGTGATATTGCCCAGTTATGGAAGGGAACCTCCTCCCCCCGACAATAGGGAAATGGCGAAAGGAACTAGATAAATGCATGGGTGCGGAGATAGCGGTCTTCCAGGTGCCGGGTTGCCCTCAGAAGCACAGTAAAATCTGGTCTAGATGGGCTACATACCTTCCCCCTCTTCCTTCGCAAACCCCTTGACAAGCAGTTTTCATCGTATGTTATGGGCCATAATGTACTGTGTGTTTTCTCTATTCGGGCAATCATTGATATCTAAACATGCCTGCCAATGTGGGTCGGGTGGGGAAAGTCTGCGCAAAGTTTTGGTTTTCGTTGTTATATATGCAAACTGTACCAAATGATGTTTCCATGGTCGGTATTTTGTCATTATCCTGTCTCAAAATGGTTTGTCGGGCAACTGCCCAAGTGGTACTATAAAAACTCAATAAAATGTTTCAAAATTTTTTTTTTCTTTTTCTTTTATATATATATATATATATATATATATCTCTCTGGAATAACAAAAGCTCATTTTTTGTTGTTGTCATTAACCCCTTCCCTGCGGGGTAATTCCCCCACGGTGTGGGCGGGGGGTGACGCGGTGGTCGTGACGAGACAAGCTCGTCATGAGTCACGGTGGAGCTGTGCTCATGACGAGCTGGTCTCGTCACGACCCCGCCCACTGATTAATTCGCCCGCACAGGCGGGGAATTAATCACGCGTGAGCGGAGCGGCGCCGTTATGACGAGACCAGCTCGTCATGAGCACAGCTCCACCTATCATCTGGAATGCCCTCCCAAAAAACCTGCGCTGCAACCCCTCCTATTTCAGCTTCAAAAAAGACCTCAAAATCCACCTCCTCTATTATTGGGGATCCTAACCTATGACATGCACTCGATCTCCAAACTCACCATGTTATATTAGTTCAGTAATATTTGTCCATTTCATGAACCTCATCGGCCTAATTAATTGATATGTATAGCTCCTGTTTATATATTTGATATGTATAGCTCCTGCTCCTGCTTATTCTATTTGATTCGTTTATCTAATTGTTTGATTTGTTTATCCATTTGATTTGTATATCTCACATGTTGTCATTATCTTTTATCTACTTATACGCCATGTTTGGCTCAATTATCATTGGGGGTCCTAACCTGTGACCTGCACCCGATCTCCAATCACCATGTTACTTTTTGTCCAGTATTTTTCTGTCCCCCCCCAACATCATATACCTAGTTACTTGAAATGTTTAGCTCTTGCACCTGTATAATTATTTTGTTTTTGTATATTTCACACGTTTTCTTTATCTTTTTTTATCTACTTGTATGCCATGATTGCGTTATATTATCTTCTCATGTAAAGCACTCTGATACCTGTGGGTCTAGCCAGCGCTATATAAAACTCTCAAAATAAATAAATAAATGAGCACAGCTCCACCGTGACTCATGACGAGCTGGTCTCGTCACGAGCACCGAAGGGGTTAAGAAGTGTGATGCAAACTACGATTTAAATAGGAGCAAAACAAACCAGAACACTTTACTTGGTGATGTGCAAATGAGATATATTTACAGAAACTCTATTTTCAAACATCATTATTTGTACCCTATATAGTTTTATCAGTAAAGACGCATGTCAGTGGGAAAGTTTGTGGCCATTTCAATGTAAAATCTCCACAATCACATCACTTGAAACCAGTTTATGGGTCAAGAATATTTCAAATGGGTCGAAGATTATTTAAGTCACTAGACCTGCAGGTCTAGTAACATTTTAATGATTTTTCGAGGCCTGCTGGTGTGTGATTTCAAATTGAATGAGGACTGGGTCCCTGCCAACCAGGTTCCCAGTTCCAGATCTTTCCTAAAACTGTACGATGATTGGCCCAACTTTAGCCACCCCTGTAAGTCCCTAGTAAATGGTACCACTGGTACCTAGGCATTGAGACTGAAGAGGTTCCAATGGGGCTACAACACCAATTGTGCCACCCCAGGGACTCCTCGTCAAGACTATGCCAGCTGCCATTGGTGCAGAGAAAACCGAAGAGTTGAAATGGCACACAGCCCTGTGTACCATGCGTCCATACACTGCATGAGGTATAGGCAAATCACCCCTAAAGCAGGCCTTACAGCCCTAAGGCAGGGTGCTCTATATTCCATGTGTGGACATATCTGCCTGAGCAGTTATGACTCTACAATATCAAGTCCATTCTTGGATATTGTAAATGCACAGGGAAGCCATAGAAAATACATGGGCTGGATACTTATCATTGTGAGTTTCATAGCTCCATGATGGCTTCTCTGTACCCTAAGCTGTTAGCTGCCAATCACCTTGTCTTAATAAAGTCTCACTGATGCCAGTGTTTGATTTAAAAAAAAAAAAAAAAAAAAAAAAAAAAATGCACACGGGAGACCCTTTCGAGGGTCCCCTAAAAACCTACCAGGCAGTGGTGTAGTCTGGCGAGTCTTAGCCAGCCTGCCACCAGCAGACCTGTTTCTTACCTCATGGGGTGAGGGCCAGTCCTCTCAGAGGCCAGGAAAAAAGCCTGCTCTGGGTGGAGATGCTTCACACCTCCCCCAGGACAGGATGACCTTCCAAGACAGGAAGCTTCAAAGGCGATGCCGCCTTTAAAATGCGGCCCAGGCAGTTCCAGCTAGTGGAGGATGCCCAACCCCCTTTCCTGCTCCACATTTAGCGGGAGGACAGGCGAGAACATTAAGTAAATTAGGAGGTGGGTTCCCATTCATCCAGCAGCACCCCTAAGGTGGTGCAGGGGATGTGGACCCCACTCTACATTTCCCTCCATCCTGGTTTTAGAGGAAATTTAGCCAATTAGTGTCAGGGTAGTGCTCCATCCCACAGGAAGCGGTCACTTACACAGTGTAGACACCCTAAAGGTAGGTAGCCCATTGGCTACTACCTGTCTCCTCTTTTAACTCCCCTAAATTTAGTATTTAAGTGGCATCCCTGGACTCTGAACTTGGATTCGACTGACACAAAGAAGAAAAGGACTAAGAGCTGCAGACCAGAGGACTGAAGCCCTGCTGCAGAAAATTGGCACCAAACCCTGCCTGCTGCCTTAAAGACTCGACAATTGTAGTGTGCTGTCTCGACCGGCAACTGTGAGGCCTTCAAGAACCCCGGAGCTCCTCCAGCCTTCTACAAATCACTTGAAGTTGACGTGCCACTCCCTTGCAGCCACTGAACCACAGGATCCGGTTGTACAGACTTGCTGCTCCTCTGTGACTCGGCGCAGCACGCAAACAATTAGTAGTACACCTCCTCCGAAGGGTCAGATCTCTCTCCCACCAAGTTTAGAGACACCAGGACCTACTGGAGCCATGCCACACCAATACCCCGGGTACCTCTGCAACATTCCCCAAGATGAAGAGTCCACGATGGATTCCAACTGCCCAGGAAGCAAGCACCCGTCGAGACTCCTGAAACTCACTTCGTGAGCTGCCAGGCTGATCTATCCACCCTGCACCCAGCCCACCCAGCCTGGGTACTGATGAACCAGCTGTGGCCCTGAGGCCCTTGCGACCTGCTCCCTCGAGTGGCACTCCTTGGACTTGACTTCAAGTCCCCTTGTGCAGTGTGTTTTCAGGTGACTCCCATCTTCGTAGCGCAACAGCTACCAAGGACCTCAGCAGCATGCTCCCAACCGAATCCGGGATGCTACCAAGAATCCGCTGGTGGATCATTGGGCCTGGCATTGCTACTTAAATTCCGAAGGTGAACCTTGAAATCCAATGGTGTGCTTTTATATTACTTTTTATCTTTTTCCCCCCCATTTACTTCAATGGTGCGTAATTGCACACTAAAGTAATTCATTTTGCAAATTTTAAAAATTCATAACAGAGTACTTGCTGCCAAACGAACTCTTGGTTGAAAATTTACATAAAAATCTATTTTTATAAATTGCTCTCTGGTTTATTCTTGAGTGTCTCGTTTACTGCCTTTGTGAGTACAACTGCTTAGCACTACCCTCTGATAAGCCTGACTGCTCATCCACACTACCACAAATAGAGCGTTAGTACTATCTACATTTGCCTCTCTATACCAATCTGGGTTGCACTGGACACTCTGCACAGTGTACTTCATATTAGTGCACTATATAGAGCCAATGTCCCAGTCCTCAGCAATCGGATGCTTGCGGAGGCCTTAATTCTTTTCTCTATGTAAGACCTTACTTTCTGCCAGATTCCAGCCTAATACCGCTGAGCATCACGTTGAAAGAGAGTGGGCTTTCCATTTACAACCAATTGCACAGTTGGCCGGGAGAAGGCCATGGTCAAGGAAACGTGTCGCAGCTCTGCGGTTTCACAGTTGGTGTAAAATTCCTACCACAAACTAAATGTATAATTCACATTGTACATGCAGCAATAGGAAGCAATAAAATAGTGGGGATATGTGCCTGATTTCTCAGCCCAAAGTGTTTTTTTTTCCTCTCCTTTTCTTTAAATTGCTAGTAAATTGAATACTTTTTTTAAACACGTGATCATTGAACCTGCATGTTAATTTACATATACTTGATTTTCTTCTAATTTAACAGAAAATGGATCCTAAATCCCAATATACAGCCCGCTATAAAAAGGATCTGAGCACTGAAACATTGAGAGCAAAAGTTGCCCGCCGAAAATCTTTGACTCAGAAGGAAAACCGGCACAAAGAATTTAGGAAAAGCAGGAGACTTGCGCTGGCAGATATTAATATTTCTCCTGTTAAAGAAATCGATCTTTCAACATTGGACTCAAATGAAGATTGTGTTTTTAAAAAGGATGTTGACAGTAAGGACATTTTCTTCCCCCCTCTCCAATATTTTGATTTCTTTCTGAATGGGGTCTTGAAAGCTTGATTATGTAGCTGCCAGAGGTGCTTGTTGTTTTCAGAAGCAGCTTCTTTGGTACTGACGTACATGTTCACCCATAGACCTTGCATATTTATTTGTCAATTGTTCTGCTCTTCGCAATTGTGATTAGTTTTTATGAATTTATAACCTTTATTTTAATTTGTTGTTTTAATTATTCACTTTCCTTTTTAGGTCTAGTTGTGCTGTCTCTAGTCACCAGTAATGGACAAATGACATGGCTGCTCAACTGTAATAACCTATTACAGTTGAGTTGTGATTGGCGGGTCACATAACATAATTACAGCTGCAGTTAACGAAAAACCAGTACTGGCTTTTTGTTTTTCTGGTCTGTTTTTACTAAAATGAATAGTGATCAACAGGAAAGAATTGCTTATGGCCACAATTTTTTTTGTTTTCTCCCTACTCTAAGTCCATACGTTATGTATTCTGAGCTAAAACATTTTAAAACTCAATTACAATAAACTGTTACTAATATTCAGCCTGGCTGTGGAGAACGACTCATGCAATTCTGTTCTAGTTTGCCTTCATGTTTTGCAAGACTAAAAACAAAGAACAAATGAAGGACTGAATGCTGAACAATTCAAACATTCACCCCTAGTCCTAGATCTGGGTGTAATCCACCCTTTTGTTTGCTTACCATGCCACCACAATTTGGACCCAGCCATGTGCAAATAAGTCTTGACCCTGCTTCCCATGGGAACAATCCAGCCCAAACTGCCAGGCCATGTACTCTGTGGACCAGAAACAAGCATCCTGGGACCTGTTTCAGGGTATCGCCCCTCATCAGCCAGGCTAGCTCGAATCCAGTGGCACAGTGAGCACAGGACCCACTTCTGGGCATACCCATCCCACTTAGGGTGACAAAAGCAAAAAGAAAAAATGATGGACTGAATGCTGAACAAATCAAACATTCATCCCCAGTCACACATCTTAGTTTAATCCATTGTGTGCTTACCACGCTACTCCCAAGACTAGCACTTATTTAAGGAATAATCTGCTAAAGTGACATGGAAATGAGGGTGAAAATCTTGGTAGCATAGCCCGCAAACTTATATGTAACTCATTGGATCGTTGGAGCTGATGCCATCTAACACAGCTGCAACGAAGTGCTTTGAGGTTTCCATGTGCGGTAATGGAAGTTTGCCTTGCAGACTGTCTTAATTTAGCCAACCACTTATTGTTGGTTTGTCATGAAATGTCTGCAGTTACTGCCATTTCAATACAAATTATTGTTACTAAGATGAGAGGGAAATACCACTCTTTACTTCATCTTGGTACTTTAGTTTGGCACGAGTACACCATGCTACAAAAGTTTCCCCAAATGTTTGGATGCATTCTTTCATCCGCTGCAGAACAGATTTGCAAGCTGAATCGGACTGATCAGCAGTGCAACAAATCTAGTCCAAGTGGGGCTACTCCACTGTCTTGGTGGGATGACTTTGGCCACAGGAGGCTATGTCCCTCGAAGTTCTAATGGATTCAGCAAAAGTCCAGTTGCCAATGTACTGCTTGTCTCTGGTCACAACAAAACCAGCAGTTCCCTTTAGTGAAGGCTAGTGTCCTCTGTGAGTGACCACACTACATTTCGACAACTCTCCTGGGTATGGCAGATTTAGGTGCAACATTTGAGCGTTGAGACTCTATCTACCCAGCTGCATGTCGGCGGTCAGTAGTGATCAATCGATTGTGGCTACTGGCTAGCAAAGAGGCGTCTTCAGCTTTTGTGGCCATGGAGCTCCAACAGGAAGTGGGCCAACTGACCCTTGGGGTGCACCCCTTCCATTTGGGGCTCAGGGTTTCAACTTTTCCCTGCGCAGGCACTTTTTTTTTTTTTGCTAGCTCAGGAGCATCCGGTGAAGTCCAGTCATTGGTGCAGCCTCTCTTGCCAGGTCCAGGGAACTGCAAGGTAGTCCTCTCTCCAGTGCAGACTTGATCTGAGGTCTGGGTGTAATATTTGTGCCCAGAAAGTACCCTCGAGTGATGGCAGTTACTAGCCAATGGACTACCAGGTCCCCTTCTGCCTGATGATGACTTCCTGCAATGCGTGGCAACTAGCTATACTGAATTGCAATATTCTGCCCACTACCGAGATATTTGGGGGGGTGTGTGTGTGTGTGTGTGTGTGTTAGCCTACCCAAGAGGTGTGGCTAACAGGGCTGCACGCCCACAGGAAACCCGGTTTAGCAACTGTTTTCCCCTCTTTCTCCAAAGCCAACCCGTCTCCCAGAACAAAAGAGCAGCCCCTCATATGTGTGAACACCATTTGCCCTTTGAGGCTAGCTCACACGCCTCCCCATTAGGGCAGAAGGCTGTCTTGTGGCCAGCATCTGTGAATACAAAAACAACAATTGATGGACAGAATGCAGAACAATGTCATACATTCACCCCATTACAGAGATCTGGGCCTAAATGCATTGTTTTTTTGCTCCCCATGCCATTCCAGTTTAAACCCAGCCATATGCAAATCAGTCTTGACCCTGTTCCAAATGGTAACAGTCCAGCCCGAACTGCCAGGCCCTACCTGGACTGGAAACAAGCGTCCTAGGCCAGTTTCGAGGATTTCACCCCTCATCAGCCTGGCTAGCTTGACTCCTGTGGCATGGAGAGCCCGGGACCCACGTCTGGGCGTACCCGTCCCACTTGGGGTGACAAATGCAAAAAGAACAATTGATGGACAGAATGCAGAACAATGTTAAACATTCACCCCGTACAGAGATCTGGGCCTCAATCCTCCTTTTTTTTTTTTTTTTTTTTTTTTGCTCCCCATGCCATTCCAGTTTAAACCCAGCCATATGCAAATCAGTCTTGACCCTATTGCCAATGGGAATTGTCAGCATCTGTGAATAGCCACTAGAAATCTTCAACAACAAAGTGGAATCTTTCTAAAAGTTGCATTTATTCTGAAGTTAGATTAAATTCGACTTGTGCATCAAGTCGGGTTTAATGCAACTATTTTTTTGATGCCTTAAAGTACCAACTTTATTAGTCCCATTCAGAAGTTCTACCAGCTGATTTCAGTGTTTGACCCTGTACTCGCCAATGGGCCTAGTAGCCTTTCCACAGTTAAAACGACAATTTGGGGTTATTAATGTGAGGGCATAAAAATAAATGTCCTATTTTTAATATACAGCTGTAGGAATTGATGGGCCTGCTGTTGGGGTGACCTATATTAACAAGCATTTGCAATGCAATAGGTCTCGCATTTACGCGACTTTAAGCTGTTGGCATTGTAAATGACTATGCCTTTTATTTATGTTTTGAAAACAAAAATTAAAGGCATCATCATTTGCAATGTCAATAGCTCAAACTCGCGAAAATGCTAGACCTATTGCATTGCAAATCCTTGTTTTGTTAGAGTGGTCGAGTGCTATACAGCCTCACAGAAGCGGGGGCCATATTGGGGGGGAAAAAAATGTATTTTCAAATTAGTCCAACTCAAGTTGCGAGATGAACGCTTGGTATCACATTTCAAACACAATATTAAAAAAAATATATATATTTTTGGTTTTAGTGGAAACATGTTTTCCAAATCAGTATTTGTTCAAAAATCGAAATTACTTGATTCATTTTTATCCCGTCTACCACAATCAACATAAAACCAAGACATTACGGTTTCCAGAAGCATTCGCGTTAAAAACACACTATTATTAATATTTGAAGCTGCCAGTTTTATCAGTGTTATCAGGTGAGTGTTCTATTCCTATACTCCCAGGCTCCAGATCTGATGGAGGGCAATGTGCTCATTGATCGCGCCTTGTCCTCACTGAATGTTAAATACAAAGGGAAGCAGCGTAAACGTGCTCATTGTGCAAACTCTCAGAGCTGGTCTTTCGATTTAAAAAAAAAAAAAAAAAAAAAAAAAAAAAGTGAATATTAGCCTTTCAAACATCACCTCAACTATTTACAGCGTTGCATAACACATCAGTGAAAAGGCAATTGTGGACAATTTTCTAGTAAAACCCAAAGAAAACGAGCAGCTGGGAACGGCGCCGTACAAGCTGCGAGGGGCGGGAGGTGGGGTGATTGCAGAACAATGGCGAGACTGCAAATAGGCTGCGTGGGGCGGGAGGTGGTGTGGGGGGGGGGGGGAGAAGGCACTGGGAGGTTAAGTGGACTGGCAGCAGCGAGACACCAGCAGCTGGGAGCAAGTGAAACATTTGAAAGCACTGCTACCCATATCTCGTTTTTTTGCTGTTTTCCAAAATGTCATTATTTTTCAAAATGATTAAAAGGTCCACCACTGCTGGTGTCATCTGTGGAATCCAGCCCAAGTAGTGGCTATTGCAGACTCCCGAGAGGAGCACTTTTTTTTCTTTTTTTGTAGAAGCTAACGAGGCTCTCGTCATCGCCGCCGTGACGGGCCTAGCGGAGCCGGCTCTTTATTCATTCATTTCTTATTTATTCTCACATTCATTGAAGTCAAAAGATTAATGTATTGCGAGAATAATTACAAAATTAATAGAGCCCGGGCTCAGCTACGCCCGTCGCGGCGACGAGAGCCTTATTAGCATGTCTCCAGAGACGCGGGCTACCAGAAGCCAGTCCCCAACCCTCGGAGTTCAGGATGGTGGTGAACGATAGAAGAGCAAACGAGTGGTCTGAAAACGCGAGCACTGCACCAGGTGCTCCAAGACAAAACAAGCTTTAGAACCAGTTCCTATAGCATAGCGTAAACCAGTGGGAAAAAAAAGTGCCTACCCAGTAATTAAAGGGCACTGGATAACGCCGCGAGTAAAAGATCCAGTCTGGGTGGGTGGGGCCAAAAGGAGACAGGGCGGCAACAAGGAGGGACTAAAAAGCCTCACTGACAATGGAAAGCCAGGGTTTAGCATGCACGATGACGAAAGCCAATAGGAAAAAGGGGCGGAGCCTAGACTCCACTTCTGAAATTGACTTGTTTTCAAGAGGCCTCGCAGAGTGAGAAGCGCATGCGCGCTGCAACGCTAGGCGAGACCTAAAAAGGGAGGTTTGGACTTTGTCATTAGTTTTAATGGCAAAGTCAAGTTAGCAGTTTAAAACTGCTCTACCAGTCTGCAGTGGCAAGCTGGGAGACATGTTTAATTTTGTCACACTCAGAGTGGCACAAGAAGTGCTACAGCTCCTGAGGGACACTTTAACTACTTACAGGCCCTGGGTAACCCTGGTACCATATACTAGGGACTTGTAAGTAAGTTAACTTATGCAAATTGGGGAGAAGCTAATTAAATATATACTTAAGTGTCAGAGCACTGGTACAGAGATCTGCTTAGCAGGCCTCCGTGCACTTTGAGTTGGAAAACCATCAGTACAAAACATAGGGGGTAATAAAGCAAAAAAAGGCATTTCTTTGCAAGTGCCCTTTGTAGAGATGTGGTTTTCTAGCCTCCGTTCTCTTCAAGGCTGCACAAAAAAGCAATAGCTAGCTTTGCATCATCTTATTCTTTTACTGTTTTACCTCTTCTGCCATAAAGGGTCTCTTAAGGCCACATTTCTTGGCATTAAACAGTAAGTGGGTGCATCTGCCTCTAGCGCAGACTTCGATATCCCTACCTAGAAGCCTCCCTGGAACAGTGCTTAATAGATGTTAGAGGTTGCAAGTTGTGGGCACTGGCACTTTTCTTTGGGGCGGGGACTTATTTTTCATAGTCAGACGTTGACTCTGAGTAAGCAAATGAAAGGCCGATAGGGGTGGAAGGAGGACTAGAAACATTCAAAACTAATGACAAAGGGGGGAAAAAAGCAGAGATGAAAGAAGTGGGAAGAGTTCAATAAAGAGACAAAAAAGCTAGGGTGGTTGAAGAATTAGCCACAGCTAGGAATCCTTTGTCTTAACCAACATCTGTATTTGGCTGACGGGCTCCTAATATGAACTTTAGGCCCCTCCACATATTAATTTTAAAAAAAATTGTCAATATGCAAATTAAGCAAGGCATTTACCCCATTGTAGGCTGCTTTTGGGTTTCTCTTCACCAATGGGCGATTCAGTTGTTCCACATGTTTCATCTGGGACTTTTGTTCAAAGATGTTCTTTACTCCAGTTCTGCGCTTGCCCTTCATAAGGAATTGTAGCTGTGCTTTTCCGCACCAAGATCTCTGGTTCTCCAGCTAGTTCTGATTCATTTCTGTTCACACACCAGGTGCCAATGGTTTTAAGATGGGTCCTGTTACTTCCTGCATCCATGTGGTTATTTTTTTCACATTCGAGGAATTGCAGGCCTCAGTTGCTGCTTCCTTCTCGAGAATAATCTTTGATCACCGCAGGTTCCCATTTCCCAAACATGACCACTAGATCATTGGTGGTCATATGAAACCAACTTTTTAGTGTGGGGCTTCCTGCCCTAGGTCCCTGCCACAGATGCCTAAAACAGACTAGCTGCTACTTTTAGTCTTATGATGTGCTACTTTGGGTCCGCCCAACACCACCTTCCGCGGGACCCTAGTCTACAGACCTCCTGGCCCCCGCCCGCCCTTCACCGACAGTCCACTTCATTGCACCCCAGGCTCTCGCATCCACCAATTACATCCTACTCTGCGACCTCAACATCCACCTGGACAACCCCAACGACCAGAACACTGTGTCCCTTCTGGAGAACCTCGCCAACATCGGACTCTAGCAGCTAGTCACCTCTCTGACCCATGCAGCAGGACACGCGCTCGACCCAGTCTTATCCGCCTGCGAAAACATCATCTACAGCCACACCTCCGAACTGCTCTGGACTGACCACCACTGCGTCCACGTCACTTTCACCCCCCCTCCCCCCCCACCCCCACCCTTCCCGCAACTGGAGCAAGGTCACTGAAGAACATCTCCGTCTCCCTCAGCACTACCACACTGCCGACATACACAGACGTCAATACCTCAGCACACAACCTGCTCCGACGCACTGGCGCCCCTTAAGATAGCACCCGGCAAGCAACAATCCAAAAAAGCCAGCTGGTTCACTCCCGCCCTCCACGAGTCCAGACACACCTGTAGAGAGCTCGAGAAGAGATGGAGAAATAACAAAACAACGAAAACCTACGCAGCCTTCAAAGCCTCCGCATACCACACCCTCCTCAAAACTGCAAAGAAAACGACCCTTCAAGTCCGATTCAACCCCAATGCGCACAACAGCAAAGAACTCTTCGCCATCGTCAAGGAGTACGCTAAACCCCACAGCGAGACCACAGAAGTCCCACCATCCCAAGACCTCTGCAACAAACTCTGCACCTACTTCCACCACAAGATCAAGCAGATCTACGACAGCTTCGACACCCAATACCCGCCCTTCACTCCCACCACCACCTCACAATACGACGCCTCTCAACAGACTCTGCTAAACTGGACCCCGCTCACCACAGAAGACCCTCTCAAGACCATGAAGAGCATTCACTCCATAGTCCCCTCGGATCCCTGCCGGCACCACATCTTCCACAGAGCCGCCACCACCAACGCCCCGAACTTCGCCGCACCATCAACTGCTCCATTGAGACCGCCACCGTCCCCAGCGACTGGAAACACACCAAGATCAACTCCCTGCTGAAGAAAGTCAGCCGACCCGACGGACCTCAAGACTTCAGACCCATCTCCCTGTTCCCTTTTCCAGCCAACATCATCGAGAAGGCCATCAACTCCCAACCCTGAGTTTATCAAAGCCAACCACACCCTGGATTGCTCTGAATCCGGATTCCGAAGTTACCACCACACCGAGACCGCCCTCCTCTCCACCACCGACTACATCCGCTCCATCCTCGACCAGGGAGAAACAGCATCCCTCATCCTCCTCGGGCGCCCTCGATACAGTCTCTCACTGAACCTAGTCACGAGACTCCACGATTCCGACATCCATGACAAAGCCTTGGACTGGATCCGTTCCATCCCCACCGGTAGAGCACAGCGAGTCTGACTTCCCCCGTTCCTCTCGGAACCCACAGAAATCAGCTGCTAAGTGACTCTGGGCTCCTCCCTGAGCCCCACGCTTTTCAACATCTACATGGCCCTGCTCGCAGCCGTAGTCAGAAGCTACGGACTCAACTTTTTCTCCTATGCTGACGACACCCAGCTCATTCTTTCCCTCCCCAACCAGCCCACCACCGCCAGAAACAACTTTCACAATGGGATGAAGGCTGTCGCCACCTGGATGACAGACAGCTGCCCCAAGCTCAGCTCTGTCAAGACCGAAGTCCTCATTCTGGGGCACAACACCTCAGCTTGGAATGACTCCTGGTGGCCTGCCTAGCTAGGACACCCCCTCCCCTCCCCCCGCCCCCCTTGCCCCACACTGACCACTCGCGAAATCTCTGCATCATACTGGACTGCTCGCTCACCATGAACCTCCAGATCAACTCCATTTTCCACACACTTCTCCTGCTTAGGAAAACCTTCAGATGGATCCCCACTGAGGCCAGGAAGACAGTCACCCAGACACTCATCAGCAGCAGACTCTACTACAGCAACACACTCTACGCAGGCACCATCCAGAAACTCCTCAAACCTTCAAAACGTGCACAACGCCGCAGCCAGATTGGTCCTCAACCTCCCCCGCCGCAGCCCCCTCTCCGAACACCTAAAACCTCCACTGGCTCCCAGTCAACAAGAGTCCCCTTTAAGCTCCTCACACGTGTACAAAGCCCTCCACTACGCCAGACCTGCAAACCTGAACCATCGCCTCCCATTCCACGCACCCACCAGACACCTCCGCTCTGGCCCTGGCTACCATCCCTCAGTTCCCCAAGATCAGGACCGGAGGAAGATCTTCTCCTACCTCGCCAATAAATGCCTCTTCACCTCAGGCTCTCCCTATCTCTGACGCAATTCAGGAAGGATCTCGAGACCACAGCACCCAGCAGGACCTGCAACGTTCCCTGCCCCCCTGTGGCTGGAGACCCTCACAGGTGAGTAGCCGTGCTTAACAAGCACTAATTGATTGGAATGTGGGGTTGGATGCTCATTTTTACTACGCTTTTCTGAAGAATATATTTTGTTGATTGGCCTCCATCTCCTCCCCTTCAGAAGTTATCACAATTTTAAATTTGTCTCTTGAGTTTGGAGGAAGGATGAATAATGTGTATATTGCAATGTTGTAACTTCAATAGGATGGTCAGTTTTCACAGACTGAAACAGACACGTGGCAATGAGATGGAGGGATGCAGCAGGTGCATGAAGGGAACTAACCCTGGTTTACCTACAAAGACCTTTTTTATTTTTTCATTTATGCTATCCTAATAGTTTTGTTGGTCACCGAATTGAAGGCAAGATATTCATAAGGAAGGAGGTCTAGGTGACTGTAGCATGAGTTGCTACAGTTAAACTTTTAAATAGGCCAACCTGGTGCTTGGGGTCCGTTCTATTTAAATAATAGAATGATTTGTATTTTTAAAGGCGTTAACATGAGTTACACTCGCTTTGTAATAAATATTTGATCACCACAATTCCCAAATGGTCACATTTGGCAGTTTGCTTGCTTAATAGTAAACTCTTGTTAGATATTTGGAAAAACAATACTTTGTAATGTACACTGTTTAAAAAACAATACAGGAGATACTATACAATTTGCAAATATACACTGAATGTGTACACTGAGAAACAAAAAACGAAATCTAGTACATTTTGAGAAGGAATCAAATGTTTCAAAATGTAAATTCCTTGTTTCTTAAGAAGGGGCCAAATTAAGCAGTTGACGCTTTTGTTTTTTTGCATCTAATGCGGAAAACCATCAACTGGATAAACGGCAAGTTCACTCCTGTAACACGCTTACTAAATCGTGCACCTTAAATAGAGGATCCTTAATGAGTAAGAGGTCAAGGAAAGGGCCCATAAAGAGCTGTCACTGGTAGCTAGAACACAGTGTAATGTGTTCTGTGATAAATAGTTGAATATTAACGGTTGCTTGCCCGCTAGAGAAAGTCCTTTATGTTCAATTAAAAGCTTGTCTGCAGATGTTTGGGGCATCAATCGAATGACTCCATGTCCAGTCTGACACTCTTGATTGTTTAGTTCTGTTTTTTTGGGTGTACTCCATGTTTAGGTTTACCAGTGTCTTTTTGTTTCCTTTCAAAATGATTTAGACACAACAGTTTAGTTGAAGGGCTAAACTTGTATGCAAACTCATATTTTTAAACCTTTAGACGGTATTAAGATTGTCAGGGCAATTCCCCTTCACATCAGTATGAGCAATGAATGTGAACCATGTTGCAAATTTCACTGTGATGTCTGCTGCTCTCTACCTATAATGGCATAGGTCAACTCCTAATGTAGTGCTTAGGCTTGTTAGCTGTCAGACCTCAATAAAAGTATACAGTCTGCTAAACCCTTTTTCTTCCCTCCCACCAATTAAATGTAGCGACTCAGAAACTGGCAAAGCAAAGGCTAGACCTACTGCAGCGCTTCAAGGAAGAAAAACAACTTAGAAAGCTCAAAGAACAACGCGAGCAAGCAAGGCGAGGAATCTTTAAATGTGGAACCTACAAGCATGATGCACCATTGCCTTCATTTCCACAGACGCAGCATGCAGTTCAGGTGAAACCAGAAAAGGTATGAAAGTTGAGCTGTTAATTTTGTTTGTATTTTTTTCCCCCCGCTGTTCTCCAAAGCTCTGGTTGAACTTGGGATGTCTGTCCCATGAATGTTGATATTGGTGGTGTGGATGAAGTTGCAGGGAAGGATTTCGTGCAACTGTCCGATTCTCTGATCTTTTACTAATTAACTGATGGGGTTTGCATCCTTAAACTGCAGTGAGTTTAGCACTGATGTGGTATTTTGTTTTTCCACATTGTATTTAGGTAGCTCTGCTTTCTGAGTCAAGAGTTACAAGATCCATGGCCAGACCCAATTCAAATAAGACAAAGACGCAAAGATCTCATCAGTCAATGGTTAGTCAAAATAATTCTTTTTTTTTAAAAAAAATGTTTTAAAATCTTTTGTTTTCTTATTGTTTTACAAAGGTTATGGTGGATGCCGCGGTTGTACTGAGGTGCTTGTTACTACTGGTTAGTTGGGTGGTTGGTGTTCTTGTGTCCTTGCATGAAAATGCATAAATCAAGAATTTCCAAATGCCTTTTATGTCGTGATAGTTTGTGTAGCTGAAACTCTTAGATCCGGGACTGCGGAAGCAGTGCTTGCTTCCTTAATTGCAGAACAAGTACACCACGTGGAGCAGTGCAAGAGTCTTGACAACATAAACCCTGGTAATGGTCTAAAGCGTAAGTGCATTTTAGCACCCCTGCTTTTTCACATATATTTTTCTGACATACCGGAAAATCACCCTAAATTGCTCTGACTATTCTTCTCGGATATAATCTGGTTGGGACAGGCCATTTGTTTTCAAAGGGTCCTCCATGCCATTTTTGTCCTCTCGTAAAAGGGACAGCAATATTTTTTGAGAAAACAAATACTTACATTTGTCTTCCTGAACTTGGAGATGTTTTTGGGTATTTGTTATGTGTAAAACATTTGTTGGCCCTTGCACTGAATGATACCCCAAATTCATTGTTGAAGTTACGTTTTCAATATGGTGCACTTTTAAAGCATAGTGATTCCACTTAATGGAAAGTCTGAGGTGAGGCAAATGGGCCGGACTATGCCTCAGAAATAAGAACAATAAAGTGGTGAGACGATTATTGCGAGAATCTTGCAAGTCATGTGAAAATTGCTTATATGAAGAAAAAAAAAGTTAAGAACATTTTGATCACGAAGCAAGACTGTTTTTCTGTATAGGAACAGGTTAAGTAATTGGCATCAGCTGCAGATGCAATAATAGGGTGGATTGGGGCCCTGGAAAGACTTCCATTGTAAAGTGATTCTGAAATTAAATTCCTGGTGTGGTGCAGTTCAGACACCCGTCCTGCAATTGATTTTATATTACCCCCTATTAGTTTTGAACTCTTTTGTGAACCTGAAGTTCACTGTTCTAAGGATGACAGATGCAGATACAGTTCCCACTAGTTAACCTCCAAAGACATGAATTGTACCTGGCTCATGAGCTCATCCATTGAGCACTTGCATTATTGGTCTTGGAAGATTGTTATCGCTTGAGCAATCACATTGGTGTGACAAATAATTGAGACTATCTCCATTATTGAACCCTTCAATCTTCTACAAGAGTAAGTTGGTGCTGTAGCTGCATTTCAGGTTTTTCAGTATTAAGTCTCCGTAACCTGCAGAATGAGCCCTTCTACCCCAAGATGCAAGAGTGGCTTTAAAATAGCATATGTGTGTTTGTTATTTGTGGCATTCTGTATTTGAGTTAAAAGCAAAGGATGGTAAATAGTAATTTTATTAATTGGTGTTGTCCATGCCGTTTAGCTTTCTGCTGGCCATCAAGTATGATTAACAAAACAAAAAAAACTGCAGCATATGCTGCTTACCATTAGAAGAGATGTAAATTGTCAACATGGTTCTCTGGGTAACTTTACCCAGCCTTACTGCTTGATCTCTGGTGATCGCCATAGTGTACGTGACCGTATATATAATCATAAAGTGCTTTACAAGTATGGTTATTTTAAAAAGGGTGGAACTATTTAGGGAGGATCAGATTGATATACAAGGCATCTTTAGGTAGGCAATGATCCAGGACTGTTCACAGTATGAAGGTGAATGGTTCTTGGGCTGAGTGGCTTGGCAGAGGAGATATTCTTTAGTAATGTACATGCTTTCTACAAAGCTTGTTAATTTAACTAAATATTTTTTTCCATGTTTTCAACACAGATTTTATGCCCCGATATCTGTTCTATGTTGAGTATGTTCTAGATTCACTTGCCATAGCCCCATGAGATAAATGTAATTGTACTGCTATTGCCGGATCTTGTGCCCCTGTTGTGAACTTTTTTCTCTTCTCCTAAAAGTCACTGCCTGACTTTTTTTTTTTTTTTTTGCAGGTTAACCAGTCCTTTTCTGGTTACAAAGCAAATCCTGACCGTCTGGTTCAGCCATCGCGTACAGAAACTGCAGCCTCAAGAAAACGAACTGAAAAAGAGAACCTTGGTAATACACCACATGCCTAATCTATGTAATGCAAATGGGAAAATGTTGCATAATTCTTCCCCCAAAAAAATTTACTTTCATGTTTCAGTTCTTCCCACAGCGTTGCACACACGAACTACAAGAGTGCCTGTAGCAGTTGCAACACGACCTGCATTGAACAGGACCATAGTTACAACAGGCAAACCAGTGCAAAAACTGAGTACAGGTGAATCTTTAGCAAGTACCACAACTTGCAATTTTCACTGCTGTGTAAACCTGCTTATTCTCATTAACTGTGGGCCCCCTTTGACACTGTGCCATTATTTTGATGTAAACTATGCATGTTTTAAACTGGTGTTGGTATTCCAGACCATCCTATGTTTTTACTGGAATGGGTAAATCATGGGACACCAGGTGATTTCAGGACAAGATTTCTCAAGTGCAAGCTGTTTTCAAACCGTCAAATGCGGGTACTATTACAAGGTAAAAAAAAAAAGGTTGGGGGGGACAGATTTGACTTGAAAGACTTGGGTTATGTACACTTGGCCTGGTTTTTGCCCACTGCTGCATTGTCATTGGCATAGACTAGTTCTCATGAAAAAGTGGTTTTATTTACTAAATATTCAGCAGAGGTGCAATATGTTTAACATTTTAGTTGAAATATGTCCTGGTGTCCTACCAAGCATCATGGCAAATACTTTTACCTTTTGAGGCAAACCTGGAACTGCCTTGGTTGAAAGAACTGGAAACCAGATCCTCACTTATCAGTGGGTAGGTAACCAAACTAGTGGCCATTTCGTAGTGCAGAAATAATGCAATTGACATTCATGGTTTTTTCACCGAGGCTGTATGTTCTAGCAGAGGCCCTAAAACGACCTCACCAGGAAGGACTACAAGCACGTCTGCATCAAAAGCAATTATTAAAGCTGGTTTCTTTACTGCGTAGCCACTTAAAATCTTAATGATTCGAAACTGCTTGAGGAGATCCATGCTGATAAAGCAGAGTTAAGATGTCCTTGGTGGATTTTCATTCTCCTTTTATCTAGTAAAATTAATCATAGGGCACCCATATGGCTGATAAGAAAATTAATTTGCAGAAGTTTTTGAAATCTTTTTAAATAGACAACATTTCCCAGGAAGTTTTCAGCAAGATGTTTACCTGTACTTTTCTTTACTCTAAAATGTTCTTCAGATTTGAGTACAGGCGGGTGTTGGTCTTAATAGTATTGTACCTCGTATTCTAATCTCAATACACAATTGCACCATGTTTGCTTGATTTGATAAGAGTAGAGAGCCCAGTGCTAAGATTGGTGCATTAACTGCAAAGCACTTTGTTGCTTTTAAGGAGTATATGCTCATTTACTCAATGAACACCTTTCCAAGAGTAATGAATTGACCTATGCGGCTCGTGGAACAACTTGGAGTATGATTAAAAGTAACATTGTATATAGACAGCCAATATGCCACTCGGACTGTTCTCTAATTTGTAAATTATTTCAAAATATGGTTTTAGGCTAATCTGGATTATGAAGCCTAAAAGTGAAGGAAGAAAGACACTAGAACGAACTTTTTATTTCAATTTCTATTGTACTCTGATTATCCTCCCCTCCAGAATAGCCACAAGTCGGCAAATTACTCCATGATTGATACGATTCATGTCTTATGATACTGTAGGTAACCCACACAGTCTGGAGATTTGGTTTGGGTTAAGTATAGTAACCCCAGGTTCTGACAAAGTTGTGTTAACTTGAATCCTTACTGCTTTTCCAGAAGGCGCTGATCTTGCTATTCCTAGGGTATGCCAAATGTGCATGCTGAAAAACAAGAAGCAGTTGAACTCATGGCTTCAAAAGCTATTTAAAAAGTGCAGGTCAGAATCCTTCAAGTAGTAATCAGCTCATTGTAAAATTACTTTTGCATAATGCCTCCTAGCCTGAGTTAAGTTTTTGTAGAGTGGAGAGGTGTGGTGCAGCGGCCAGGGCAGCTGACTTCGGAGCACAGGGTTCACGGTTCGATTCCCGGCTCCGGCGGCAGCTCAGCTCAGCACCATGTGACTCTGGGCAATAGCTCACTTAATTTCCACGACGGCCCCCAGCGCCTTGAGACCCGTAAGGGTGAGTAGTTCGCGCTTTACAAATACGGATTTAGATTTTAGAGTGAAAAGTGTATTCTCGAAGTGATGTGTACCTTTCTCCATATAGTTACATCTCTGTAATGGAAAGATTTGGTTTGATGTTTCTGGATACCTTTTCCTTTTTACATACTTGCTCATAGCTCTTCTGTGCTTTACTTTCAGGTATCCCCCAAAGAAAGACTGATCCTAAAGAGAAAAGCAAAGTAATCGATTCCAAAATAGTAGTGGATACCAAAGCAGTAAAGCTGCAGGTACTTTGATTTTTTTTCAAAACGTACATTTGGATTTGTTTCTCTAGTGTGTGTGTGTGTGTGTGTGTGTACACACACACACATGTTGAAGCTTTGCTCCCAGGAAGTTTGTTGGCATTTCACTTGTGGAATCATTTAAACCATGGGTAGCAAAGTAGATTTTGCTACATATTTCAAAGGTATGACATGATTCATTTTATTGTAGATTTTTTTTTTTTTTTTGTAATGTCTTAGCAATGCAATTTTTATGCATCTGCAATGGCACTCCTTATAGGAAGTAACTGTTCTGTGATGTAGTTCCTATAACTCTATATAGGATCTGTGCGTTTAGACAAACTCTGGGACTAGTTTCCATACTGATTCCAGCCACCCCCACCGAATATGTTCGCTTGTATAACAGCTAGCTCACAGTGCCACTATGAACCCCTCTTACCAAGGAGCAAATAGTTTCTGGCAACTATCGAACATGACAACCCTGTCCCCTCCGGGATCGTGGAAACAGTGCCGTACTTTTCGCTCAGTCACTCGTGCTCACTTTGTCTCAGAGAGATGCACAGAATAAACGATGGGGACGTTTTCAATAAGCATTTATTGAACCAGCGTCATTCTAGTGTAAAATGTGTGCTGCAACAACCACAAAACAGAAACAGAAGTTTACGGTTATAAGCACTAACAGAGTAAATAAATGGTAGAATTCTACCATAGTGCTTAAACAATGGATATAGGCTGGCCTATAAATACATGACAGTAATCATGCGTATTACTTCGATGCTAACCCTAACTAGATGTACCTAAATGTACCTAGCCTGTATGTAGGTGTATCGCCAAGAATCCCCCTAGGATAAAGCCAACCCCATTACCTCAAGTGAGAAAATGAAGGACCCCCCATCTTGGTCTCGAGTTGGACAGCCCGCTAGGGATGTTAGACCACTGCATGCTGGAGTGTCTGCTTACAGGGACTTAAGCGTCTCGTGTCAGCATGGAAGTCTCTCTCCTCTGTCTGCCCCAGCAAGATGTGGTGCTTGTATACCTGGAAGGTACCCTCTGGTTCTACCTTGCTGTGTCATGTCGGCCGAGGATGACGATAGGGATGACCCTTATACATAGTTATTATACAGAAGATGGTAATCGTGCTGTGATTCTGTGACTCCTCATGCATAATAAATTAGGCTAGTTTTCGGAGAAAACCACACAACATTTATTCAGCACCTAACTAGGTAAAAGGTCGGCACCAAACCCTTTGTGTAGTACAATGGCAGGGTAAATGTAGGTGAAAGGTTAGGTGACTACCCAGGCCTATATTGGGGTACATTGTGAATCATAACAGTTCTTGCAGATCAGAACAGAACCTCATGCCAATGTTATGGTGATTTACTCACTATTTTAAAATTCATGTTGCGCAGAGGTGTTTTTGGAGGGGCAGCCTCGGGTGGGGAGTGCAGGGTGGTATTAACAGTTGGGGAGGCATAGATACTCTCAATATTTAACGATTCTCCATTTACTCCACATTCATATGTTTTTTCCTCACTGGTCCTTGCAGAAACACCCTAACTATTTGGCCCAGTTTCAGGCCACTTTGTATCATGACGTTTTAGGCTGAGTAAGTGTGATTGTGGTAAGGAATCAGTCCATCCATCTTTCATGCCCCCATAAAGGTGCTGACTGAGTCTTAACAGATGACCCACAGGGCCTTTATATTGTGGCCCAGATGTTTTTGTTTTCCAATCAGTTCTATGTGTGTGTGTGTGTGTGTGTGTGTGTGTGTGTGTGTGTATATATGTGTATATATATATATATATATATATATATAATTTATTTCATAGTTTTATATAGCGCGAACTAGACCCGAAGGTATCGGAGCGCTTTACATAGCACCAGTTTCGTTACACAAGGGCACATTCATTTTTGATGGGCACTGAGAGTAAGTGATTTGCCCAGAATCACAGGATGTTGAGCGTCGTTGCCGAGACTCGAACGGGGTTCCCCAGCTTCGACGTCGACCGCTCTAGCCTCAAGGCTACATCCTCTCCCCAATTTATAACGTTTTTTCTTGCTATAGCTCCTGAACTAAGATCGGGGTGAATGGTGAAGTACCAAGTGCCCATCTATAACTGGTCTCAATCGATTTCTTGTCCTCCGTTTACCTCACTACAATGACCTGTTCCCAGATCGCCTTCACTAAATCATTTTGTGGGCATTTTGTAAGCATTATTGATGTCCACTTGCAAACTTTGGTTACCACAATTCACTACAGCAAATATTGCACTTCATGTACCAAGCTAGTTTTGAATATTGCGGAGGGACCCAGATTGGTGCTGTTTTTCTGTGGTTTTCCAGCAGCTTTTGACTTGCCCTTTTTCTAGACGATATACGAGTCTGTATATTGCCGGAATTCGTTCTGGAATGATTTAGTCTCTCTTTGAGCAATCTCCAGTACTCCTATTTTTTTTATTTTTTATTTTGAAGGGAATATTTCAGCCCCAAAATGCTAGACTTCTGGGCTTTCAATGTTGCTCTTCATTGAAGCCACGGCCAACTCTATATTTTGTATTGATATGAAGTAGATGACCAGAAGCCATCATGGTGCTTTTCGCATGTTTGTGTTTTTTAATTTTTTTTAATAAGGTCCCCTTCCTCATGAGTTTCTTCTCTATTGCTCCTTAGAATGCTAGCCCAGTGTTGAGAACATTGAGAAATGAATAATGTGGCTGTAGCCTGTTCTCTTGCCTACTATGGTATCATGTGTCTGTCTATATGTAATGTTCTAGGCACTGGAGCAAATAAAAATTGAAATGCACGCCTTGAGGTTTTGTGTGAGACATTAACATTGATGACCCTATTTTGGTTGGAGAACACAAAGGATGGGTAACTCGATGATACAGAAGGCAGATTACCAATTAAGTTATTAACTACAGGTGGCAAGCCATTTGAGGCTACCCTTTTGCCAAATGATCTACAATCCAACACAAGGTCCTGAATCCAAACAGTAATTGTAAGTATCTTGCACACCGCTGGAAAATCAAAGGTTCGTCATTTATCATTCAGCAATCCACAAGAAATTACAATCACAAAAGCCCATCTGATTAAATCCATATGCTTGTTTCTGCATTATTGTGTCTTCCAATACAAAAAGTGAAACGTCTGCTGAAATGCATTTAATCCGGTTGACCTATAACTATCTCTGACTTCCCAAGGCTGGAAGTGATTGGGGGGGTGGGGGTGGGGGTGGGGGGGGTGTGTGTGTGTGTGTGTGTGTGTGTGTGTATATATTACAACCACACTCCTCGTGAAGGCCGGGACACAACAGCTCCAGTGCGCATACAGGGTACGAGGAAGCCCTGAATTATACAGTTCACCATGCAGCAACGCCACAGAGCGCACACTCCTCTCCACAGTAACAAGACTCAATCCATATCATGCGTGAAGAATTTATTTCTTAAAGGTTCCTTCAGCCGAAAACCCAACGCGTTTTAATTCTTCACGCATGATATGGATTGAGACTCGTTACTGTGGAGAGTGTACGCTCTGTGGCGTTGCTGCATGGTGGTTGTGTGTGTGTCTGTTTTTTAATTCCATTATAACTGCTGGAAATTAATCCAAAATAAAAATTCAAACAGTTCAAAATCAACTTTATAAACAACAACCGTAATGGTGATAACTAAACTCAGTGTATTTAATATGTAGACCTAATATTTCCATCTAATGATGAAGTTGGTCCAAAAGTGAGCTACAAACAATTATGAATAATCTGATGCCCACTGTCGTAGGGCTTTCTGATTAGTGAGAAAAGTAGGATACCGCATATAACATAGTTGTATACAGGTATTGGTGCTAACTAACCACTAAATTGGGTAAATGCATCCAAAAAATGGTAAGGAAAATAAAGGGCCTTTTTTGTTCGAAACAAATTAAATTCACAGCTGGGAATAGGTAACAAAACCATATCACTTAGTGAAATATGCCAGCAAACCTGTAATGAAAGAATCGCCTATGTTTCTGGGAACCCTTATCTTATACTGAAATCTGCCATGTTAGAGTGGAGTTGTTCCACAGTTTTCATGTATATCAGTTGTAGGAAGTTGCTTCTGTATATGGTATGCCACTAGGTGGTTATATCGTGCACAGAGTTCAGGAGTTCCCCAAAAGTGTACAGGACTCAATGTAAAACCCAGAGTACCCTATTAGTGGTAGTGTGGGTGGACATTTTGAACTTCATCTTTGACTTTTAGTTCTCGATGTCTTTAAGACCTATTATTACCAATCCTTTAAAATATAAATTGAGTACGCTTTGCCTCTGCCCAGAGGAGTATTACTCTCTCACTTAATGTTATTGACTTTTGGGTGTATATTTCCCCCTCCTGTGGAGTGTATGCCTTGCCGTTCATGAATGACTCTTACATTTGAAACATACATTCACTTCATAAATTCTGATTATCCCACATCCGCAAAACTGGTATGTCTGACTTTAATATGCCACCTGCGGCACGTATACATGTTGTTTGCATACGCTTGCACAATAATTCCAGACACTTATTTTGTGCTTCCTTTATCTGTCTTGCTATTCGTTCTCACGCACTGTCCGATTTATTACTTGCCACTCACTGCGGTCCTTTACTTTCCCTTTTCACCTGATATGTTGTGTATACCTCCTGTATGGTCAAAGTAGCTAATGCAGCAGGCCCTGTGTGCCATTTTGCTCCTCGCTTTCTGATTCTCCATGACGTTTCTTTTTTTTTTTTTTGTGTGTGTGCAGGAGACTAGTGTTGTAGGTTGCTTTACAGTCACTCTACTTGTTTTTGATGCTTTTCACCAGTAGTGTTCTACTCTCTGAAAAATTGTTTTTTTAAAAATTATAAATCTTTTTATCAAACAAGCTTATTTTTTATTTTTATTTATAAAGCGCGAACATGACCAAAATGTTGGTGTCAGAGCGCTGTACAACCTAATAAATAGCATCAAATATACAAGGTGCAAAATATAGAATATACAGCATGAAAAGATAATACAAAGAGACATCGTGAAAACACCAGCAAGGAAATCAAATTGGCATGGATAGTCACCTCAGATAGGAAGGCGATTATTCAGTAGTCTCATTTTTACTTTGTTTTTGAAAAGAACCAATGAAGGGATGGTCCTGATCTCTGGGGGGAAAAGTTCCAAATTCTTGGGGCAATTCCAGAGAAAGATCTCTTATAGGTTTTCAATTTGTGAAATTTTGGGGTTTCAGCAGTAGGGAGCATGTACTACGAGAAGCTCTATTCCTTCCGGATAGCACCAGTTTCTGAGCCAGGTATGAAATTTGTACTTGTAAAGCGCACCCATACCCCCAAAGGGGTGTCCAGGCGCTGTACGCATACCGCTGTGGAACCCTTCCTGGCTTTTTCCCTGTGAAATGTCCACTCCTGGGCACCCCCAGGGTGAAGCCAGGCATCCCAGCGCTGTTGGGGCCGTTGTGGAGATTAAGCAAGCTATTGCCCAGAGTTGCAGAGTGGGACCCATGATTAGAATAGGCATCGAGGCGAGAATTATCAGGTCCGAGGAAATTGAGCCCAAGACCCGCCGAGGCGGGAATTGAACCCTGGTCCCGGGCCAGATCTCTGCATCAGGGTCTGCCGCTCTAACCATTGAGCCACACTTCTCCACTCAGGTAGCGAGGAGTGTTGTGGTGGATGGCTTTGTATGTCATGCATTCTATTTTTAGGTGGATCCTAGATTCATAAGGTAGCCAGTTCAGAGAGTGGAAGGCTGGGGTGATGTGATCATTTTTCTTTACGCCTGTGTTGAGCCGTGCAGCAGAATGGAGGGTAGCCCTCAGCGGAGCTAGTTTTATTTTCGGTAGGCCAAAGGAGGGTAGCATTCCCATAGTCCAGTTTGGAGATCACGAGAGCCTGAACCGCCATCTTGAGATCTGCATTGGGCAGGGAAGGCTTTAGTTTTCTTAAGACGTGGAGATGGAAATTGGCCCCTCTGGTTGTGGAGCTGATGTGATTCATCATGGAGAGGTTGTCGTCTAGTGTTATTCCTAGGGATTTTGCTGAATCAACAATATGTGGGGTACAGTTCAAGGTGGTGAGTAGTGGAGCCAGACTTTGATGTTAGAGGTGGGGTTGGGAGGCGAGATTAACAGGAATTCAGTTTTGAGGGCGTTAAGTTTGAGGTGGTTAAGTGATAACCAGTGTTGAGTTTTGTTCAAGATGTTATTGAGTGCTGATGTCATTAGGGGAGGTAATCTTAATGTACAATTGCGTATCAACAGCTTACATATGGTAGATGTTGGAGTGTTTGAGGATTTCAGTCAGTGGTTCCATGTAAAGATTAAATGGGGTGGGCGAAAGTGAAGACCCTTGGGCAACACCGATAGTGACCGGTGTCTGATCGGATAAGTCATGATTGATTAGGACTCGTTGAGATCTGTTTTGTAGGAATGAGCAGAACCATTTTCTGACAGTACCAGAGATACCCATCCTAAGTTCTAAGAGGGTTTCATGTTTGACTGTGTCAAATGCTGATGATGGGTCAAGAAGGATTCAAAGACAGGATTCATTATGATCGAGAAAGCGTAAAGCATCGTCGACAATGTGGACCATGGCGGTTTCAGTACTGTGACCTGGTCTGAAACCAGATTGGCAGTGGTCGGAGTTGGTGCTGGTCAATGTGATTGCAGAGTTGTTGATGAACACATTTTCCCAGGAGCTTGGCTAAGGTTGGGATGCTTGAAATGGGGCGAAAATTGTTGGGATCAGAGCGGTTTGCGTCTGGCTTTTTTAGTATAGGTGTGACTTGTCCACTTTTTAGACAGTCCGGCATGGTGCCTTGCGTAAGAGGCGTTGATAATTCTAATTTATAATTATACATCACAAGGCTGAAAGTGTTTACATACACATTACCAATTATGAATTCACATGTATTAGTGTGGTGGGGTCGAGCAGCAGTAGCCACATGAGTCATTTAAAGCTTTTTCTTATTGTTCCGCACTGTGTGGGGCATGAGTCGTTCTTAGTTTTCTTGATCACATGATTTGATGAGTGGAATAGTGTGTTAGAGAAATCTCTGCTCCCTCTACATGCCCCTGTAACCTCGCCAGGGAGACCATATCTTCTCCCACTTTTTGATGCATCCTCTGCCTTTATATATTACTTCCTCTGCTCGTTGACACCAGTCTAGGTCGGCCTCCCATTCCACCACAGAGGGGGGAGGGACGCTCCCCATCGTCATGCTATGTTCTGTTTTGCTACTCCTGCAGCTAAAGCCAGCCAGAGTCTATTATGTCGGAGCCAGTCCTCCTCTCCCTTTATCATCCGTTACAGCCACTTGGCGTGCACAGGCACTGCTACCCCCAAGACTCTTGATATCACTGCCGTCACCCCTGCCAAAATGAACCAATTACTGGGCGTTCCATAAAATATGGAAGAAGTATCCCTCTTGCTGATAACACCTCATACACTGCATCTGTACCTTTCCCCATTTGTGTAGCAATGTGTGAGGGTAATGGGAACGGTGCAGTACTCTAAGCTGTATCAGCCTGAATCTCGCCCGGATCGCTATGTCTCTGGGACTTTGTAATGCCTCTGTCCACTCTTCATCATCCATATTGACCAGATCGTCCGTCCAAGCACGTCTAAGGGGGGGCCAGTGGGTCTGGAGTGTTGTTCATTAGTTTCCGGTATACTGTTGATGTTCCTATATCCGGAATGGGGTCTACTAATAGTTGGTTCTCTAGAGGGTAAGAGTCGGGGAGGACTGTGCCCAGTTGTATGTGTACTTTTAGGGCATGTATAAGTCTCCGGTAGGGGAACCTCTGGGGGTTGCTTGGTCATATTCTTGTCTCAGATCGTCGAAAGGGAGGGGCGCCCCATTTCTCCACACATCTCCCAGGTATTCAACGCCTATTGTCTTACACCGCGAGAAGCCTTTCAGATTGGTCACCTCCTTCAGTTGGTCCCCGAACCATAGTGGCGTCATACCTTGTCAGCCTAGAGTGCCAGCCCAAGTGTCTGTTTGCCTCCCTCCAACACTTTACCACTGTTGCAGTGTGTACTGGCCAGTCTGGATGTAGCTTACTGATATATAGGAGAGGTTCATAATTTCCATTCGGCATCGCTTCTCTGTCTACTTTGTAAGCCGGTTCCTGTTTGTCTATGTGGACCCAGTCGTTTATTACTATGAGTTGTGAGGCCCAATAATGGAGTTTAATATCTGGGACTGCCAGCCCGCCCTCCTAGACTCCTCTCTGCAATTTATGCAGGGCGATACGTGGTGCCCCACCCCCCTGCCAAAGTAGGGTTCGGACTCCTTGGCTACCCATTTAAAGAATGTCTCTGGGATTGGGCAGGGCATATTTTGGAGAACATACAGGATGCGTGGTAGGGTCATCATCCTATATAAAGCTGCTCTGCCCATTAAGGACCGTGGCAGGGTACGCCAGTGTATTAGGTCAGTTTGAAGTCTGTTCAGTTGGGGAAAGAGACTTTGCTGTAAGAATTTCTGATGGTTGCGCGTTATAAAGATACCGAGGTATCTAAAGCCCTCTTTGACTATCTGAGCTGCACACCTCGCCGGAAGCCTCGGGGGAGGGCCCAACAAGGGGGACACAACCGATTTGGTCCAGTTTATTGTGTAGCCGGAATAGCTCCCGAATAGTTCGAAGATGTGGAGGACCCTCGCTATGGAGAAGGAAGGCCTCAAGAGGTATAAAATTATGTCATCGGCGTATATAGAGATGCGCTCCTCCCATCCGCCGGGCAATGAGATGCCCCTAATCATCGGATCCGTCCTGATCCAATGTGCCAGAGGTTCCAGCGCTAGGGCAAATAGCATGGGCGACAGAGGGCAACTCTGCCTGGTTCCCCTATGCAGTGCGAAACGTCTTGACAGCGCCCCATTGACTCTCGCCAGTGGGGCTTGGTAGAGCAGTTTTACCCAATCGCAGCACTTTGGGCCGAAACCCAGTCTGAATAATACGGCGAACAGATAGCATAGAATGACCCTATCAAATGCCATTGAGGCATCCAGTGCCATCAGGGCCGTCTGTTGGGGCGAGAGGGCATTCGTCATGTGCAGGACACCGTTCAACCTTCGTACGTTGCGACGGGTGCTTCTGCGTGGCATAAACCCAGATTGGTCTATGTGGATGATGATGATGGTGGTGAGGGAAGCCACCAGCCTATTTGCTAGGGCCTTGGGCAGTACCTTCGTTTCTACATTCAGGAGCGAGATCGACCTCTATGAGCTGTAGCTGTCTGGGGGCTTGCCGGTCTTATGTATTACCACTATCGTGGCTGTCCGTTGGTCTTCGGGCCGAGAGCCAGTTTCCCTTGCCTCTTCAAACATCTTGAGCATTGGTTGTACAATTTTGGTGGTTAAGCCCTTGAACAGCTCGACCGGTAGCCCTTTGGGGCCCACTGCCTTCCCTGACTAATGATCTAAGGGTGCTGGATAGTTCCTCTTCCGTAAGGTCAGGCTCTAGGGTGTCTCACACGTGTGCAGTGATCTTCTGGAGCAAGAAGTCTCTTAGCAGCTCCTCACAATCTTTCAGATCTAGAGCTGACTGGGGTATAGAGACTTTCGTAGTAGGAAGCGAAGGTCTCAGTGATTGCAATATTTGTCTGGAGAACATCATCCCTGTCTCTGACCCCTACTACCCTCGACCTTTGTCTGTCTAACCAGGCCAACAGCCTAGAGGCCTAATCTCTTACGTCGTACAGCTGGCGCTGTATGGCTAGCGCATGCGTCCGAGCTGCGTTGTCCGCCAGGGCTCGCAGGTCTTGTTGGTGCAGTATTTGTTTGTGTCATAGCCCTATGCTCCCTTTATCCACCACTTCCAGCTCTAACCCCAGAATCTCCTGCTCCAGTGTCAGAATTTTAGACTCTTCCTATTTTTTCTTGCCTCCTATCAATACCTGGGCCTGCCCTTGCAATACAGTCTTAAAAGCCTCCCAGAGGGTCTGGTGGGATGCCACAGACCCCTCATTTTCCTTGAAGTACAGGTCAGCTCCCATGTGGACTTTGTTGAAGTTCGGGGTCTCGCAAGCAGTGCTTAATTTGAGCCGGTGGTTTCCGGTGCTCTGCACCAGCACTTAACTGTCATCACACACTTACGACAATCTGCCACATCGTGGCTCTGATCATCTAATTTAGAGATGAGCAGAACATCGGTTGTTTATGAATACAAAATACGTTAAATACTAATTCCTGCCTCCCCAGCCATTCCGTTAGCTCTGGGAACTCGGAATAATCTGAACTGTCGCACTTGAAGGTGAAAGAGCTGGTTAGCAGTTGTTTTGCTACCGTCATTGGCAGCGATGACTGGGCAATCTGTGGTGTAAGCTGTTCCGGGGCTCTGACCAGGAGGCCACTACTTATTATATAACAAATTAAGCACTGCTCGCAAGTACCAAGGATCTATCCTGGGGAATTCTGCCTTGTTAGTGACCGGGCCCTTGAGTACAATGCTTAGTGGGGAGTGGTCTGAAATACCCCTCGCTAGATGCGTCGGCATCTCAAAGCTTCCCAAATGGTCATGGCGTGTGAGTAGGTAGTCGAACCGTGAGAATGACCCTTGTCGTGCCGAGTAGTATGTGTACTATTTCACGTAAGGGTTGTGGGTCCCCCATAAGTCCACCAGTCCCATTGCTGTCAAGAAGCCTGGAAGATTGTTTACTAGCATGTCCCCCAGTTGCGCCCAGTCTGTCCAGGTCTGGGTCCATCACTGCGTTCGTGTCCCCTCTCGTGAGGAGGGTGCCTGCGGGTAAGCCCACCAGTAATGTACTCATTTTTGGGAGGATGGTTGCATGCAGCTTAGACAGGATGTACAGCGAGCATAATGTGAGGGAGCGGCCCTCCCACCTGCCTGCTAGGGCCACACAGCACCCCATATCAGCATGCCCGATTTTATTGATTGTGTGGGGCAAGGAGTTTCACAGCAGGGTACCTACGACCCAGGAACCCGCCGAATATCCAGAGTGAGCCGCTAACTTGTACCCAAAGCGGTCTAAGGCTTTATAGTGGCTTCCCTTAAGGTGCGTCTCTTGTAGTAATACAACGTCTGGGGAGTGGCGTTTAATGTGCTGCAGGACTAGTGTACGTTTAATTTTGTTCCCCAGACCACTTCCATTTCATGTCCATGCACGTATGTAAGCTGGTCTTGTCTTCATCATGGATGTGTCATGTTCCATGAGTGACTCGCCCCCACCCCGCAATGAACCCAGTACATGCATGTGTTGTGTATCGGCTGTGTCTTTTTATGAGCAACATTAATCAACTTAACAACATGGACAACAATACCCCCTCCCTGCATCCCTGCTTGGCGAGTTATAAACCCCCCATATCCCCAACATGCAGAGTGCCTGTCGCCCAAACAGTGTATCTATGACAAAAAAGAAGGGTGGCGTGTACGCCGCCGGCCTCGATTAAGAAGCCACTTAAAACGGATATGTCAATACCCCCAAATCACTTGAGGACTGCAAATAGCAGAAGTCACCAAAGGACAGAGCGTCTCTGGGGCAAAGTCTCAAACTGGAGGATGAAGTACAGATGATGGAGATTGAAGAACCCCCTTCAGCTCCCCACCAACCCACCCCTCCACCCTGCACCACCCAACACCAAAAACAAGGAGCTGCACAGGACTTCATTTCAGACCATTTGTGTCACTTATCTGCATCTGGCCTTGGGCCAGACGGGGAGCCCGGGCCCCGCCCTCTCGGTAGCTGTTCACTCATGGTGGGTGTCCTCTCCCGGTTGCCCCTCCGCCCGGCCGGTTTCCAGCCCTCCAGCCACTCCTGTGCCTCTTCTGGCGCCGTTAAGAAATGTGATTTTTCGTCCGCCAACACTCTGAGCTTGGCGGGGTACAGCATCATGTATTTCAGATTTCTGTTTCGGACGGTCTTTTTCACTGCGTCGAAGGTCTACCTTTGGCGCTGCACCTGGAGCGTGAAGTCCGGGGAAAAAGCTGATGGTCGGCGTTTTCCTAGCTGAGGTCGCTGTGTAAGCATGCCGCTTGTAAGATGGTGTCCCCATCTCTGAAGTTGAGTATGCGAGCTATGATTGTGCGGGGGGGCTGTGCTCGCTCTACAGAAAAGAAGTTAGATAAACGCTTGGGCTTGAGGATGTGGAGAATCAAATCTTCCAGGAAGAGATCCCCCGATTGCCCCTCCGGGACCCCCACCACCTGGATATTATTGCGGCGGGCCCTGCCTTCGTGGTCTTTTAGGCGGGCCATAATTTCTGTTTGCAATTTCGTCAGAACCAACACTTGCTCTTCCAGACTTTTAGTTTTAGATTGCAGGCCCCCAATGTTCATTTAAGCTGCGGACATTTTGTCTGCCAACTTGAGAAAATCTGCCGTGAGCAAGTTCACCTCTTCCATCACCGTATCAAGCTTACGTTCCAGGGTACCGTCTAGGTCCGTGATTGCTTTCATGATGTCTTTCAGTGAAGGGTCCAAAGTATGCTCTTCCTTGTCGGTTACTGCCGGATTCCCGGTTGCACCCCCCCATCTCTACACATCATGACTGTGTACTTGTCTATTTGGTTGGCCTGACTAGGACCCAGACCTTTGGTACGGACCATTGTCGCTCTATTTCTTTTGCCAGAGGCAGCGCCGTGGCAGCCTGGAGATGTGGTTAAGGGCCACTATAGGCCGCCTCCGCTCTACCCAGCAGCCTGGGTCCCGTTGCCGTTGTTTGGCACCTCTCCCGCCTGGCAGGGGCTGCCGAGAGCTGCTGTTCGGCGTGGGATGTGGCAGTGCCTCAACGTCTGGTTCATCGCTGCACCATCAATGCAATCCCTGTAGACCCTTGTGCCGCGATGTATGCCTTTCCTTCAGTAGGGCGAGGAGGGTGGGTGAGAGCCCTCACCCCAACCGTGTGGTAAATGGGTGTTGCTAGGTGTCTGCGTCTATTACATTGTCAGGCTGCCTCTGGCTTTTGTGGGAGTATGGGTGAGCCTGGTATCCCTCGGAGGCCCACCTCTCTGCCTGATTGGGGGGGGGGGGAAGCTTTCCACTTTTTGGCAGCTGGGTCTGCCTCCTCGTGGCTTTACAGCCCCCCTCAGCCACCCCTCACTCCAGTGTCATTCGGCCCGTAGCAGATGTCCTTACCAGATATCCAGTCTTCCGCTGGAGCACCGCCGCAGCTCGTTCAGCATCGGCACGTGCGCAGGCAATGGAATAGGCCCGCAGCCATCCTCTATGGGCGCGGAGCTAGGAAGCCGCCCCGGGCGCAGGTCCACAGCTGGCGCCTCCAACAGGATTTTGCTTTTGGCTCAGTCCGCGACTGCGGTATAAGCCGCAGTCGCTCTCCCCCTCTGTTCTTCTCTCTTCCGTGCCTCTGGCAGGAGCACCGATCACCGGGCCAGCCTTCTCTCCATCACGTCAGGGCGACGCGGCCCGCTTCAGGCACCCCTGCCGGGGCCCTGGGGGGGGGGGGGGCAGCGCTGGATATGGTTCCTTGGGCCGCCGTGCACCCCCACAGTTCGTCAGCAAGGCAGGGGAGGCCCCGGTGATGGAGCCACTCAGCCCCACTGTCTGCCCCCACTGTCTCTTAGGTGGTCGACGGCCCCAGTTAGCAGTTGGCCGACGCCATCTTATGCCTCCAGCGCGCTGCCCCATGCGTCTTGCGCTACTGCAGTAGTCTTCTTCTTTGGGCTGCCACGGGTTGCCGACTTGCTCCCCGTTGCCTCCTCAGCAGCGTCGTTGAGCCGGTGACCTCATTTACACGGATGATGTTGGATATTTTGGGGGTTATATGCTGGCGGCTAGTGCAGCGCGCTCAGTGTGCGCCATCTTCCCTGGTTGCAGGCCACCCCCCCTCTGAACAATTGTGATCGAATTAGTATCTCTCCTTCATTTAGGACCAGGCCAAACTGTGCCAAAAGGTTGGTAGGAGCAGATTATTAGTCATACAGTACAGACTTCATCTGTAAACCAGTGGATAGTCTAACTACTGGTACTAGCTTTTACTGTCAGTGTAGTAGGTCTTGACACTATGATTCTGTGCGTGTGTGGGCTGAGGGTGTCTGCGTAGTACTTGAACAGGCCTCTCAAAATCAGAAAAATGTTCCCAGACCTGCAGGTCTAGTATCTTGAATAATCTACTTGACCGAACTGTAATGCAATGACCCATAAACTTGCCTCAAATTGTGTGATCCTAGGCAAATGTTTTTTTTACTCAGTCACCTTATTTTTCGTTACCACGTGCAAGCACACCTTTCAATTTGTGAGTTCAGCATGTCTGCTATACAAACAAAACTCTTGTTTGATTTATTAGACTAAACATTTCCTTCCTGGACAATAATCTAGCCCACATATAGAGTATACATGGCCCCCTGACTTGCCTCGTAGTTCGATAATAGCATTTTCATCAGGGCGGGGGCAGGGATGTTTCTCGGTTCATATTTTAAATCTATCACTTTTAATAAATATATTACTATAGCATGATGTGGTAATGAATTGTCATTTACAAACAACCCTTTTCCATTGAAATGGTCCCAAACTTTCCCATTGACCTGCAGTTTTACTGACAAATCTATATAGCGTACGAACGATAGTGTGGAAATCTGCTTTCAGCAAATATTTATCGTTTACCATCACCAAGTAAAGTATTCTGATTTGTTTTGAGCCTATTTAAATCTGTTTCCATCTCACTTCAGAATTCCAAAAAAGTGCTTTATTAACTACTGAAATATAGTTTGAAATATTTGGACAGTTCATTTTCAAGCTGTAGGAAGCTGGCTTTTATGTACTATACCAAAGCGAGGCGTACTATATAGGAAGTCCAGACGACCCTTATTGGCTTACAGGGCTTAAATTAATAATCCCAAATGCACTTTTGTGGCAGTTTAGGCTTATCAGAGGGTAGTGTTAATGCATTTGTTGAACACAGAACCAATAAATTACAAACTCAACCAATTTTAGAAAAATAACAGGTATTTTTATATTTTAACACCAAGAACTTCGTAAATGAGTAAGTACTTTTCAGTTTATACATTTTTGCAGGTACGTAAAGATTTCACTCAAATGCGTTTTTACGCTGTAATGCTATCCTGTGGAGAAAAACATACAGGTACTTGCAAACGATTCTTAGGGGTCCCCTTTAGGACTTAAGATGCTGGGTGGGGGGCAAGGTCAAAAGTACCAGCAGCAGTTCACGTTTACCTGCCCTGGAGTTCAAGAACAACAAAGTGCCCTTGGAATAAGGCTAGTTCAAGGTAGAAAAATCAGGGGAACAAAAGCAATGAAACAAAACTAAGGTTCCTACTTATGCAGATTATTGGTTGACAAACTCATCAAATCACAAAAGCTCACTTAGAGTCCTAAAGGAGCTAAAGAAAAAACAGGAACATAACATTCATAGATTCAACTATAATATCTGGACATATATATACAGACATTAATGTTTTTGAATTCTTGTTTACATTTTTATTTGTATTTTCTATGTTGAAATAATTATTTAAAGGAAATACTCAAAACTCACATTCTCGTATTACAAAATCATTTATGCAACAAAAACCAAAGATAAGTCTCTGACCATACAACCTCGCATACTCATTCATACCTCATTCAATACCCACTAAAACAGAAATATCAGAAACATAAGACGTGTCTTAGCTCCGTGAGGACCTATAAATAGCCATCCGTTTCTTTGTAACAGCACAGTCTGTACTTAAAATGATATAAAAAAAGAATTAAAAAAAATGTATGTCTGTGTATATGTCCATATATTATAGTTTTTTCTTTAGCTCCTTTAGGACTCTTAGTGAGCCTTTGTGATATGAGAGTTTCTGCCAACCAATAATATGCATAGGTAGGAACCTTTAGTTTTGTTTCATTACCTGCCCTGGAGTGTCTGGGTGCAGAGGTGCTGGACCGGTTGGTAGCCTTGCGCGCTACACCGTAGGAAAGGGGGGGGGAGCACCTATAAAACCGGCTGCAGAGGGGAACTTGGAAGACAAGTCTTGGAGCTCCCAATGAGGAGCTCTGCTCGCAGGGGAGCACTGACTGTTGTCGTGGACCCAAGCTGGGCAGCTTGGGTGCAGAGGGTATTGGTCGGCTGGAGCCCTTGCGTCAAAGGCACCTGAGGTTCTCAGTTAGACCTACAAAGAGGGAAAAACCAGAACCGCTGGGCAGCTTTCTGAGCTGGCCTCTGCGGTGCTGATGTCCTTTATCGGCTGGTCGGTCTTTGCGGCATTTGATTCTGGATTGGGCTCAAACAAGCTTTGGGTGCTGCAAAGGGTTGGGTACCCAGGGTATTGGTGCAGGGTGGCTTTGGTTGGTCCTGGCATCTTCTCACTAGGTGGGGAGACGTATCTGAACTCTGGGAGCACGGTGACCACCTGCTGGGCAGGTGCTGAGTCAGCGGACCCGGTAGTCAGCAGAACGGTGAACCGGGTGTTGTGGTCTGTGCCTGCAGGTTGCAGGGTAGTAGCTCCTCCACTTCTATGGAGATGCTGATGACTTGGCGAAGTGCTGGAGACTTTCCGAGGTGTTTGGAGAGAGCACAGCTGCAGAACAAATTGGGTTGTCACGATTGCAGGACAGGAGCAGGAAGACAGGGTTTGGCGACAAAGTCCACCAGTAGTGCGCAATTCTCACTTCAGCTTTTCTTGGTCCTTCTTTTCTCGTCGGGTGAATCTGAGTTCCTGGCATCAGGGGGCCACCTAAATACTCCATGTAGGGGCATGAAGGGTAGTAGCCAATTGACTACTTACCCTTGAGGGTCACTGCCCCCCTGTTTGACCACTTCCTGTGGGGAGTGGGCATAACCCTGTCCCAGAATTACTAATTCCACCAAAGTCCTAATGGTGGAACCCTTATTTCGTGGAGCACATCAGGCAGCCCACCTTAGGAGTGTGACTGGCCTGGTAGCGCACCACGCCTCCTTGCATATCTAATTTCCCGCCTGTCCTGGTGTCAGATGGGCCTCAGGGCAGGGGGTGATCTCTTCCAGATCTTTGGAAGCTGGGGTCACATATCAAAGGCAGCAGAGGCTTTGACTCCTCTGGCCTTGGAATGCAGATTCACTAGCAATTCTGCAGGAGAAGGTGTAAACACCCCCTGCCAGAGCAGGCATTGTTTCTGACCTCCGAGCGCAGGATCTCACGTTTAGGGGGGTCAGAAACTAGTCTATGGTGGCAGGCTGGCGATACCAGTCAGCCAGCACACTAGGAGGCTGGTACGTTTTCAGGGGGCACCTCTAAGGTACCTTCTAGATGCATATCTTAATAAATCCACCACTGACCGTGTGGTATAAAACACCTTGTCTTAGTAAAGCCAAACGCCATAGGTTTCAGTGAAGCCATTGTGTAGCTGGAGAACTCTTAATGGCCAGTGCCCAGTACATATAATTAAGATGGCTTCCCTGTTCACTTGTACTATCTAGTAATTGAACTAGACAGCACTGGGGCATATCTGCTTAGGCAGATAAGTCCTCACATGTAATATAATGCACCCTGCCTTAGGGCCATAAGGCCTGCTGTAGGGGTGTATTGCATATATTGCATGCAGTGTCTTTGGGCATGGCGCACAGGGTCTGTCATGTCACGTTTTCACATTTGTCTTCACCATTTTCACGCAGCCTGCAATGGCAGTCTGCATGAGTTTGATGGTGGGCCCCTTTGGGTGGTACAAGACATGCTGCAGCCCTTAGGGCATGGGTACTAAAGAGGATCCCTAGGTACTAGGGGTACCATTTACTAGGGTCTTGTGGAGGTGCTAAAGGTCTTGCCAATTGGGGAACAATTGAACAGTTACCTTGCTTTAGGGAAAGGGCACCGGCACTGGTTGGCAGGAACCCAGTGCACATCAGCCAAAATTACATCCGATACCAGGCAAAAAGTGGGGGTGACCATGTAAAAAGGGGCACTTTCCTACACAAGCTATTTAAATATCTGCTCAGCATGATTGTCCACTTTACAAAGTCCTCTAACTTTGCGGTGCGAAAAAGAAAAGTAAATACCAATCGCCAGGATAAAATAAGCGACAATTTGTAAGAAGACATAAGCTAACATTTGACCTCTGTCTTTGAACACACAGCAAATGTCTCCATAAGAAAACCGGATTTAAAGGCATCTTTATTACTCATTCACTTTCTGAGTGAACAGAACCCCTGTTCTATGCCAGATCGAGCTCTCTCGCGAGACCCGGCCAGTAGGCCCCAAAAATAGCTTGCCCTGATAAAACCAGATTCGTCATAATGAGGAGGTAAGCAGATTTATCGAGGCCTGTTCAATTTATTAGTAGTGGAGAACCCTTGGTTATGGTCCCCTCATATGTATGCAGTCTTCCTAGGGTGGACGTTTCTTCATAAGGGTTGTTGATAGCAGCTTTGGCTATCTCCCTTTCCTTCCCTCCCTGCTAAAACCATTGTAATATCAACTGTATGTGTCTGATATGGATCCAAATAACTTCTGATGATGCATAAAGGCTGCTTTTTGCTTAACATGGGTGAAGCTATTTTTTCAGCAGGCTGGCCTTCGTTCTTGGGGTCTTGCACCTCTCAGACTGAAGGGCTGTGTGCCTAGTCCAAGTTACACGATTGGTAGATCTGATCTTTTATGCAATCTCCCACATCCTGGTACTAATCTTCCAGTTAAGCAATAACCCGAAATAGTAACTGATTGGCTATGTTCTGTTCACTTTTAATATATAAAACCAAGTGAATATTATAGTATGCCTACAAATCAGAGTAACTGTGCGTGCACCTTGGATGACTAGTTGCCAAAGCCTATAGGAAGATGCCTTTTCGAACAAATGGGTCACCTCCCTCTAAATGTTTGGTGACCACTTTGAATCCAAAAAGTGAGTTGGCCTAGTTTCTGAATACAAGGTAGCTCTTTTGCCAATTTTGAAGAAGCTGTTCATCTCTTCAAATAAAAGCTAAAAATAGGGATATATCAACTTGGCTGCCTTCCCTAAACAAATAGGGAATGTTACCCGGATTGAGCAAGAGACTTGCAGATGCTGCAACAGAAAAGAATGTAGGGATACTACGGGGTGTGTAAAAGGTCCTGCCATATTTTAGTATAGTGTCTGCAGGTCCAGCTGTTTGTTTGTATTGCTGTGAGTATTTAATGCATGAGACCTTGATACAGGGGAGACTTGTACAGAATGCCCCAAGGTACCAAAGATTTCAGAAGAGTGAAATCCCTCTCAGTAGGGGAAGAGAATGAGACCCCTGTTAACCATTGAGAGTGACAAGAAGCCTTCGGAGCAGTCTGCCCACAGCCTCTCTAACCTTGTATTGCCACCGTGGCCAGACTGATGCCCAAACATATAGCCCAACTCAAATGGTGCTTTGGACTGGAGTAACCTCTCTTATGGTAACTTCACTGTGCCCTGGAAACTCTAGTCGGGACAGAACAGAGCCTGCTGACTTCAGCCTGTTCCAGGGCACCTCCACTTCATTTGAGGGTCTCTGATTCTCCCTGAACCGGGCCGAAGCTACCACAGAGTTCTCAAATGTGCTGCTGACCCTTACGGGGCCACTCCACTGCCACTCTGCGACCAGCTTTCATGACTGCCATGCTTGTCCTCTCCGTAACCCATGAACTACCATGCTCCAGTCTCCAAGGCAAATTTTAGTCCTATAACAACGACAATCCTCTCTCAAGGATTGCCAAGTTGCCCTTGACCGCTACAGGCTGTAGATCTGGCCTTTCCTCCTCAGCCCAGTGCCAGACTCTACTTTTTAACCTCCAATTATACTGCTCTTCAGTCCACTTTCTCTTCATCGGTTTTCCTCTTTGTCTGTTACATGTTTGTGCTTGGCTTCTCACACATTAATGTTCTTTGGTTTCCTTTAGACACTTCCATTAACCTGTCCCTCAAGTTCAGCACTGCATGCTTCCTTGCTCCATTTTCTTTCCATTTCACTGGTTTTTAGTCGTCCTCACGCAATCTTGCATATAATTTCTTCTCCTAGCACCCCTTTTCACCTAGTGGACCATTGCCGTATTTTCTGCAGTAATTTTCAACAAAAACAATTGAATACTATACTTTTTATTCATTTTTTTTTTCTTTTTTCTTCCCTAGAAGAAGCCAATGGAAAAGATTTCAAGAGAACCTAGCTTGCCGCGGCCTAATCTTGCGTTAGTTGAAACGATGGAAAACAAGAATACGACACAGATGCAAGAACCCTCTTTTGCTCCTCTGAATTTTCAGTTTCAGCCACTGGATGGTATTTCGACGATTAAATTAAATCCTATGACTCCTCACTCCACAAATGTATTTTTCAATCCTTGCTTTACCTGGAGTCCTGCAAAAACGTAAGTTCTACAAAGCCAAGTTCCATTTTTTTTTTGTGGTAGCTCTGTTGTATTCTGAATGTTTGACTTTGAGCTGATGGGACTGAATCATGAGGGTTCCAGGCAAGAGTGCACCTAATTGTCTCCTCTACATGGACTATTTAAACTTGAAGTTTGCTCAATATGTGAAAGCCACTTCAGCAGAGGCTATTCAAATCAATTAACGGCAATATTTATATAGGATGTTATATTCCTTGATTTGTCATATTTTGGTGATCAAAATGGTAATTCTAATTAGTTTTTTGTTGGTAATCCAATCGTGCAGATTGTAATTCCTCAGTTCTTAAAAGAATTGTGCTCTGTAAAATCTGAACGGATTTGAGTTGGATTCCACAATCTGGATAAGTGATAAAAGAACCATGGCCTGCATGATAGGGGTGGTTTGTCTGCCCCCAGTCTTGAAGGATATTATTTGATAGCTTAGGTGCAGTATTCTAAATATTAGCAATTGTCCATCTGTGAACCTCCCGAATATTGCTAATGAAAGAGTGGGAGCACATCGTAACGCGCATGTGCCCGTCCCCACTCCTCGAGCATCCTGATTTCTTGGATGATCTACATTTGAGACCAAGTTTGCAAAGGGTTTCAGAGCTGGGACTGACTCGCCTATAAAACCTCTTTGTTGATGGCACATTAGTTGTGTTAGCATTATTTAAGTCCACTAGACCCTCGCCATTCTTCCCCCCCATGTTTTTTTAACTTTCATTTGCTCGACTCTTAACGAGAAACTGTAAATTGGGACGCGCCAACTCCTGCTCCCCATAAAGAATTACTGGAGTGTTGATTTGGAAGCTCTTGTGTTAACTAGGAAACAAAGTAAATCATGACTTAAGACCTGGTAGCTGTCTCTCTTCAACACTTGCCCTGTGACTATGAAGCACCTTCTATGCTACTCTGTCAGCCAAGGAACGAGTTCTATTGTTCTCTTAAAGCATATGACAGACATATTTTAATGAACTTGAAGATGTGTATTTTCACTTGCTGTAAGAAACCCCTTGTGAACTTATTTAACTTCATCCCTTGGAATGGGGTCCGTGACTGTACCAGCACAGTCTAAGCCACTTAACATGGTGTTCTAGATCCCTAACCTATTGTTCGGTTGCTGTTTCATTTCCGCCTTTACTAGAGAATGTAATGTATTTGGCAATTTGGAAAATAAAATAAAAATGCTTGTTGCTTTGCAGGATTTTCTTTTTGCATTTGAGTAATGTAAAATAATGTGACATGCCTAAAATATTATGGAATTTTGTCACATAATGAAATTCACTACTGTTATTTGAGGGTCACTTCATTTGCATATATTTTAGTGCAATGTCTCTTCTTGTAGGGATACTGTAACAAAAATCTCTGATGCAATGGAGGAAGGTGGGGATATACCAGTTTGTCCACTCTCACCATCACCAGTTTCAAATCGGAGTACTGAAAGCACAAGTTCTTTGAGCACAACAGAACCAGGTATTCTTTTTGTTGGTATTGTGGCATCCAACAAAACTCACGTTAGATATTGGATGATGTTTAGGTCTAATTACAATTGTGATACGTTTTTGTTTCAGAGGGCCCATCTGAAGCGCAACAGATGTCTGAGCCTGTGGCTGAACTGTCCATACCTGTTTCAGAGACTACAGTTGTAGAAGAAATAAAGTCTAAGCGCGACGTAAACAACCATGATGTTCCATACTTCAGGTTTGTTGGAGATCTTGATTGTATGGGTCGTATCCTATGTACTGTAACGTCCCCCACTATTATGATCCAGGTTGGGGCAGGGGTCTAAATTTAACAATACCTGCAATGCTTTAAATGCACCTAAAATGTCTTGTGTTGCATACATCCAAGCAGTAGTCTGTCGTTGCTGTGATATGCTGTGCAACTACGTACAGTTTGGTGCCTCATCTAATGCCTGGTGTCTGATTTTCCTACTCATTCAACTATGTCATGAATTAGCAGTGGTTTAGTTTACAAAAAACACAAAACACAATCTGGTTTGGTGGCATTTGGCATTCATCCAGTGTAGGAAGCTGGCTCCCTTTATGGTGCACTAAAATGAGGTACACTGTGCAAAGAGTTCAGGCGACCCTTACTGGTTTACAGGGGTGTTAAAATAATAATCCCAAATGCTCTATTTTTTGGTAGTGTGGGGAACAGTTTGGGCTTATCAGCGGATAGTGTTAAGCATTTATTGCAACACCAATTTATAAAAGTAACACAGATTTTCATATGAATTTAGACACCAAGATCATCGCAATCCAGCAAATACTTTTCGAGGTAATAATTGTTCAAGACTTAGAAAATGCACTGTATTGTATCTTTAAACGCTATTGCTATCCTAGTAAAACATACTGTGCTCGGTCACTTGGCAACGTCTTACAGGACTGTTCTTTTGGACTTGAGTTAAGTATGGGGCAACGTCCAAGGCAGCACCAATAGGTCACCTCGGTTGGCTCTGGGGCGCCTGGGTGCGGACGTGCTTTTCAGCATCAGGTGCCCCGTTTAAGTCAATGGGGAACAGTACCTGTCAAAAGAGACTGCAAGTGGCGACTGGGGACTAGTCCAGAAGAACCCACAGGGGGCTCAAGTCTTGATGGTTGTGGGCACACAGGGACACCATCGGTTCACTCTAACTCTGGCTGGGGGGCTCGTGTGCAGTGGTGCTTTGACCAGCAGGGTCCCTCTGCTGAAGAGGCTTGTGGTTCTCGGTTCCTGCAGAAAGAGGCTGCAGGCGGGCCTGGGGGACCAGTCTGGCCAAAGAAAGGTGGGCTCAGCTCTTGAAGGTCTCAGGACCACATTGGTACCTTCGCCTCCCTCGGACTCAGCTGTAGGGCAGGGGTGCTTTGAGGCGTCTGGTCGCGGTTGGTCAGAGACTAACTCTGTTCTTGGTTATCTGGTGAGGAGGGAAAACGAAGCAGCAGGGCCACTCTCGATGCTGGCCTGGTGGATCCTGACGTCCCTCAATGGTAGGTCTTGCTGTGTGCTGTCGGAGTCTGGACTGGACTACCAACAAGCTGTGGTTGCTGCTACTGCTCAAGGAGCCAGGATAGTGGTGCTGGGCGGCTTCTAGGGGTCCTGGTGTCTCCAAACATGGCAAGGAGACAGATCTGACCTTCTGGAGCTCTAAGACCTTTCTCCTGCCGCGCTGCTCCTTCGGCGAGCCAAATAGCTAGCAACACAGTGGACCGGCAGATGTTTTGCTGTGCCTGGGCGAGATCTTTCACAGTTGTTGAGGTGCTGGACAGTCATCGAAGGGTTTTTTAGAGTGTTGACCACTTGGCGAAGTCGGTTCAAGCGATAGTCTAATTGCCAGCAGCCTGCAGGGTTTTGTGCCAATCTTGGGTGCAGGCCTTCAGTTCTCGCTCTCTCCGGTTCTTCTTTCTTCCTTGGTTCCCAGTACTCTAATCTGATTTCCTGGTGTCAGGGGGCCACTTAAATACTCAATTTAGGTGCGTTAAGGGGAGTGAAGGCTAGTAGCCAATAGGCTATTTACCCCTGGGGTTACTACACCCTTAGATGACAACTTCCTGTGAGGAATCTCCTAATTCCAGTGGCCCTGTCCTTAGGGGAAATTACCTGTTTATTAAGTTCTTGGTTGGGTAGGACCAAGGGAAGGGAGAGAATCTCTTGGAACCAAGATGTGAGTAGCGAAGAAAAGAAATGCAGGAGCACCATTCTGATTAAAGGCAACATTAGTTAAATGTTCAAACTAAAATCCTTACATGTAAAAAAGCTTAATCCCACCAGATTTGGTGCTACTTTGGTAGATTAGAACCAGGTGTAATTTTCCTTCAGGAAACCCCCACCTTCTCTCAAAACTTCATTTTGCCTGAAGCACTATCCTATCCCTATCAATATTGGCCCACTGCCATTACGAAAACCAAAGGATTAGCAATCCTTTGCAAGGCACTCCTAAATCGTGGAGAGATCAGACTTGGCAGAGCCCAAGAGTTTGTATATCGAAGTGCAAATAATCTTAAATGATTCTACCCTTGTCATCTTGAACATTTATATGCCCAACCCCGTGCGGAAATCATTCCTGTCTCCAGTCTTAAGAGATCTATTGAGTGATGTGAAGGGTTACCTAATTGTAGTGAGTGATTTTTCTTTCCCCCTGGGATTCAGATATTTACAGAAACTTAAACATATATTCTAGAACTGAGGCCATGTCTGCAGGGCTTAGGAAGCATCCACAACTTAGGTTAATTGATGCATCGGGATACCTCCACCCTGACCAAAGAGACTGCTCCTTCATTTCACACATCCATGCCATATAGTCACTGATAGACTATATTTTATCACCCACCCATTCACTCTTAAAAGCATGAAAGCTCTCTCTGTCAGACATCTGTCTCCAATCTTGCTCATGTGTAAATAGAATGAGATAAAGGATCCCGGCCACAAGTTTGTCTGCTTTCAGACGCCAACATCGGCTAATACAGTGGTTCTTAACCTGTGGTCCGGGGACCCCTGGAGGTCCACGACTTCTTAGGAAGTTAAATGATATTAACAGATTAAAGTGCATATAAATAAAGTAAAATGTACAATTTAACTTTTTAAAACATTATGTAAATGTGAAATAGCTACAAATTAAGGTAGTATCCTCCGATTGATTCATGGGAGCAGTGCAATGCCTCAAAGAATACAATATGGACGATGATTGGCCTCAATTGAATTTAGAAAGGCTAGAACCTTCCCATTCAAATTTGATTTTTTTTTTAATTATATGTATCTGTGAACGAAATAAAATATTTCATCATTTATATATTTGTTTGAAGGCTTGTTTCCAGATTTTCTATGTGTTTGCAGCTCCAAATACTGAAAATGTTTACACCGGGGTCACCGGCTTCTAGTAATTACGCTATGGGGGTTCCTGGATTCCAACAACGTTTCAGAGGGGTCCCTGGGTTTCAGTAATTTTTTTTTTTTAAACTTTATTTTTCATTTTACAATAAAAAACATAACCTCGATACAGCATACCGCGTAATATCTTCCTTTTTTGTCCTTGGGTTGCAGCATTGGAAGTAAAACGAGAACAGTAGGGGTACATAATCATTCTTATATACGATGCAGTATGGAACGGAGCATGGGGTATGCCATATAAGCATAGGACATACACTTAGAGCATTTATTCTCCCTGGCCTCCATTTTCATGTTGGTCTTCCTCATCCGTCCCGCCCTCCCCACTCTCTGAAGCGCTGTGAGCCCAATTTTTCGTCCCTGCGTGTGAGCTTCATATGTGCTTCTTCGGCTAATGTCCACTCACGGACATCCTTAAGCCAGACCGGCAATTCCGGACCCCTCTGCCCCATCCATGTAATGGCCACCCTACGTCTGGCTAGTACCAGCATTAATTGCAACAATTTGTGGGGTAGTTTCCATTTTTTGGGCTTCCGTACGTAGGCTAATGGGCAGTGCAATGGTTCTTTCCTTAACTGAAGGCCTGTAGCCTCTTATCTTATGAACCACCCCCGTCCAGAACTGACTCCCCACCGAACATTCCCATGCCAAGTGACTAAAATCTGCGTTTTCTGTAGCGCACCTCAGACCTCTACTATCCCGGTCGTGTGAGATGCGTTTTAGCTTTACCGGTGTCTGGTAAGTACGATGTAAAAAATTATAGTGGGCTAGTTTAAATCTAGCATTGCAGGAGACCGTGCGTGTGAGAGCGCCTATGGATGCCCACTGTCTCTCTTCTAACTGAGTGCTTAGGTCTCTCTCCCAGGCTGCCCTAGATGGCGACGTCTCGCCCCCGACGCCGCCATCGGGCGTCGGGGGCGAGACGTCTCGTTTCATGGCTTTATGTAGGAGGGAGACCATTCTACGACCAGTGCCGCATGCGAGTAGGATATCCAATGTATGTGTTGGTTGGGGAATGTCTGGGTATTGTGGCCAGGTGACTTTAACTACCCCCTGGATTCCTCTGTAGTGTAGGAAATGCCCCTGCCCTAGGCTAAAACACTCACCAGCCTGCTCATAGGTTATAAAGGTCTCATTGGGGAAAAGGTCAGCAAGGACCTCACAGCCGCCATCTCTCCACATTTGAAAAGACGTGTGTTCCCATCTGTCTGAAGGGGGCCAGTATCCAGATCGGCAACTCCCTTTGGAATGGTGCTTTCCCTAAAATCCTTTCAGCAAATCGCTGCCAGATGTTTGCCGTGTGTCTCACTACGTAGGGGAGAGTTTTGCAGCGTGAATCTTTCTGGATTCACTATGCTGTGCATTATTCCGCCATCTCGTGGTTGGGTCCGGATTCGTAGTCTTTTCTTTGTTTTTTTTTGTTTTTTTTGTTGGCCCAGGTGGGCGGCGACGCCCCACCATTTGGTGTCTTCGGTGACGTCGTCGCGCTTCCTCTGGAAGCTCCCACCCTTGGTAGCCATCTTCAGATTCTTTTTTCCGCCGTGGGGTCTGGATCGTTGCCGAGGAAGTTCCAGAAACTTTGGACGAGGAATCTCAAAGTCGAATATCACCACAGAGGATCGTTTCCCGAGACACCGGACGACGACACAAGTAAACCGGAGACAACAAGAAGGACGACGAGGTAGAAGGTCCACGACCGAAATCTCGACGCCTACAGAGAATGCGCTCACAGGGGGCTCCCTGAGAGCAGTTATGGACAAGACACCGTTTAAGTTTTGCCAGAACTGTCACCACAAGTACGCCCAGAAGGACCAGCACCCAGTCTGTAACCTCTGCTTGTCACTCGAACACATCAGTGAAGACTGCAACGCGTGTTCGGCGTTCACCCCGAAGACCCTCCGGGTAAGAGAGAGACAGAGAAGGGCGAACTACAACATGCAGGGCCAGGGACCAGCACCATCGCTCCGAGACCTGGGCCTCTCGAGCGGAGAGGAAGACAACATCGCAGAGGGACCAGAGGACTGCTCTGTCGTCGAGGTCCATAAGAAAACGTCGAAGGAGGTAAGGGAGTCGTCGACCCCAAGGCACCCAAGCGACGCTCGAAAGAGTGAAGCCAGAACCCCGAGCGACACTCTTAGAAGTGTAGAAAAGTCCTCAAAGGGAGCGTTGCCGCCGAAACCCTCGACGAAAGCAACAGCATCCAAGGACAAGCAACCGAGCGGATCCTTCGAAAAGGACTCCCAATCGGCGAAAGCCTCCGAAAAAACAAAGGCGTCGAAGGTCACCTCCGAAAAGGAAGCCTCGACACCGAGAAAGGAAGGCCCGGCGTCATCTTCGACGACCGCGACCACAAAGAGAGGCGCTGCACCACTCGATGCCGAAAAGGCCCACGAGATGGCGAAAAAGAAGAGAAGGCTCGAGGCAGAGATGGCGAGCATCCTACAACGTAAAAAAGACTTCGAGAAGATGAAGCAATACGCTATTCCATCGAAGCCAGCGCACGAGGCACTCGAGGAGTTCGACGCCGAATACATCGAGCCCCCGAAAACACCCGAACCGCTCGAATCCCAGGACGAAGAAGACTACGACTTCGAAGCCGAAGGCGAAGAAGAGATGCAGTCTTACTGGGACTCAGAGCCCTCGGAGGCACAAGACTTGGACTGGCAAGACCTCGACGCAGAGTCACCAGAAGAGGGGGTAGACTCTTACCCCTCGAGGCCTTCGCCGCCAGACGACATCGGAGTCTACAATGGAGTCGTCCAGAAGGCTGCAAAGACATATGGGGTCGAAATGCAGGAGGAAAAGACAAAAGCAGGTTTCCTCTTCGAAACCCTGCTCCCTCAACAAACAAAGAGCCAATTCCTACCCATGTTGCCCGGCGTCCTGGACCAGGGAAGGGAGGCCTTCAGAGAACCTGCAGTCTGCAAGGCGGTTACACCTAGAAGCGAAAAGAAATATAAGCATTCCACAAAAGACCCTGCGTACATCCAAGGGTCAGTGCCAGCAGACTCCATTATCGCAGCAACGGCCAGGAAAAGGGCCGGTGTGCCCACCAACACAGGCCCACCTCCAGACAAGGAGAGCAAGCGAATAGACCTCACAGGACGAAAGGTGGAGAGGAACGCAGCCATACACTGGCGCATCGCCAACTCCAACGCCCTCATCAGCAGGCATGCATACCAGCATTGGGATGAAATGAGCCAGCTCATTACACACCTGCCAGAAGAATACCAACAAAGGGCTAATTACCTAGCGGAGGAGGGCAAGGCTATCGCGAACACTTGCCTAAAGTCAGCCTTGGACGCAGCAGAGAACTCCAGCAGGCAAATGATGATAGGGGTGACTGAAAGGAGACACGCATGGCTCAGGATCTCGGGCTTCAAGCCGGAGGTACAGAATAACATCCTCAACACACCTTTCGACGGGGAGAAACTGTTTGGAGCACCGGTCGACGACCAGTTGACACAACTAAAAAAGGACAACGAAACTGCGAGGTCCATGGGAGCACTGCAGTTCAGGGGGATGAGAAGAGGAAACCCCTCAAGGCGGCCCAGTGGTAGAGGGGGCAATGCACCCACCACTTCACACCAGTCCCCCAGCAAGGATACCAGGGGAACAACCAGGGCCAAAGCCAACAGGGACAACAGCAGCAAAATTGGCAGTACCAACCCAGAGGACGGTCCTTTCGAGGGCGCGGTTACGGACGGGGACAGGCCCGAAGAGGGGGACAGCAGCCCACCTCAAAGTGACTCCACAAACAAAACAAACCCTCCCCTATTAACACCAAGGGAGAGGAGAAGTCAACAAAAGGACAAAATAAAAAACACACACAGCCAAAAAATAACCACCGAGCATACAACCCCAGTTGGGGCAGAATAGGAAAGTTCCTCACACAATGGAGGAACATTACCACGGACAAGTGGATACTGAACATCATACAGCACGGGTACTGCATAGAACTCCAAAAACACCCCCAGGCAAAAACCAAGACACCGGGCAATTCCCGCAAGGGAACTCGCCCTCCTACGTCTAGAAGCAGAGGAGCTGCTACAAAAAAGAGCAATAGAACCAGTTCCAATAAACGAAAGGAACAAGGAGTATACTCAACGTACTTCCTAGTGCCAAAGGTAGACGAGACACTAAGACCAATACTGGACCTCAGATTCCTGAACAAGTTCGTAAAAATTCAAAATGACTTCACTTCAGGAAGTAATACCCCAAATCCAACCAGGGGATTACATGGCGACCATAGACTTGAAAGATGCATATCTGCACATACCCGTCAACCACAAACACAAACGTCTACTAAGATTCGTGATCGGCCACAATCACTACCAGTTCACAGTGCTAGCCTTCGGACTAAAGTCCGCACCAAGGGTGTTCACAAAATGCCTAGCAGCAGCTGCAGCGCACCTTCGGAGGAAGGGCATACATGTATACCCCTACCTCGACGACTGGCTTGTGAAAGCAGGATCATACAGACACTGCAAGGATCACATCAATCAAGTCATACAAACACTGTCCAGACTAGGTTTCTCAATAGATTGGGAGAAATCGTCAACAAAACCGCAGCAGATCAAAATATTCTTAGGGGCACAAATAGACAGCACACAGTCCAAGGTGTTCCCCAGCGACAAGAGAACTATAGCGCTCCTGAGGGAAACACGTCATTACCGCAAGGGGCAAGTTCTGACAGTGAGGACGGTGAGCAGAATAATGGGGATGATGGCATCGTGCATCCACCTAGTCCCACATATCAGGCTGCACATGAGACCGTTCCAAGAATGGATACAGCAGCAGTGGTCACAAGCGACAGGGAGTTGGGAAGATCTAGTGGTTGTCACACACGCAGTGCAGCAAGAAATAGCGTGGTGGAAGGAAGAGAACATATTACAGGGAAGCCATTCACACAGCCAATTCCAACAGTGACCATCACAACAGACGCCTCACAGCAGGGCTGGGGCGCGCACATGCACAGACTCCGCGTCAAGGGGCTGTGGTCACAACAAGATGCAGTGAAACACATCAACTACCTAGAACTAAAAACTGTGTTCCTAGCCTCAAAAGCCTTTCAAAAGCAGCTTTACGGACAGAGTGCTGATACAAACAGACAACACAACCACCATGTTCTACATCAACAAACCAGGTGGTACACAGTCAGCACCGCTATCAAACCTAGCACAGGAAATTTGGAGATGGGCCATCCCTCTAAGGATAGACCTACTGGCAATACACCTCCCAGGAATAGACAATGTAGAGGCAGACCGACTCAGCAGACAGACGTCGGCATCCCACGAATGGGAGCTCCACCAACAGGAGGTGCAGCGGCTGTTCCAAAAGTGGGGTACACCACGGATAGACCTGTTTGCAACACTCCAGAATGCAAAATGCCAACATTACGCATCCAGACAACCGGACCAAAGGTCCCTAGGGAATGCGCTATGGATAAGTTGGTCGAACGAATTTGCATACGCTTTTCCCCCGATACCACTGTTACACAAGGTACTCAGCAAATGCAGCAGCATGACACTCATACTGGTGGCACCTCAGTGGGCCAGACAATCATGGTTCTCACAAATAATGGAAATGGCGCAGGAACCAGCACACAGGTTCAGCAGAAGGAAAGACCTCCTGACAATGCAAGACGGAAAAGTGCTCCACCCAGAACCAGAGAGCCTCAGCCTAGCAGCATGGCTCCTGAGGACCTAGAATTCGCACACCTCAAACTACCACCAAGCACCATGGCAGTTCTCAGAAAAGCAAGGAGACCCACTACAAGAAAATGTTACATTGCAAAGTGGAAAAGGTTCTCGCAATGGTGCATTAAAGAGGGACTGCAACGAAAGGTCACAAAAGAATCAACGGTACTACAATACTTAACGCACCTACTACACAGCGGGCTGAGTTACTCGTCACTAAGGGTTCACTTAGCAGCCATAGTGGCCTACACAAGGGGAGAAGCGGGGAAAAGCTTCTTCACCTCCCAGGTGGTCAAAAGATTCCTGGAAGGGGCTAAAAGAATAGCCCCCCCTAAAAGAATGCCAGCCCCAAGCTGGAACCTCAACACTGCTAACACAGTTGATGAAACCACCATTTGAGCCCATACACAAGATCACACTGCACATGCTCACACTAAAAACGGCATTCTTAGTGGCTATCACGTCACTGCGAAGGGTCAGTGAACTGCAGGCTCTTACACTACAAGGACAGAATTGTCTTGAGAACAGACCCACACTTCCTGCCAAAGGTGGTGTCGCGGTTCCATATTAACCAGACAATACAGATACCAAGTTTCTTCCAGAAACCATCAACGCCCACAGAAAAGGCGCTACACACGCTGGACGCCAGAAGGGCAGTGATGCACTACATAGAAAGGACGAAGGAATGCAGGAAAACAAAACAACTTTGTTTCCTTCGCAAGCAGATTCCTTAGACGGCCAGTAACAAAAAATACCATAGCATGATGGATTGCACAGGCAATACAACTCTGCCACAAGCAGGCAGGACGGGAATTAGAGGGAGCCGCCCAGGCTCACTCAACAAGGAAGAAGGGAGCAACGCTTGCGTTCCTAGCGAACACACCTATACAAGACATTTGCCAAGCGGCAACATGGTCTTCCGTGCACACGTTCACCAAACACTACTGTGTGGATATCCAGATGAACAAAGAGGCACAAGTAGGACAGAAGGTCTTACAGCACATTTTCAGCAACCAATGCTCATCTTCCACCCAACCACCGCAATAACAAAACCGCTACAAAGTCTATGCACAGCATAGTGAATCCAGAAAGATTCACGCTGCAAAACAAATAGTTTCTTACCTGTCGGTGTAGTTTTGCAGCTTGAAGACTTTCTGGATTCACTAGCGATCCCACCCGCCTCCGCCAGGAAGATAACATAGGAGGTTAAGGGTACAACTAGACTACATACAGAGTTTAGAGGGATCAAAAGGAAAATTGAAAGATAAAAGAGAAAGACATAGACGACAAACTGTAAGAGGAAAAGAAAGAATCCGAAGATGGCTACCAAGGGTGGGAGCTTCCGCAGGAAGCGCGACGACGTCACCGAAGACACCAAATGGTGGGGCGTCGCCGCCCACCTGGGCCAACAAAAAAAACCACAAAAACAAAGAAAAGACTACGAATCCGGACCCAACCACGAGATGGCGGAATAATGCACAGCATAGTGAATCCAGTAAGTCTTCAAGCTGCAAAACTACACCGACAGGTAAACTATTTGTTTCCTCCGCTCCCTTGCCCTGCATTAGTGTGCACTGGAGTGTCGACGTTTCTGCCCTTCCTGCCAATAAGCGTTTCTCACAGTTGTCTGCCTCTGCCAACCATCGGGCCGCATGTTGCAATTGAGCGGCATAATAGTATAAGTCGAAACGTGGAGCTTCCAAACCTCCCTCCTCATAACTACTATGATAGTGTTAAGGGCTACTCTGCTCCTCGTTCCGGCCCAGAGCAGTGAGGTCCGAATCATGTTCAGTGTTTTGAAGATGCGTGCCGGTAGCAGGCAAAGTGAGTTCTGGAGAGCATATAGGGTCCTTGGGAGCATTACCATCTTGGAGATGGCCAGTCTGCCCATCAGTGACAGTGGAAGGGTGTTCCAGAATGTCACCGAGTGCTGTAGGCACGCGAGTACCCGATCTATGTTCATGGCCACTGCCTGTGAGTCTGACAACGTAACCTGGATCCCTAGGTACCGGAAACCCACCCGTTCCCATCTAAGTCCCAGGTCCGGGAGATATCCCATGGGCACCGCGGCCAGACCCGCCAATGGGAAAATCGGCGACTTATTGCGGTTAAGCCTCAACCCAGAGACTTCTCCGAACCTATCCAGCTGGCGCAGCAGTTCTGGTACTGCTTCCCGAGGGGAGACCAAATAAAAAAAGCGCATCTTCTGCATATAGGGAGATGATATGGTTGGTCTCACCCACCCTGATTCCCCACCGGTCTAATTCAGCTCTCACCCGGACTGCCAATGGTTCTATGGCGAACAATATGGGCGAAAGTGGGCATCCCTGACGAGTGCCTCTACTCGGCTGCCATTCTTCTGAGTGCGCCCCCCGCCCGTATAAGGCCTGCATTCCGTATGTTATATAGCCATCAACATTATCTTAAAGGACTTCAGCCAACTTTTAGTTCTGTGCATTAAATTCTCCCTCCAGGATGTACAGCACAATCAACAGAATATACCTAACAAATCAGTACCCAATAACCACGCCCTCCTCCCTACTAACTCCCACCCCACCTCCCGGCTCTGGCTCTAACTATGTAGTGTGTAAATCTTTTAAGCGTCTCCAGGTAGGTGGATTTTCCTGTATCTAACGTCTGATCCCACTGCTTCGTCAATTGCCTACGGGAGCTGATACGCGCCTCATTTTGTGTTCGCAGTTACTATTGAGTGTTTGGAACGTCTGAGGCAGCATCCAGGTTTGTTTCTATATGTTTCCACCATTGTATCCCATTCTAAGGAGATTGGATGTTTCCTTAGACCACGGGCCTCCTCTCTGTGCAGCGCCGCGCTTTCAGCTCCTGCCCATCGAAGCATTTCAGTATGCCACACACCTAGGGTGGGGGCTCTGACTGACTTCCAGCGAATGGTGATGGACCTTTTTGCAACTATAAGCGCCAGGTCCAGAAAGCGAAGTTGAACCTTTTGTGTCTTCGTCTGTTTGCGAATACCTAATATGTATTCTACAGCCGTGTTCCCCATGGGCAGGCGTATTATGTCTCCTAATATGTGTAACCTCCCTCAAACTCCCCAAGGCAAACACATGACCACACCATGTGGAGGAGATCTGCTTCAGGCAATTTGCATCGGGGGCAGTAGTGTGCTGTTTCCGGGTACATGCTGTGCAGCCTTTGCGGCGTCAAGAAAGCTCTGTGTATAAACATACATTGAATAAACTTGAATTTGGCATTTCGTGGTATTTTCCGTGGGTATTCCAATACGTCCCCCCACTCCCTGTCCGTTAAGTCCCGTCCCACATCAGCCGTCCACTGTGCCCGCGTAGCATCCAGCGGGATTTGGGCATGTGTCCGGATACTGAGGTATAACCATTTAATAAGGTGGCTGCCAAGTCCCATGTAATACAGAAACTTAACAAATTCATTTGTCTGGGGTCCCCTCACGCTGTTGAGCCCATTGTCGTTTAATATATTGCAGTAGGGCGGCATGTGTCATGTAGAGTGGTAGGAGCTCCCATGGCTCGTGTGAAAGTATCGTGGTCCATAAGTGTCCCATTCCCAAAAAGAGCACCAATGGTCTCCACCCCTACATCCGTCCAGGGTCCAAGTACTCTTTGCGTTAGTGTGCCGCTTGCCAACGGTATTCCCACCAATGGAATGTTAGCGGCATATCTACCGCCTTTGGAGGTATATCGCAGCGCCCTCCCCCAGCACTGCAGTGCCGTCCGGAGGAGGCCCGGCAGCGCCTGGTGTGGTCTACCGTGGGGCAATAGTAAAGCATGGAGCCTTCCCTGTTCGACGTGCCTGGGACTGTAATCCATTTCCTGCAAATTGCGTCCCGCTGTCCAATAGGACAGCCACTGTACTTGACAGGCATAGTAATAAGCCCTGAAGTCCGGCGCCCCCAGTCCGCCTTCCCGTGTATTAAGTTGTAGTTTCTTAAGACTTATTCGGCATCGGCCTGTCCCCCATTTCTGAAAGAAACACGTAGTGATAGATTCCTTACCTTAGAATATCCCCAGGCGTTAGACTGGATCCGGAAAGTTTTTGTCAGCGGTACCCCTGCGCGTCGGTAGGTGGCGTTGTGTGGCTCCGCGTCCGTCGTGGTCGCCGAGATGACGTTGCGGGCGCTACTTAGACGCCGCCCACGCGCGCTGACGTCAGTTCTTTTCCCGCGCCAGCAAGCGCAGATCCGGGAAGAGCAGGAACCCCCAGTCCATTTTTGACTGACTTTTTGAGGCTTTTTGTCTCTATTTTTCATCGAGTCTTCGACTCCTGGGGCAGATAGGATGCCCGGTTTTAAGTCCTGCGGGGACTGTCACCGTATGATGTCGGTTACGGACCCGCACCGTGTGTGTCTTTTCTGCCTGGGGCGCGACCACGACCCCAAGTCGTCCCCCGACTGCCGGGCCATGGCGCCAAAGACTTTGCGGGAGCGGTCCCGAAAGTTGCTGGAAGCCCGGCAGTCTGCTCCGCGCCGTTCGAGGTCCCGGTCCCGTGGGAGGTCGAGGGACCGTGCGCTGAGTCATCACCATCGGTCTTCGGGATCCAAGTCTTCGCACTCGGGGTCAGGTAAGGCGAAGCACAAGATGTCGAAGAAACGCCATCGTTCTCCGACTTACCCTCGCCGGTCGCACGACACTGCTGAGGGTGCGGGTGGTGCCTCCCCCGCGGCTCAGGTGGAGCCCGTGCAGTCGCCGCCGGACTACCCGCCCTTCCCGGGTCTGTCGGCGACTCCGGCCCAAATACAGGAATTCCTGTCGGCCATGGCTTGCCTCTTTGGGCCGTCGGGTCCCGCTGGTGCGCCTTCGGGCCCCGCGGTCCCGACTGGGGGTCCTCGCCTTTCCTCGCCGGCGGCTCCGGCGTCGCTGTCTGCTCCGGCCTCGGCGTCGCAGGACCCCCCTGGATCCAGGCCTGGATCCCGGTCGACGCCGGTTGACCTTATAACACCGCCACCGACGTTGACCCCACCGGCACCACTTCTGACTACGCCCGCTCCTCGGGACGACGTCGACCCCGGTTTCAGCCCCGAAGTGGACGCGGCGTCGAGCCGGCGTCGATCGATGCAGTTCTCGACGTTGCTCGGGGATTTCTATCCCCATGTCCCTGCTCCTTAATTTAGGCCTGTTGAACAGCCTGAGGAGGTAGGGGAGGACTGGGAGGGGTCTGAGGACCCTCTCGCAGCTGCTTGCGAGTCTGAACAGGACTGGGCTGAGGAGTTGGACGCCAGTTGTCTGGATACCTCACCAGACCTTGGCATGCTGTCTCCTCCTACCGTGGCTACGGAGGAGGGTGCTATGTTATGCTGTGGTGTTGCGTAGGGCGGCCGAGGCCCTACACCTCGTGCTCCCTACTGTGGCCGTCAGGACTAACCTCCTGACAGAGGTGCTTCAGCCAGCAGCTACTTCTGCGGAGCCGCTGCTTCCCTTCAATGAAGCCCTTTCTGATGTTCTGTTGGGCACTTGGTCCAGGCCCACCACAGGGGCTCCTGTGGATAGGAACGTGGCCCGACTCCATCGCCCGGCTCCGGGTGACCCCATTTTCCTCTCAACATCCCACTCCCGAGAGCTTGGTTGTCCAAACCTCTGCTTCCCCGACCGCCTTCCCTTCCGCACCACCGGATAGGGAATCCAAGAAACTGGATCCGTTTGGGAAGAAGATTTTTTCTTCCACCAGTTCTGCGCTGCGGTCCGTGAACACCGCATGCCTCTTGGGCCGTTATTCCCACTCTGTGGGATACGGTGGCGCAAGTGCTGCCCCAGTGTCCGGAGGAGTCCTGGACAGCTCTCTCCCAGGCTGTTGCAGAGGGGAGAGACGCAGCTAAGTTCATGATTCGTTGTGGCCTAGACCCCGCCGACTCACTGGGCAGATCAATTGCAACGACGGTGGCGGTTCGACGCCACGCCTGGTTGAGGACAACTGGATTTTCGGGGGATGTCCAAAACACACTTATGGACATGCACTTTGATGGCCGTCGCCTCTTCGGCGACAAAGCGGACAGCGCGTTGGAGCGGTTTAAGGACTCACGGGCTATGGCCAAGTCCTTGGGACTCTCTGCAGTCCGCCCTCCTCCGCCTTCTGCTTTTCGCTCCTTTCGTGGCACCGGAAGGGGCGCCCCGCAGCGTTCGCAACAGAGCCACAGGCCTGCGCAGCCATCCCAGCGCGGCCGCGGGTTCCGCCGTGGCGGACCAAGGGGCCAGCGGGTGGGTCAGTCCACCTCCACCCCGGCCACCACTGCCTCCAAACCTTCCTAGTCCGAACTTTCAGGCCCATCCAACGCCAGTGGGTGGCAGGCTTCGCCATCACCTCCCCCCCCACTGGGGCACCATCACTACGGACAGGTGGGTTTTAGAGATGGTCCGGAGGGGCTACTCCCTCCCCTTCAAGACTACCCCTCCAGCCATGCCACCTCAGTACCACCGCATGTCGGGGGGGATCACTTGGTGCTTCTTCAGCAGGAAGTTGCGGCCCTCTTGGCCAAGGGGGCCATCGAGCCCGTTCCGACGCCAGAAGTAGGTCGTGGTTGCTATTCCCACTACTTTCTGGTACCCAAGAAGGACAAGGGCCTGCGTCCTATCTTAGACCTTCGTAACGTCAATCGCTTCCTCCGCAAAGAGAAGTTTAAGATGCTCACTCTGGCTCAGGTCTTGTCTGCTCTCGATCCACAAGACTGGATGGTAGCGCTAAACTTGCAGGATGCCTATTTCCACATCCCAGTCCTGCAAGCCCACCAGCGTTACCTGCGCTTCACGGTAGGCCACGAGCACTTTCAGTTCACCGTGCTTCCTTTTGGCCTTACCAGCGGCCCTTGGGTGTTCACAAAAGTGATGGCGGTGGTCGCAGCTCATCTGCGCAGATCAGGGGTTTCAGTCTTCCCATATCTCGACGACCGGTTGTTGAAGGCGGGCTTGCCCCAGGCAGTCATCTCCCACCTCCAGACTACGGCCGACCTCCTGCACTTGCTGGGGTTCTCCATCAACGTGCCGAAGTCGCACCTGATTCCCTCTCAGAAGCTCCTCTTTATCGGAGCGGTTCTGGACACGGCGCAGTTTCGGGTCTATCCTCCCGAACAGCGAGTCCGGGATATTCGGGCTCTGATTCCGATCTTTCAGCCCTTGTCCCGGGTTTCGGTCAGAGTGACTCTGAGGCTGCTGGACCTCATGGCCTCCTGCATCCTGCTGATCGATCATGCCAGATGGCATATGCGGGCTCTGCAGTGGGACCTGAAGTTCCAGTGGGCGCAGCATCAGGGGAACCTGTCCGATCACGTCCAGATCTCGGAGGGCACTGCACGACAGTTGCAGTGGTGGCTCACAAACCGGCATTGGGTCGACTGCAGATCCCTCTCCCTTCCCCAACCGGAGTTTACAGTGGTGACGGATGCGTCCCTCCTGGGATGGGGCGGCCACATGGGAGAGGCGGAGATCAGAGGCCTCTGGTCTCCGGCGGAGTCCCGGCTCCATATCAACCTTCTGGAGCTTTGGGCGATACGGCTTGCACTGAAGGCATTCCTTCCCTCTGTCAAGGGGAGAGTAGTGCAGGTGTTCACAGACAACACCACCGCCATGTGGTACTGCAACAAGCAAGGCGGGTGGGGTCGTGGACCCTCTGTCAGGAGGCTCTGCGTCTCTGGACATGGCTGGAACATCAGGGCATGTCCCTGGTGGTTCAACACCTGGCAGGTTCTCTGAACGCCAGGGCGGACGAACTCCGCCACAGGTGCATGCTGGATCACGAATGGCGTCTTCACTCTGAGGTGGTGCAAGGTCTCTTTCAGCAGTGGGGAGAGCCTTGGTTGGATCTATTCGCCACCGAAGAGAACGCGCAATGTCATCAGTTCTGCGCGTTGGAACTTCCAAGGCGGTACTCACTCGGCGACGCTTTTCGTCGCGAGTGGAGCTGCGGTCTGTTGTACGCCTTTCCGCCTATACCACTTCTGCCCAGAGTGTTGAAGAGGATTCGGCGCGACCGGGCACAAGTCATCCTTGTGGCCCCGGACTGGGCTCGAAGAGTATGGTATCCCAAGCTACTCAGTATGAGCATCGATCCTCCGATCAGACTGCCTCTTCAGGAGGATCTTCTGTCGCAGCAGCAGGGGACGGTCCTCCACCTGAACCTGTCCAGCCTCCACCTCTTTGCGTGGAGATTGAGCGGCGGCAGTTGATTCCTTTCGACTTGCCTCCTGAAGTTTGTGATTTCATTCTGGCAGCCAGGCGTCCCTCCACTAAGTTGGTATACGCCTGCGGGTGGAACAAATTTGTGGCATGGTGCACAGCAAAGGCTGTGGATCCCCTTTCTGCCCCTCTTTCAGAAGTCCTTTTGTTCCTTCTTTCTTTGGCACAGGAGGGCTCTGCTCTGGGCACTATCAAGGGCTATCTTTCTGCTATTTCGGCCTTTCTCAGGCTCCCTGATCAGCCCTCCCTTTTCAAGTCCCCTGTTGTAAATAGATTTCTCAAAGGCCTTTTTCCTCCTATTCCTTTCGTGATGCCACAGTGGGACTTGAATCTGGTTCTTACATACTTGATGTGCGCTCCCTTTGAGCCCTTTCACAACTGTCCTCTTCGTCTCTTGACCTTGAAGACTGCTTTCCTGGTGGCCATCACCTCCGCTAGACGAGTGAGTGAGCTCCAGGCTCTTTCTTGTAAGCCTCCTTTCCTATCAGTCCATCCGGACAAGGTTGTGCTCAGGCCCCGTCCTTCCTTTTTAGGTCTCGCCTAGCGTTGCTGCGCACATGCGTAGCTCGCTCGGCGAGATTTATTGTAAATGAGGAGTTTGAGAAAAGGGCTTGAAGCCCCGCCCCTTATTTCCATTGGCTGGCGTCACCGTTAAACGGTGGCCTGCCATTGGAAATTAGGTGTTTGGGTTGCCTCCCTTTCGCTTTTTGTGCCGGCCCACCCGGACTGGCTTGCCTGCTTTGCTTCTGTCGCAAAGCACTTTCTTATCTTTGTGGGGCCATGTGTTTCTAAACACATGGCCCCATAAAGACAAGAGATCCCCATGCTCCGGCTGCAGCGCGGTCCTCTTTCACTTTCGGGACCGCGCTTGTTACTACAGCCTTCTTCCTTCCTCGGTCTCCACCGAGCATTTGCTGTCCCCGAGCTCGTGCTGTGTAACTCGCATGAGCTAACCGCTCATCTGTTTTGGGAGCCCATCGGGGCGGGGTGATACCCTATGACGACAAGCAGCGCTAACTTTAGCAGTAGTGCAGCTAAAAAAGATGTCGAGTTACTTGGGAAAGGTATTGTTTTGTCGATTTTGCAAATGACAGGTTGTGCTGGCCAGATCTCTCCTTGATCGCCAGCCTCTCAGCACTACAGCTATGTTAGAATAGGATTCTATATTTGCGAAATCAACATGCATACGTTGGATTCTAGGCGCTGGAGGTGGGGGTTACAAAAACACTGAGCCCCACAGTCCCAGTGCACTGACACTGTGCAATCAGGAGTGATATCCCACATCAATAAGTAGCAACGACTCTGTTGTGAAGGGCGGTTTATGGTTGACAGCAAAGGGTGAGCTGTACGTGCTGCAAGTTAGGTGATGTAACCCTTTCCTAAAATGCCGTGTGAGCATGTCCCAAAGATGGTGTGAGGTGCCGTTCTTAGACGAACGTTCATATTGGAATTCAGCAACAGAGAATCCCAGCTGCACACCACTACCATCTCTGTATTCATGTGCAGATAACCAGGTTTGAGACCCGGCGTCTGCTCAACAAACATCCTGTGATCCTGGGCACATCAATTAACCTCCCTGTTTCTAATATATGAATGTAATCTTGTGAAATGGGAGGGGGACTAGTGATCATGTAAAGCTCCCCTATGACTGAGTTTGTGCTAAAAGTGGGTTGGGGGAAGATTTAAAGCAAGGCACGAGGTGGGGAGAAGCAGATGAGGAATGGTGGTGGGGGCTGGGAGGCAAAGGAAGTAACAACATAGCGAAGACTGGCTTTGGAACTGGGGAAGTAGATTCGACTCCCGGAAGTTTCCTGAGAGACCCACTCATAACAAGCATTTGCAATGCAATAGGTCTTGCAATTGCGAGATTTTGAGCTATTGGCATTGTAAATGACAATGCCTTTTATTTATGTGTTTAAAAAACCTACAATAATAAAAGGCATTGTCATTTACAATACCGATAGGTCAAAGTTTATAAAATGCGAGACCTGTTGTATTACAAATGCTTGTTGCCAAAAGTTGTTACGGCCTTTCACATTGGGCAGACTATTACCTTGCCCACCTTCTTTCCACCTCCGCATCCTTCCAGAGAGGAAGAGAGGCTCCACCGTCTGGACCCAAAACGTGCGCTCTCATTTTATCTCAACCGCACGCAACAGTTCCGGGTGGATGACCAACTCTTCGTTGGCTACGTTGGCACCAAGAAAGGTCGACCGGTACACAAGAGGACTATCTCCCGCTGGGTCGTCTTGTGTATCAAAGCCTGTTACTCTTTGGCTAAAAAAGAACCTCCGGTGGGACTGCGTGCTCATTGCACCAGAGCTACTGCAGCCACCACTGCATTGGGACGTGGTGTCCCCCTGCAAGAAATCTGTCAGGCAGCCACGTGGGCCTCGCTGCACACGTTTACTAAGCATTATTGCCTGGACAGCCAAGTCCGGAGAGACAGCTTCTTTGGCCGTTCTGTTCTCTGTGACTTTCTGGTGTGATCTTGGTTCGCAGACCCACCACCGGGGTTGGTATTGCTGGGCTATCTATCCTAAGGTAAGGAATCTTATCACTGTGTTTCTTTCAGATGAACAAGTTACTTACCTTCGTAACGATATATCTGTAAGAAACATTAGTAGTGATTTCTAGGGTTAAGGTCATCCCTTTCAGGGCCCTAGTTTCAATGCACCAGTGGTAAGTATCTTGCATGGCTCTGCGTTCCCGGCGCAGAAAGTAGTGTACAGAACTAACGTCAGCGCGCGTGGGCGGCGTCTAAGTAGCGCCCGCGACGTCATCTCGGCGACCACGACGTCATCTCGGCGACCACGACGCCAACGACGGACGCGGAGCCGCACAACACCACCTACCGAAGCGCAGGGGTACTGCTGACGGAAACTTTCCGGATCCAGTCTGACGCCTGGGGGTATTCTAAGGTAAGGAATCTATCACTACTAATGTTTCTTACAGATATATCGTTACCGAAGGTAAGTAACTTGTTCATTAAGTCTATCCGGATAGTGTCCAGTGTATTTAAAATCGTCGCGGGTATCAACAATGGCAGGTTCGTGAAATAATACAAAAGACTGGGAAGGACCACCATCTTAGATAAAGCCACACGCCCTATAGCTGATATTGGTAACGTGGTCCAGAAAGCTACCTGCGAAAGTATGCCCCGAATAGCCTTGCCCAGGTTGCCCTCCAACATGTCCGTCTGCGAACGGTATACTTTAATGCCCAGGTATTTGAAGGTCTGTGGGGCCACTGGTAGCTGAAGGTCTCCGAAAGCAATATAGTCCGGGTGTTTGGTCGTGGAAGAAAAAGGCATTGGATTTCGATTCATTGATGGATAAGCCTGATATCATTTCGAATTCAGCAGAGATGCGGGGAAGCGAGCCCAGTCCCTCCAACAGGTCCGTCACATATAAGATGAGATCATCAGCATATGCCGATACCAGGTGTGTTAAGGTACCTATAGGGATACCACACCGTGCCGCTTCGCGTCGTATACGGAGAGCCATTGGCTCCAGTGCTAAAACAAATATCGGGGACAGGGGGCAGCCTTGTCGTGTACCCCTGTGGATGCCATATTCCCTGGAAATAAGCTTCCTGGTTCGGACTCTTGCAGTGGGCGCTGCATATAGTAGCTTCACCTATTTTACCATTTTACGTACTGGGGGGGAGGGGGGGGTGTAAGCCAAAGCGTGCAATGGCCCTGAACATGTATTTCCACAACAGCGTATCAAACGCTTGTTTCATGTCCAGGGATATGCAGCCGACATTTGGATATCGTGTGAGGTCAGCCGACATGATCTGGTGCAGTCTGCGTAGATTTAATGAAGTGCTCCTAGCTGGTATAAACCCACATTGATCCATATGAATCAATTTGTGGAGGTATGGCTGAGTTCTGTTAGCCAATACTTTGCTTAAAATTTTGTATTCCGTACATAGCAGGGACAGAGGGCGGTAGCCTGACCTATCTGCCGGGTCCCTACCTGGCTTGGGTAATGACACCACCAGTGCCTGGGCGGTGGTGCAAGGAAGGCGCCCCAGCTAGAGCTATTTCTTGTATAATTCCTCCAGACGCGGTATTAATATCTCAGAATACGTGTCCAAGAATTCCACCGGCAGCCCAACGGGCCCGGTGTCTTATTGCGGGAGAGTCCGCCTATGGCTGCTTTTATCTCTGCCCTGGTAATGGGTCCCTCCAGGTCCTTTTGCATGCCTGTCGGGGGTTGTGTAAACGGTAGGTCAGTGAGAAAGTCGTCAATAGGAGACTCCCCAAAAAGTGTGGCGCCCTGTACAACCCTTCGTAGTAGTCACTGAAGGCATCACCAATATCAGTGTGGTCGCAATCTCTCCCCCCAGGTAGTGTAATGCGGCTAATAACAGTTGTGGGAGGGTCATTTCTAATCAGTTTAGCTAAGGGGGTACCTGACTTATCAACATCCGAATGGTGTGTTTGCGTGTAAGATCTATAATGGATCAGTCGTAGCGTCTCGAGCAGTTCTGCATGTGGGATGCGTGTCTCTTGTAGTGGTGCCTGTTTCGTAGGGTCACGTGCCGCCTCCTGTTCTAGTCGGGACATATCCGTCTCTGGGTCTTGCAGTTTTCTATGAACCTCCTGTCTAGCTCCCACTGTGGCTCTAATTGCTGCACCCCTAACGACGGCCTTCACAGCATCCCACTCAACCAGTATTGTGGAAGCAGTGTTGTGATTTTCTGTAAAGTAGTGTCGTGGAGAGCACGCCGCGAAACGCCGAGTCCTCCAACGTTTGAGGCCATAACCTCCATGTGGGGACTGGGGTGGGTATTCTACCCCAACTAAAAACCGTCTCCAATGGGTTATGATCCGAAAATGTCTTTGCAAAGTGTGTAGTGTCTGTAATTTGGTCCGCTATAGATGCGGAACACATAATCCTGTCTATCCTGGTGTGCAACTGGTGTACCGGGGAGAAGGAGTAGTCCTTGTGCAACAGGTTCCTTAGTTGCCACGTGTCACATAGGGACCAACCCTGTACCCACTCGCAAAGGGCTTCTGTCTGCTTGACAGCCGACGCGTCCTGCAAGGTGGGGTGTGACCGATCCAGGGTGACGTCCATCACCGCATTACATTCTCCCCCTATGAGCCATGGATATGATTCCCACCCTGCCAGTATTGAGTTCAGACTCTCAAAATATTTGTGTTGTTCATAATTCAGGACGTAAATGTTTCCTAGTACAACCGGTATGCCGTCTAGTGTACCGCGCAGGAATATGTATCTGCCCTGCGTGCCTATGCGTTTGTCCAACACGACAAATGGTACCCCCCCGCACCCCCTCCTTATCCAGATCGTCACCCCCCCGTGCAAAGGCAGAGTAATTTGTGGATATGACTTGACCTCTCCATTTCTTTCTCATTTTGGTAGCCTCAACTTCCATCAAGTGCGATTCTTGGAGGAATACCACTTGTGCCCCTCGGCGTAACAAAAATGCGTGTACTCTGTTTATGTATGGAGCCTAAACCCCGGACGTTCCATGTAACAAATGTATATTTGTCTAGCGTATACAGTGCCATGTAACCACCTGGTTCTGCTACTGTGCAGTGGATCATATAAACGTGGGAGACCTAACGCTATTATTGTGCCAGAGCCATATACCCCCCAACCTAAACATAATACCAGGTCACGCCTACAACCCAAAACAGGCCAGACCAAATAAGATGAACAATAAACCAATACACAATACACTGTAGCAATTGCAAAGTGGGGACTCAATCAATCACAGAATTTGTAGAGCGCACTACTTACCCGCGAGGGTCTCAAGGTGCTGGGGAGAAAAAGGGGGGGTGGGGGGAGTGCTGCTACTGGTCCAACAACCAGGTCTTGAGTAGCCTCCTGAAGGTCAGCAGGTCTTGGGTCTGTCGTAGGCTTAGTGGAAGGGTGTTCCAGGTCTTGGCGGCGAGGTGGGAGAAGGATCTGCCGCCGGTGGTAGTTCTTCGAATGCGAGGGACGGTGGCGAGGGAGAGGTCGGCGGAGCGGAGCTGGCGGTTGGGGACGTAGAAGAGGAGTCGTCTGTTGAGGTACGCTGGGCCAGTCTTGTGGAGTGCCTTGTGTGCGTGGATGAGGAGTTTGAAGGAGATTCTCCTGTTGACGGGGAGCCAGTGCAGGTTCCTCAGGTGGGGGGTGATGTGGCTGTGGCGTGGTACATCAAGGATCAGGCGTGCGGAGGCGTTTTGTATGCGTTGCAGTCGCTTGATGAGCTTGGCCGGGGCTCCAGCGTAGAGGGCGTTCCCATAGTCAAGTCTGCTACTGACGAGGGCCTGGGTGACTGTTCTTGTGTCTGTCGGGATCCACCTGTAGATCTTGCGAAGCATGCAGAGGGTGTTGAAGCAGGAGGAGGAGACTGCGTTGACTTTCTTGGCCATGGAGAGCGTTGAGTCGAGGATGACTCCCAGGTTGCGTGCGTGGTCGGTGGGTGTCGGGGCTGCTCCTAGTGTCGTTGGCCACCAGGAGTAGTCCCAGGCTGAGGGGTTGGAGCCGAGGATGAGGACCTCTGTCTTGTCCGTGTTCAGTTTTAGTCGGCTGATCTTCATCCAATCGGCGACGGCCTTCATTCCTTCATGGAGGTTGGATTTGGCGGCGAGGGGGTCCTTGGTGAGGGAGAGGATCAGTTGAGTGTCGTCGGCGTAGGAGATTATGTTGAGGTCGTGCTGTCTGGCGATGCGTGCGAGCGGGGCCATGTAGATGTTGAACAGTGTTGGGCTGAGGGATGATCCTGGGGTACGCCGCAGATGATCTCGGAGGCTTCGGATCGGAATGGTGGGAGGCGGACTCTCTGGGTTCTGCCGGTGAGGAAGGAGGTGGCCCATTCCAGGGCCTTGTCTCGGATCCCTGCGTCGTGGAGGCGTGCGCGTAGAGTGCGGTGGCAGACAGTGTCGAAGGCGGCAGAGAGGTCCAGCAGGATGAGGGCTGCGGTCTCACCGTTGTCCAGCAGGATCCTGATGTCGGTGGCGGCGATGAGGGCAGTCTCAGTGCTGTGGTTGCTGCGGAACCCCGATTGGGATGGGTCCAGGATGCTGTTTTCTTCGAGGTATCTGGTTAGCTGTTTGTTGACGATCTTCTCGATGACCTTGGCTGGGAACGGAAGCAGGGAGATGGGCCGGAAGTTCTTGAGGGGTCTCGGGTCCGCCTTGGGTTTTTTGAGTAGGGCGTTGATCTCTGCGTGTTTCCAGCTCTCTGGAAAGGTCGCGGTCTCGAAGGAGAGATTGATGACGTTGCACAGGTGGGGTGCGATGGAGCTGCTGGCTTTGTTGAAGATGTGGTGCGGGAAAGGGTCTGACGGGGAGCCGGAGTGTATTGTGCTCATGGTCTTGATGGTGTCATCGATGTTCACGCTGGCCCAGGCTGGCAGGGGGTCGTGGTCGATGGTGTGCGGCGGGTCTGGTGCATCGATCTTAGTTGGGGCTGTCTGGTTGTTGAAGCTGTCGTGGATGTCGGCGATCTTGCGGTGGAAGAAGGTGGCGAGGGAATCGCACAGGGCTTGCGACGGCGGGATGTCGTTGGTGTTGGAGCTGGGGTTGGAGAGTTCCTTCACGATGTTGAAGAGCTCCTTGCTGTTGTGTGCGTTGTTGTCGAGACTATCTTTGAAGGAGATTCTCTTGGCGGACTTGAGGTGGTGGTGGTTACGGATGGCGTCTTTGTGGGCTGCGTGGCTGTCCGGTGTCTTATCACTGTGCCATTTCTTCTCTAGTTTCCGGCAGGTACGCTTGGAAGCTAGGAGTTCCGAGGTGAACCAGCTGGCTCTTTTGGTGGTGTCACTGTAGGTGAGTTTTTTTCTGCGGGGCGAGGGTTTTGGCACAGTTGTCCATCCATCGTCTGAGGTTGCAGGCAGCGTCGTCGGTGTTGGATGGGTCGGAGGGAGGGCTGAGAGCGAGGTTTGCCCGTAGTTGGTCTTCGGTGACTTTGCTCCAGCAGCGGCGTGGGATCTGTTCGGTGCGGTGGTGTGTGGTGGGTTTCTGGAAGGTGAAATGGATGCAGCGGTGGTCGGTCCAGAGGAGTTCCGTGGTGTGGCTGAAGGAGACGTGGGAGCTTGAGGAGAAGATGGGGTCAAGCGTGTGGCCGGCGGAATGGGTCGGTGTTGTGACGAGCTGGCTCAGACCGAGGTTGGCGAGGTTGTCGATCAGGGTGGTGGAGTTGCTGTCGTTGTTGTTCTCCAGGTGAAAGTTCAGGTCTCCGAGGAGGATGTAGTCGGTAGAGGTCAGGGCGTGCGTGCTGATTAAGTCGGCGATGGAGTCGCTGAACTGGGAGTCGGGGCCCAGGGGGTCTGTAGACAAGGGTGCCTCTAAGGGTGGTGTTGGGGTCCGTGTGGATCTGGAAGTGCATGTGTTCGGGCGGTGCTGAGAGTGTCGTCGGTGCTGGTCGAGACCCTCATGGTGTTCTTGTGGACGATGGCGATTCCTCCTCCTACTGCGTTGATGCGGTCTCTACGGGTGATCTTATAGCCGTCTGGGATGGCTATGGCTATGGCGATGTCGGGGGCGGAGGAGTCGTTCATCCAGGTCTCTGTCAGGAAGGCGACGTCTGGTGATGTGTCGAGCAGGTCCCAGAGCTCGACGGCGTGTTTGCGTGCGGAGCGGGTGTTCAGTAGGAAGCATCGGAGGTGGTTGAGTACTTCTTGGCGGGCGCCTCGGTGGCTCTGAGGCTGGTGTAGCTGCAGTTCCGGCAGGTAAAGGGACCATGGGTGCGTTTCGGGGCGGCCTTGAAGCAGTTGTGCGTCCGGGGTTGAGAGCGTGGAGTGTGGTGGCATCGTATCGGCGTCGGTCCTCGAGGCTGGAGCGGGGGGCGCACGGCCCAGGGGTTCTGGCGCTGGGCGCGGTCCAGGCGCGGACGGGCGCAGACGGGCTTGCCTTAGGCGCGCCAGCGGCGCGGCCGCACAGCGGCCGCCATATATGGGGAGGTGGGAGGGAGGAGCAGCTGGGAGGCGGGAGGCAGGGGCAGCGAATGGGCAGTCAGGGGGGCGGGGACGCAGAGGCGGGAGTCGAGAGGCAACGAGGGGTACAGAAAGCAAAACTGGACACAGAAAATGGGAGGCAACGAGGGGTACAGAAAGCAAAACTGGACACAGAAAATGGGGGCAACGAGGGGTACAAAAAGCAAAACTGGACACAGAAAATGGGGGCAACGAGGGGTACAAAAAGCAAAACTGGACACAGAAAATGGGGGCAGCGAGGGGTACAAAAAGCAAAACTGGACACAGAGAAAGGGGGCAGCGAGGGGGAACAGAAGGCAAAACTGGACACAGAGAAAGGGGCAGCGAGGGGGAACAGAAGGTAAACCGGCACCGAGGCAACAAGCAGAGGGGCGAGCTTACCAGCAGCAGCAGCGGGCAGGACAACACAGGCGGAGCTGTGTGGCGGGGGAGCGACCTACCTGGCAAGGTCAAGGGACTGGCAGCTACCGTCACTGTGTGACGTAGCACATAACCTGGGGCTCCCTAGATCCCAAGCGTATTATATGAAATATTACATTTGTCATAATAACAGATATAGAAACAATGAAAAAGAATATACAAGATGCAGGGGAGCAGCGCTCCAGCAGTGCGTACACCAACGACAGTTTGTAGCAACGCAATCATCGTGACCAAGCTGTTATCCCAGTAGTCCATCTGCCGTTTGAGGCGTCACTGTAGGAAAGAGTGTTAAGCTGCCCTCCAGAGTCTGAGCGGACCGTGCTGTGCTCTGATGATTCCGACAGTCTGCGGGAGGAGCTGGCCGTGAAGGTGTTTGCTGCCGCCAAGGCCGTCTCCTTACTTGTCTGGGCCTGCTTCTGTGTGGGACCAGGAAAGGGTTTCACGTTCTTGGACCCAGTCACACGTTGAGATCGCCGGTGTCTTGCGTTCCCAGGTCCACGTGGTCTAGGAGGGGACCGGCCCGAAAGTTGTGTAGGTTCCATGACTTCGAGCCATTCCTCGACGTCTTCCGGACTTTCGAAGAAGTATGTCTTCTGGTCGTAGATGACCTTCAAACGGGCGGGGAACAATAGGGCATATTTGAGGTTCATGGTGCGTAATTTCCTCTTTACATCTTGGAATGAAGAGCGCCGCCGTTGTATCAGAAGCGTGTAACCCGGATAAAGTGATACTTGGCAGTTCTCAAACTGGATCTGCGGCATTTCACGAGCTTTTTGCAGCAGTATATCACGGTCCCTATAGATGAGGATTTTCACAATTAAGGGTCTCGGCGGAGCTCCCACCCTCGGCCTTCCCGTGGGGATCCGATGCACCCTCTCAACACAGAAGAAGTCGGAGAGGCCCTCCGGGGCCACATGCGTGCGGAACCAATGTTCCATGTAGGTCGGCGCTTCCGTGCCTTCACTTCGTTCCGGCAGCCCTATAACGCGAATGTTATTGCGTTGTGCCCTGCCTTCCGCGTCCTCGACCCTATCCAGCAGTCCAGTGACCTGCTTCCAAAGGGATTGGAGCTGATTCGCATGATCCTTGTGCTGGGGCACCAGGTCGTCCAGTATAGAGCCATGATCTTTCACCTTGTCAGCCAATTTATTATGGTCCGCTTTCAGTAGGGTGAAACCGGTGGTGAGGGTGCCTATTTGCTGCTCGATAGCCCTCCTGGATTCTCTGACTTCGTTCAGTATCAAGTCCAGTTTATCCTGCGTGTCCACGTCCTCTGTGGGGGGGGGGGGTCGTGTTGAGTGATTGCATGCTCATGGGGGGTCTCCATCGCCCAGCTCCTGGGAGTTAGTGGCCGCCACCTCTTGGGTTTTACCCCGTTGGCGGCCCATCGCTCAACTGCAGACGACCGGGCCCCACGCTGTCCGAACAGTAGATCTGAGCGTCCGGTAGGTCAGTACAGGTGCAGCAGCCATGCCGGTGTCTCCCGATCCCTTGTAGTTGGTGTCCATCAGCGCACCCACGCTGTGTAAAAGAGATGAGTACGAAAAGCGTAACGGGCTCAGCTAGGCATCAACTCACAAGCTTTGTGCGATACCCTATGCAAATGTACAGTTTCTTAGCTCCCACTGTAATTGCCAATCAGGGCGGATACCATAAAGTAGAAGGCTCCCAAGGTCTCAGATGGTCTGCCGCAGAGACCAGGGGGGGCAGCGCACATCACAGGTCTCCTTGCTGCCCGCAACCACCAACACAATGCGCCCAGTAGACTGCACCACGCAGCGCGACCACTGCTGCCACCCGCCACGGAGGCACTGTGGTGTAGATTAAGCCAGAGTCAATGCTGGGGGAGCGGGGGAGGGAGGGAGATGCCACATGTCCATCGCTTTAAGCACAGTTCCTTCCCCTCCCTCGTGGTGCCCACTTGCCTGGTAAGAAGTCCCCACCGCTATGCTCCATCCACAATGCAGTCGATACAGGCATCACACGCTCACCACCTAATGATGCCAGCCGTCCAAAACAGATCACAGGCGCAGAAGCTGGGCCGGTATACCACGCACCAGCAGAGGCAGCACAACCTCGGGGCAAAGGGTAGGCTCGGCTGCCCTCCTGTCGTCGCTTCACTGCGGAGGATTCCGCCCTTCCTCAATGCAGACCGGGTGGGGGGGGCCCGCCACACAATGACCCACAGCCTGTCTCACCTCCCTGTCTCGGCAGGCTCTAAATCACGGGCCGCTCACAGGAGGAGAGGGGGGGGGGGGCAGCGCGCCATCCCCCGGATCTCAGGCAGGAGCAGTAGCAGAGGGCCCCCAGCTCAGTCGCACCCCGCAGGTCCGGCCCAGTCTCGGGCCCGCACCTCGCTCCAGTCACTGGTGCTGGGCAGGGCCAAAATCTTCACACGGGCCGGTGCGCCCCAGGGTATGGGGTCGGGCCTTGGCTGTCCTCTCCGCGGTCCACAGGGCAGTCGCCACACTACAGGGGATGCCACAGCCACATCAAGGCAACTCCCGGGACTCCGCACGGCCCAACGAGGTATGGTGCCGGCGCCGTCCTCAAAACTAGGTAGTGCTGCGGCCCTCCTCCTCCCCCCCCACCCCCCCCCCCCCGCCGTCTCACCAATCTCGCCCGCACAGCCTCCAGAGGAGAAGGCTACCGCTTTTGCAGGCGCCGGTGCTCCGCTCAATTGTTGCCCTGCACTCGCGGTCAGTTCCGTACCGCAATTGCAGATCAGGATGCAGGATGTTTGAGCTCGGGCTCCGGAGCTCCCTCAACACGCGGCCGCCATGTTCAGTAGCTGGCCACGCCCCCCACACAGGGCGACACTGGTAAAGGCAATACAGCAGTTTTTCAATCACAATTCCGATATGCCGTCTCCCCTCACCTATTCTCCTCTCAGTCTTAATATGGGGTACATTTAAGGTGACCATACAAGGTGTAGCCATAAGCACTGAAGTAGAAAAGGCTTAATGAAGGAATCCGGCTCTTTATATAGTATACCAAAAAGAGGTATACTGTGCAAAGAGTCAAGGTATCCCTTATAAGTGCACAGGGGCTTCATCTAGCAATCCCAAGGTGCTTTGTTAGGAGGTAGTGTGGTTGAGCAGCATTAGGCTTATCAGAGAGGAGTGTTGGGCATCTGTAGTATACACACAGTAAATCCTCACAATCCGGTAAGTAAATTTCGAGATAGAAATGTTTATAGTTTTTAAAAGTCGACACAATTTTTAGAGGTGGCAATGCTATCCTATAGAGGGAAAAATACCTCGGAGGGAAGCCAGATTCGCCTACCAAAGGCAGTAGGCTCTTTGAAGATCCCTACCTTGGAATGCTAATTCACAGGTCATAGTATTCGGGGGGGGTGTAAGCACTCTGCCGGACAGGCTTTGTTTCTGACCTCCTGAGAGCGTGAGCTCACCCCTGGGGGGCTCAAACTAGTCTGTTGTGGCAGGCTGGTCAGAACCAGTTGGCCAGCTCACTAGTAGTTGGTAGGTTTGCAGGGGGCACCTCTGAGGTGCCCTCTGGGTGAATGTATTAATAAATCCATCACTGAAATCAAAGGTGTGTTTATTAATACAAGATGTTTGATAACAAACATGTTTGTTTACTGTGAAGCCATCATGTAGCTGTGGAAATCTTTTTTGACCAGTGCCTGGCACGTTCTTAAACTGGCTTCCCTGATCACTTGTACTGGCAGTAATTGAACTGACCAGCACAGGGGCATATCTGCTCATGCAGATATGCCCCCACATGTAGTATACTGCACCCTGCCTTAGGGCTGTAAGGCCTGCTGTAGGGTTGAGTTACCTGCATGCAGTGTCTGCTGGCATAGCACAATCAATCCATCATAACATTTGTAAAGCGCACTACTCACTCGTGAGGGTCTCAAGGCGCTGAGGGGAGGGGTGCTGCTACTGCTCGAATAGCCAGGTCTTGAGTAGCCTCCTGAAGGTGAGTAGGTCCTGGGTCTGCCGTAGGAGGATGGGGAGGGTGTTCCAGGTTTTGGCGGCGAGGTGGGAGAACGATCTGCCGCCGGTGTTCGCTCTTCGGATGCGGGGGACGGTGGCGAGGTCGGCGGAGCGGAGCTGGCGGTTCGGGGTGTAGAAGGTAAGTCGTCTGTTGAGGTATGTCGGTCCGGTGTTGTGGAGTGCTTTGTGTGCGTGGGTGAGAAGCTTGAAGGTGATCCTCTTGTTGACGGGCAGCCAATGCAGGTCTTTTAGGTGGGGTGTGATGTGGCGAGGGATGTCGAGGATCAGGCGTGCCGAGGTGTTCTGTATGTGTTGTAGTCGTTTCAGGAGTTTGGCTGAGGCTCCTGCGTAGAGGGCGTTACCGTAGTCTAGCCTGCTGCTGACGAGGGCCTGGGTGACCATTCTTGTTTCGGTGGGGATCCACCTGTAGATCTTGCGGAGCATGCGGAGGGTGTTGAAGCAGGAGGACGAGACGGCGTTGACTTGCTTGGTCATGGAGAGTGAGTCGAGGATGAACCCTAGGTTGCGTGCGTGGTCGGTGGGTGTAGGTGCTGCTCCCAGTGCGGTCGGCCACCAGGAGTCGTCCCACGCCGAGGGAGTGGAGCCGAGGATGAGGACTTCCGTCTTGTCGGAGTTCAGCTTCAGGCAGCTGATCTTCATCCACTCGGCGACGGCTTTCATTCCTTCGTGAAGGTTGGTTTTGGCGGTGAGGGGGTCCTTGGTGAGGGAGAGGATCAGCTGGGTGCGTCGTCGTAGGAGCTGATGTTGAGGTTGTGCAGTCTGGCGACGTGAGCGAGTGGTGCCATGTAGATGTTGAACAATGTCGGGCTGAGGGATAATCCTTTGGGTATGCCGCAGATCTCGGTGGCTTCGGATTGGAAAGGGGGGAGGCGGACGCTCTGCGTTCTGCCGGGAGGAAGGAGGTGGTCCAGTCCAGTGTCTCGGATCCCAGCGTTGTGGAGGCGTGTGCGTAGGGTGCGGTGGCAAACCGTGTCGAAGGCGGCTGACCGTTCTAGGAGGATGAGGGCCGTGGTTTCGCCGTTGTCCAGTAGGATCCTGATTCATCAGTGGCAGCGATGAGGGCAGTTTCGGTGCTGTGGTTGCTGCGGAACCCAGACTGGGACGGGTCCAGGATGCTGTTCTCCTCGAGGTAGCGGGTCAGTTGTCTGTTGACGGTCTTCTCGATGACCTTCGCTGGGAACGGGAGCAGGGAGATGGGTCGGAAGTTCATAAGGTCCTTGGGGTCCGCCTTGGGTTTTTTGAGTAAGGCGTTGATCTCGGCGTGCTTCCAGCTTTCCGGGAAGGTCGCGGTCTCGAAGGAGATGTTGATGGCCTTGCGGAGATGGGGTGTGATGGTGGAGCTGGCTTTGTTGAAGATGTTGTGTGGGCATGGGTCTGACGTAGAGCCGGAGTGGATGGTGTTCATGATTTTGATGGTGTCGTCGTCGTTTATGTTGGTCCAGGTGAGCAGAGGATCGGTGAGGATGGTGGTTGTAGGTCTCAGTGATTGTCGGGGCGGTCAGGGTGTTGAAACTGTCGTGGATGTCTGCGATCTTGCGATGGAAGAAGGTGGCGAGGGCGTCGCACAGGTCTTGTGAAGGTGGGATGTCGTTGGTGTTGGAGCTGGGGTTGGAGAGCTCCTTCACGATGTTGAAGAGCTCTTTGCCGTTGTGTGCGTTGTTGTCTAGGCTGTGTGCCATGTCATGGTTTCACTTTTGTCTGCACCAAGACACACAGCCTGCAATGGCAGTTTGCATGAGCTTGGTGAGAGGTCCCTTAGGGTGTCATAATTCATGCTGCAGTCCTTAGGGACCCTCTTTAGTTTACTTGCCCTAGGTACCAGGGGTACCATTTACTAGGGACTTACAAGGAGTGCTAAAGGTATTGCCAATTAGGGAAACGACTGTACATTTTAGGGAAATGGATCTGGCACTGGTGACCAGGTTAGCAGGAACCCAGTACACTTCCTGTCAAAATTGCATTGAATACCAGGCAAAAAGTGGGGGTGACCATGTCAAAAAGGGACACTTTCCTACACAAGATAAGAAAATTGGTTGAAGACAGGCTTGCTAAAGCTCTAGAGCAACAGAATATAGCAAACCGAACGCTATCCAGCTGTACCTAGAAGTCTGCTGAAAGCGCAAAGAATAAATTGAGCAGAAAATATGTTCTTAAAAGCAAGCCAATATTTCTATAAGGGGGGGACAAAGTAGGAACGCTTACAATGTACTAAGTCACGTATTGCAAAGGTCAAAAACAAAGACTGAACATGGGAGAGTAACTACCCACAAACCTGTGAATGGACGCCCCTCACACATGCAAAAGGAGGCACTTGAAAGTCTTATTGAGTTTGACTAGGTCCGTCTGATAAAATCTAGTTCGACAGGAAAGACCTCCGGACCAGACTGTTTCCACATCATTTTCAATTAGTTTCTTTCGCCCCCACCTGGGCAAATGTAACAGCTCTATTTAATAATAATGACTAATGCAGCAGGCCTCATACTTAGCATGAACCAAGTGGATTTAACAATAATTCATAGGCCAGGTAAGGATTCTGTTCTGGTCATCTAGACCGATCGCTCCGTTAAATTCTGATGCAAAAAAATTCCTTAAAGTGCTTGCAAATTGCTTGGAAACATTATGCACTATCTCATTGACCTAGATCAAGTGGAATTTATCAAACCGACAGGGCAGTGACGACATTGGACGACAATCTTACTTGATTGAAAAAGCACACAAAGGGAATCCTGGCAATGTTGCTTCGTTGAGAAGGCATTTTTCTGGATTCGCTAGAAATTCTTAGAAGGGGGTCCCAGAAAGAGAAGACCGAATGGAAAATTTGATTTTCAGCAGAATACAAGGGTCCCAAAAGCATCAGTATGGGTCAATGCTTGTTGCTTCTACGCTCTTTCCTTTCCCCCCCCCCCCTCCACCTGCCCCACATACAGCGGTATAAGGCAGGGCTACCCTGTCTCCCCTGCTCTGTCTTGGTAGCTCAGCCCATAGCCGTAAATATCCGAGGGTGTAGGGAGATGAGGGGAATCGCTGTTAGTAGGACGGATGGGAGGAGTTTAAAACACAAACCATGTTTATTTCTGGACTGTGTGCTCCTAATGTTGTCTGAGCGAGATAAATCAACTTTGGCCGCTATGAAACTGCTAAAGCAAAGGCAACCCCCTTTACATGGGCAGACCCTACGATACAATACTTGAACCTGACAGACTAGAGATTTAGAGAAGGGCTAATTGCCCTTCAGATGAGCCAGATAGAGGACCATTGACACCGGCAGCTGCTATGTACATCTTGGTTAGGGGTTCTCAAAACATAGACCAATCAGATAAGCCCACTAGGACTCCTGAATACATAATGGATTGAACAGTGAGACTCTTTTAGTAGAAATCACTGTGGGTAGCTGGTCAACAGGAAACTAATTAAATTCAAACATTCATCGATCAATCCATGATGGAACCAGCATAGTATTGCACCCGGGCCTCCCTTTTCTTTAGCTGGCTATATAATTTTTGTTCATCAAGTTTACATAGGAGCAAGACAAACCATAGTGACAATAGTGCAGCTGATGCAGTGCATGAAGTGAAGAATAAATCAAATGCTAAGTAAAAACATTACCGGATAATATCCCTGGTTTTCGTAATAGTTTGCAATGTCTTCTGGCATCATTGATTGATCAGTGAATGTTTGAGTACCGTAAATTGACTACCGGTGCTGATTTCTAATGAGAGTTCCAGGGGACTACTGTTCTCTCCATTTTCTTGGTCAGGGGGGCATAAACATGGTCAATATGAATATCTTCCCTAGAGTTCTATATATATTTTCCAAACATCCCAATATTAATGTCGCTAAGTGAAGTGAAAGCCTGTCAAAAGACACCAAGAGGGATGAAAGGATTACCATGGCATGATCTAGTAATATTACAGGGCAGCTGACTTGGATATATTTCTGAATGGGTAATGAAGGGAAGTGAAATAAAGAGGATTTTCTTGGATAAGGTGGTGGGTAGGTCAGTATGGGACCTGTCTTGGCTAGAGTGCAGCTTAGAAGTGCCTACTTTGCCACTCCAACGATAACTGTCCTGGAACTCTGGGATCAAATAGCAGTCAAAGGGGAAATCACAATGTTCCAATATCTTAAACTGGGCTTGAAAAATCATAATGTTATTAGACCTGGAGGTCTAGTAACTTGAAGAATCTACTCGTCCTAACTGTAATGTATTTGACCTGTGTACTGGTCTCAAATTGTGATCCTAGGCAAATGTTTTCTTATGGAGCCGCCTTTTTCTTCATTATCACATGAGTACCTTCAAATATGCAAGTTCACTATTTCTGCCTCAGACAGCCAGCCAAACATTTATGCGCACTTGCAAAGTGTGCTTGCCACTTCTCCTGCTCCTGTGTCAGAGCAGATCCGCCCCCCCAAAGCTGCAGCAGCAGGACAAAATAAAATGATCATAGTTATCATTTTATTTTTCCTTTATTTCGCTGCTTCACAGCAGTGGGGCGATGCTCTTCTGCCTTACCAGAGGAGCCGCCACTGACTGTCAGACAAACAGAACAGAGACCCAGCAGCATCCACTAAAACAACCCATGTGAAAACTATTCAGTGACCCACCAACATGTCAAGCATGGAATGATCAATTATCTGATCGAGACTTCTAGCTGAAGAATCCTTACCTTTGAATTCCCCAGATGTCGTGTTGGAACCCTGAAACTTTCGAGTGAGCAGTACCCCTTGCGCGTGCCTTCGGGTGGCTGCATTCGGCTCCGCAGGACGTCCGCGTCAGTTATGACCTCGCAGTCACCCATATAGGCGCCACCCAGGCGCATGCACGTCAGTTCTTTTCTTTCTGCGCCAGTTAAGCGCTGATCTGGGAAGAGCTACCCCTCTGTCTCTTTTTGACAGGTTTTTAAAAAAAACTTTTTTGTCAACTTATTCTTTTTTTCTTGAAGTGTGTCAATGTCTTGTAGAAAGACAGGGTTCAAACCTTGTGGTGCCTGTCATCGCACCATGTCTGTTACCAACCCCAACCTCGTCTGCCTCAGGTGTCTCGAGCGAGACCACGGCTCGAAGTCGTGCTCTGACTGTCATGCCATGACTCCAAGGCCTTGCGGGAGTGGGCTTTGAAGCTCCTTACGGCCCGGCAGTTGACACCAGCCAGCAAGACTCCGTGGAGAACCCGGTCCCGATTAAAAGAGGTGGTCACGGGACCGCTCCTGGAGCCCTCAGTCCTCTTCCTCCCACTCGAGGTCTTTGGGACACTCGTAAGTGGCACAAGAAGTCCACGTGGACTTCATCTTTGCCTCGACTGTCGTCCGTCGACAAATGAGGTAAGGAGCACCAACGCTCTAGTCACGTTTCTGGGAGCTGGAGCCACCCCCGCTCAAATCAAAGTTTTACGAGGCCATGCGCAGCATATTTGAGCGGGCCGACCTCTGGTGAGCCTTCAGGCCCCGTGGGGTCGGAGGGGGCCACATCTGTTTCGACGACTCCAGCCACGGCGCCGGTGGGACCTCATGGATCCGATTCCGGGACGACGCCGGTCATGCCAATGCGACCTTCTCTGGTGTCTGACCCGAAGTCATTGCCAGCGCCCACCGACAGTGCCAGCCCCATCCTTCTCCCTGATGACTTGGAGTCAGATCTGCGACGTTCGATGCCCACTCCAGTGCCGGTAGAACCCACAGGTTCTATGTTATCGCCTGGCCATTTTCAGGACTTTTCAGGCTTGGGAGAGATCTATGGATCCTTTGGAACACCAGGATGTGTATGTGGAGCAGTCTCATCGACCGTGGCCTTACAGTGCCATGCCTGGCTGAGAACATCTGGCTTCTCGGTAGGTGTCCAGGCTAATTTGATGGACATGCTTTTTGACGGATCTCGTCTCTTTGGAGAGAAGGCGGATTCGGCCTTGGAGCGCTTCAAGGATTCTCGTGCTACGGCCAGATCCTTTGACCTCACAGTAACATCACGTGGCCAGTCTAGCTTTCGCTCCTTTCGTGGCAATGAAAGTGGTTTCCAGCTGCGCCAACCATATCCTAGCCGCCATCCTGCGCAAACTTCCCAAGTTGTGCGAGGACGTGGGCGCGGTTCATTCTGACCTCTGAATAGAAGCCAGAAGTCGTCTGCCACCTAGCCCTCCGCAGTCTCCAAGCACTCCTAGTCTGAGTCTGCAAGACCACGCTACTCCAGTTGGTGGGAGAATCCATCATCCTCTTCCCCACTGGAAGTCCATAACATTGGAAAAGTGGGTCTTGCAGATCATTTGGTAGGGCTATTCTCTGCCTTTCCTTTCCTCCTCCTATTACGCCACTGCAATAACCGGTGGCGGAGGATCATTTAACCTTACTCCAATTGGAAGTTACAGCTGCTATAGAGGTTTCCAGTTTCAGAAGTAGGCAGTGGGTGTTATTGCCGCTACTTTTTGATTCCAAAGAACAACAAAGGGTTACAGCCCTTTTTAGATTTTTGGACTGTCCATCTCTTCCTCAAAAAGGAGAAGTTCAAGATGCTCATGTTGGCTCGGGTCTTGTCTCCGCTAGATCAAGGAGACTGGCTGGTAGCATTGGACTTGCAGGATGTGTATTTTCTCATCCCCATCCTGCCGGGCCAAAGATGTTACCTGCGGTTTCAGTTCACAGTGCCACCCTTTGGCCTTACCAGCACCCCTCGGGTGTTGACCAAGGTGATGGCAGTGGTTGCAGCTCATATGCGCAGGTTAGGGATTTCAGTCTTCTCCTACCTCGAAGAGTTGCTGTTGAAGGGGCCTTTCCCCAGGCTGTCATCTCCCATCTCCAGACTATGGCGGACCTCCTGCATTCACTGGGGTTCTCTATAAACGTGCCGAAGTCACACCTGACTCCTTCCCAGACGCTCCCTTTCATCGGAGCAGTTCTGAACACAGTGCAGTTTCAGGCTTATCCTCCCGAGCAGCGAGTCCAGAATATTCAGATTGATTCTGATATTTCAGCCTCTATCCTGGATTTCAGTGAGACTGACTGAGGCTGCTGGGCCTCACGGCCTCCTGCATCCTTTTGGTAAAACACGCCAGATGGCGTATGCGGGCTCTGCAGTGGGATCTGAAGTTCCAGTGGGCGCATCATCCGGGAAATCTCTCCGACATGGTCCAGATCTCGGAGGGAACTGTAAAGGACCTGCAGTGGTTAATGAACCACGATTGGGTCAGAGGCAGTCATCCCCAACTAGATCACACAGTGGTGAACAATGCATCACTCCTGGGATGGGGCGGCCATCTAGGAGAGGTGATCAGGGGGACACTGGTCTCTGGCGGAGTCGGGGCTCCACATCAATTTGTTGGCGCTTCGAGCGATCCAGTTGGCATAGAAAGCATTTCTTCCCCCTTTCAAGGGGAAGTTAGTGCAGATGTTCACGGACACCACCACCACCACCATGTGGCACTGCACCAAACAGGGCGGGGTGGGGTGATGGACCCTTTGTCAAGAGGTTCTTAGTTTCTGGACGTGGCTGGAACAGCTGGGCGTAACCCTGGTGGTTCAAAACCTGGTAGGTTCTCCGAACACCAGGGCGGACAAACTCCGCAGTCGATGCCTAGCGGATCATGAATGGCATCTTCAGTCGGAGGTGGTGCAAGGTCTATTTCAGTAGTGGGGCGTGCCTTGGTTAGATCGGTTTGCCTCCAAAGAGAACATCCAATGTCAGTTTTGCACGCTGTAGCTTCCAAGGCGGCTATCGCTCGGCGACGCTTTTTGTTGCGAGTGGAGCTCAGGCCTGCAGTACGCCTTCCCACCCATACCACTTCTGCCCAGGGTTCTCAAGAAGGTCAGGAACGACTGGGTGTAAGAAAGTGGCTCTGTATATACTGCACCAAAGTGAGGTACAGTGTGTACAGAGTCCAGCAGTCCCCAGAGTTTAAAGTTAGATAGAACCTTACTCTCTAATAGTGGTAGCTTGGTCGAGCAGTAAGGCAGTATCAGAGGACAGTGTTAAGCATTTGATGTACACACTCAGTCAGCAACACACTCAAGAACTGAACTCTAGGCCAATTGTTTTGTATAAAAAATATACTGTTAATTTATTTTAGAGTCAAGTAAGCTTGGTGCAGTTGAGCATAAAATACTTTACAGGTTTAAGATGCTGTTGAATACTTTCAATATACAGTAGACTTGGTATGCAATTCGAGTTACAGGGTTTGCAAGGCAATGCAATACTTAGTACACTCGATACATATGAATCAATGGGCTTTTTAAGAAAAATGCAGATAATTACTTTTCGGATTACTTTTTCTACCCCCAGTGCTGTATCCTAGATTCAGCACCGGGACATTTCCTGAAAACAGTTGAGAAAATGCGTTTTGGTTGGAGGTACGATTTTTAAAGAATATTCTTGTATTTCAAAAGTTGACACTTAGAAACTTTTTCACAGAGAGCCACCAATGTTATCCTATGGAAGGAAATCAATTCACAGGTAAATTACTTTTACGTTACTTTTCCTATTCAGTGCTGGGTACCTAGACTCAGCACTGGGACATTTCCTGCAAACAGTTGAAAGAATACGATTTGGTTATTTGTGCGATTTTTAACGAATATTCTTAGTTTTCAAAAGTCGACACTTAGAAACTTTTTTCACAGAGAACCGCCAATGTTATCCTACGGAAGGAAATTCAATTCACAGGTAAGTTACTTTTACGTTACTTTTCCTACTCCGTGCTGGGCACCTAGACTCAGCACTGGGACATTTCTTGGAAACAGGTGAGTAAATGCGTTTTTGTCATTTGTGCGATTTTTTTTTTTTTTTGATTTTTTTTTTTTTTTAAGAATATTTTCACATTTCAAAACTCCACACTTTGAAACTTTTTGGAGCAGTACATTGAAATGAATGGGCTGTTTCAACCAATTGCAGGTAAGTTACTTTTACGTTACTTTTTCTAACTCAGTGCTGGATGCCTAGATTCAGCACTGGGACATGTCCTGCAAAGAGGTAAGAAAACACGTTTTGGTTAATTGTACGATTTTTTTAAAGAATATCTTTAGTTTTCAAAACTCCACACTTGGTCGTTTTTTCGAAGAAAAATTGTCAATGTTATCCTATGGAGGAAAAACAGGTTATCGGTTTGCAGGTAAGTAAACGACTGTGGGAGTTAAGGTTCTGGGGTTAGAACAAGGGTTCCCCCAGGGTCAGTGATGCACTGTTGTTGCACCCTCAGCAGCACTAGGGCGGCTGGGTGCAGAGTGTTGAGGCCCAATGTTATCCTATGAAGGATAGGGGGTCTCTGGTTGGTGGCTGCTGGCAAGCAGGCCACTGGGTTGTGGGAGCAAAGCTCCTAGGGTTTAGGTCAGGGCAAAAGGGGAAACAAGTAGGCACAAAAGGTGCAACCTCAGCGGCACTGGGGCGGCCGGGTGCAGAGTGCTGTTTCGACGTCGGACGCCCTGTTTTCTATGGAGAGCCTCCGGTTTGAAGAAGCACTGCAGGCTCGGGGACGAGGACCTTCTGGGTGCGACCACCACTTCGAGGGGTAAGTTGGGATGTCTTGGGTTGGTTAGGCACCATTGGTTGGGGCACACAAGGCCGTGGGGCGTCTGGTGCAGGGGTGCCTTTTAGGGTTGGATTTTCTTACCCGCTCTGGTCGCGGTAGAGGGGGGCCTCTGGATTGAGGCTATAGGTGTCGTCTGGAGGCTTGATGCAGGTCAGGAGTCGCCGGTTCTCGGGTCAGGATCGCCAGGGTGACCTTCTTGTGGTGTTTTTCCACTCTAGCTCGGGCCGGGTTCGGCGGGTGCAGAGTGGGCTGGATTCGCGGTGTCCGGCCGGAGCCAGAAGCTGCAGTTTAAACACGACTGGTGTTCACGGGAGAAACAGTCTTGGAAGTGAAGGCAGGCAGGTCCTCCGGGGTTTGTGAGGTTGCTGGCTGCTGGTCACGCCGGGATTTCGCAGGAGCAGGTTCGAGGGGAAACAGGGCTGGGGCCAAGTCAATGGGCGTCGTCCTCTTGTTAGCTCTGCACGGCTCTTTGTCCTTCTTGTTGGTAGGCTGGATCTGAGGAATCCAGGTTCAGGGTGCCCCTAAATACTAAATTTAGGGGCGTTACAGGCAGGGCAAAGGCAGGGACCAATGGGTCCCTTCCTTTTGGGGGGGGGGGGTGAGAGGAGTACACCCCCCCCTACTCTGCCACTCTCCAGTGGGAGGGGGGCAGGATCCTGTCCCTGGTTGGCTAGGGCTCCCCGTCTTCAAGATGGCGAGAGCCCGGATGCTATTTGCAGATAAAGTGATGCTTCGCACCCGGGCTTCATTCTTGCCGAAGGTGGTGACCCCATTCTATCTGGGTCAATCAGTCACGCTGCCCACCTTTTTTGCTCCACTGCATCCCTCTAAAGAAGAGGAGCGTCTCCACCGTATGGACCCAAAGAGTGTTGTCGTTCTACCTTGACTGCACAAAAGAGTCCCAGGTGGACGACAAACTCTTTGTGGGAGCTAAGAAAGGACGGGCAGTACAGAAACGGACCATTTCTCGCTGGGCTATTCTCTACATTAAGATCTACTATGGCCTGGCTAAGAAGCAGCCCCCTGAGGGATTAAGAGCCCATTCCACCAGGGGGAAAGCTGGGACCACGGCCTTGGCTCTGGGTGTTCCAGTCCTTGATATCTGCCCGGCAGCAACGTGGGCATCTTTGCACACGCTTGCCAAACACTACTGCCTGGACAGTCTGGTCCACAGGGACGGGCATTTTGCCTGTTATTTCCTGCAGGACTTCCTAGTATAGTCAATTTGTCTGTAGCCCACTGCCAGGATGGTATGCCTTGGGTATCTATTCAAAGGTAAGGAATCTGCAGCTAGAAGACTCTATCAGATGAATAAGTTACTTACCTTCGGTAACACATTATCTGGTAGAGACAATATCTAGCTGCAGATTCCTTACAGACCCACCCATGCCTCCCCGCTCTTTGGACTTGTTGGTTAGGGCTAGGGTTGTTCCCTTTTTCAGGGCCCTAGTTATGACACACAATTAAGTCAGCCTCTTCATGGCTCTGCGCTTCTGGCTCAAAGTGAAAAGTACTGACGTCCGCGTGCCTGCGTGGAGCCTATATAGGTGACGGCGAAGTCGTAACCGACGCCACCTACGTCACGCGGAGCCGAATGGAGCCACCCGAGGGCACGCACAAGGGGTACTGCTCACGCAAAAGTTTCCAGATCCAGCCTGGCGCCTGGGGAATTCAAAGGCAAGGAATCTTCAGCTAGATATTGTCTCTACCAGATAATGTGTTACCGAAGGTACGTAACTTGTTCACCAAGCAGACCCAAAGAACATCTATATATTTAAAAAAAACCATAGCCATTATACATTTGCACAAAGAAATACACACATCTAGATACATACATATATTCAAATACCGAACGTCACAAAGACTTGCGCACCTGTAAGTCGGGTGTACCCAGTGCCTAATCAGCCTTTATCAACTTCATAAGGATAAATGATCGGTAAAGGCCAAATGGCACCGCCTTAATATCACAGGAGATGAGACGCGTGGCCTTGTTATTCCTAGATATGACTGGCCCTGGCTTTGGCGGTGGCTAAGCGCAATATTGCACCGAGATTAATCTACTGACAGTGACTCATCTTTATCTATGGGAGAGGGACTAGTACACGCTGTGTAGTCTCTGCAATGAGTGGTACCCTGATTTATGGCCAATATGATATTATGTATTGCATTACAACTGTATTTGTAACTCTGGTGTGCACAAGAATGTACTGCTCAAGTTCTCTACATGCGACCGGTTGACAATGCTAGCTTTGTTGCTTGTTTTTGGAAAAAAATGATAAAGTTAAAAAAAAAAAAAGGATGAATGGTCGGAAACGAGAAAATTCAGTCTGTGGAGCATGCTTTATAAATGGGTGATGTTGCAGCCATGTTTTCCTAGCGCAGAAAGAGCAGAAACTTCTGCCTGTGTGGTGGCTATCATAAAGAGAGCACAGGGTGTGCCACCTTATCTAATGAGGCCTTTAGTGCAGGCTCTCATTGAGAGCAGAGATCAGAGTGCCATAACCTGTTGCCCATCACGGTCAGAGTCTCCTGGAAGCTGGGGCTGCTTCCCATCACAAAGGTGGTGCAGACTCCGGTGGAGGAGGGAGGGGTGCTGGAGGACAAAAACTCCCCCTCTCAGGACAATGTGTCTCCAGTGAGCCAGGGATTGCTCCTGCATCACAAAGGTGTAGCCCCCCCCCTCCGTGTAAGGGGCAGCGCTTGGCAGGCGTTCAGGTTTCACCCATTTAGAGCAGTTCCGTGCTTCTGTTTTGCCTGGGGTTTTTTTGTTTGACAAGCTAATAGTAAAGTACCTACAACATCGGAAGTATTAATAAAAGGGATTCAATGAGTTAAAGAATATACCGGGTTTAATCCGAAAACACCGCAGTAGTTTGTAGGCGGGGGCTCCTACAAATAGCTTCCCCTCTGAGACCGAGTGTTATCCACGGAGCACAATTAAAAATGTGGCTGCTTAAAATAAGTAAGTTTGTTTGTGCTCACTCTAAAGTCTAAATGTGGAATAAAGTCGAGCATGCAGGACTGCCTGGAGGACGGGACTGCAACCATCCACCATGGAAGGTCCAGCTCAGGACATAAAATAGTAAACCAGTCTTCTCCGGCTCCAAGGGGGAAACCCATCTCACCCCCCAATCCTCCCGTGCAACCCATCATCCCGGCCCACCCCATGATCTGCCACACCCACTCAATCTCCGGCCACAAATCTGGTCCCAGCCTGAAATGAGCACCAGAAGTGCCGCAATCGAGCCGCGCCGATAGTACACTGCCAATGGTGCAAGTGCACCCGTACCCCACCGCAGCCTCGGGCACAGCACCAGGCCTCTGGATTCGTTGCGGCGCACGCTCACTGCCGAACTCGTGAATCGCTGCTGGGCTCCGGGAAGCAGCGTAGTTCGCACTTGTCCTCCCATTTCTCAGCAGCAGTGACTCCGTGGCGTTCCTCTAAATCCCTAAAGATTCAGTGGGGGTCCCCGGGTTCCAAAATGATTGAGGTCAAAGTTAAGAACCACTGTTCTACCTTAACGAAGACTGGACATATCGAACATTCAGTGGCGCAATCATCAAGAACCTTTCACAAGTCTTTGAATGCTACCACAACTGCATCAGAATCTGATCTGCAATCAAAGCTGTTGCTACGCTAGAAAGTTTGCTTTTTTTGTCACGAGATTCTCTAGAACTAAAGAGATAGCTGGAAGATGTTGCTGAGTTAATTGACCATTTGTTCAGGAAAAGCCATGCCACTGCCTGATTAAAAGGGAGGGAGGAGACTGTTGTATTCTGTACATGAAGACACTGGTAGCCATGTTGTAAGTTTCTAAGTCTTCTTTATTAGTACCAAGTCATGTGGTATCAATCAAGGTTCAGCCATGTAACAGCTCCTACACCAGTCCCACCAGGAGCAGCCTGCCTAGCTGCTCAGCCCATCTCCAACTGTCATCCACTCATCCACACAGGCACCCAGGCATTCCATTCATCATTCACACCAACATTCCGTTGCCATCTCTCACTCTGGCTGAGCAGCTAGGAAGACCTAGGTGTTGTAACCTCTTTAGTACAATGGTACATTCCGTCACCCCTTTGATTCCCCTTTTCCTTGGTTCCTCCCACATGGAGTTCAGGATAGAATGTTGGGACCTATGGTCAGTTGTGGAGAGTGGATGGCCAATTAAACAGGACTGAAACTTGTACATGTTTCCTGTTCTTTACTTCTAACATTGGCGACGATTACTGCGAAGGGGGCAGTGTGGCCATCTCCCCTCTGTGTGCTCTCTCCAGTTACTAAGACTTATGGGATAAAGGAACCGTGAGAAGGATTGTGATGAAGAACCCATAAGAAGAGTTGGAGTATTCTGTGGACCGTTTACAGCTAAGGGTGAGAGTGTGCATAGCGTTGTCGATGCACTGGCTGTGCGTTCAAAGAAAAAACGTTGGGTGACGGTGCTATGTGGATTGCATGCCAAAAATACTTGAGGAAACGTAAGGAGGAAACGTGGAGGAAGCCAAATATTGAGGTACATGCTGTCACCCCGGATGTTGCTAGAGTGAGTAGCATACATGTACTTCCTTAATGTAGCGCTCACCTGTGTACTTGCCTAAGAAGCATTTTCGAGGGAAACCACGGACGGATGAGGGCATCATGACTGGTGAAGCACAGCCCGTTGCGGAGCCTCAAGGAGCAATCTAAGGCGCGGGGATCGTCGCTGAAGCGGTGAGTCGGCAGGAGGGACGACGCTTCATTTACCAAGAGTGGAAGATCCTCAATCCGAACTCAGCAGGTGAAGGTCGTCGTTCTGACAGGTCGCTGAGGAGAGTGGGAATGGCGCGGGAGCCTTTTACCTCAGCGTCCCCGTTTTCCATGTGAGGTGTTTCGTTCGCTCTTCTGTCATCAGCATCCCCGTGTGTCAGGCACAGCAACGCTAGTCTTCCGGACCTGCGCAAATACTTCACATGCTTTCCAGGTTGTTGTGTTTTTTTTTGTTCTCCCGCTGCACGTCGACAAGAGGAATTCTGTGGGGTCAAGCACAGCGACACTAATCTTCTGGGCCTGCGCACCTTGTCCTCGAAGCGCTGGAGCGCGCCAGACGTTTACAAGTGTTCGCCTGAGGTAAAAACAGATCGCGATCCTCAGTAGAACTGCCGCTTCACCCTGGGATCTTAATGGGCAAAAATTACGGGGAATAATGGGAGATACTCTGCACTACCAACAAAGGTTAAATTAACTGAAACGCTTTGAGTAATTGACACCTTGTTTTTCACAGCTGGAATTTTTAGCTAGATTCATCCTTATTACGGACTGTGTACCTGAAATGCATTCTACAACCTTGTCACACACATATTAACTCATCATTACATCCAGTTTGGGCACTGAGCATGTTTTAATCTTAACACAGAGAGGGGTTGTACATTACCTGTGTATGCAGTGCTGAAATTTTCAGAAAAGTGACGATAATCCCCATCTTCAAGTGGTAGCTGTATACAGTATAGGGGAAAATTAGACTACCTATTTATCCTGTGTCACATTGTATATCTTGTTTGTTGTATTGGGAAAAATAAGACACTCGCTACCTTATCATTCTGTGTTCACATTAGTATATCTAGTCCTTGGTGTAATTGTACCCACCATGATGGCTGCAGCGAGCATGAGCCAACCCCCATCCTTTTTGAATGAAGTAGGAGAGCCGGAAATAAGTTGGAAAGAGTGGGTTAAATTGTTCGAGTCATACTTGATTGCCATAGGAGGAGAGCGCTTCACTTCCATGCGCAAACAGCACATCCTTCTCCATAATCTGGGGGTATATGGGCGAAAAATATGAGACTCTACCAGAACCGGTGGGTGAGGGGGGTGAAGCAGTGGAAGGAATGGATATCTTTGAAAGTACTATGGCTAAACTAGAAACACATTTTGGGGACAGAATAAATGTAGTGTTAGAACGACATAAGTTTTTTGGAAGGGCACAAGGGAAACAGGAATCCGTGACTAATTATATTGCAGCACTGAGAGGTCTCACACAATTATGCGAATTTGGCAACCTCGCAGATTCACTAATAAGAGACCAGTTGGTAAGATGCACGAACAATGTGCGTATACAAGAAAACTGTTAGCCAAGAACCCCAGTCTTAGAGAAGCTGTTGATATAGCTAAATCAGTGGAACATACCGCAAAGTGCATTAAAGAAATGAGGAGCCCTAATGAAGTAGTAGCCAGTGTACAAGGTGATGAAGAAGATTGTGATGTATTAAAAGTAAATTACAAGGAAAAGTCATACAACAAGACTCCAAGTAGGGAGAGGAACTTAAGGTGTTACAGGTGTGGAAGTAGCAATCACCTAGCTAATAACCCTAACTGTGCAGCAAAAAGTGTCACATGCAAAAAATGCAATAGAAGGGGACATTTTTCAAGGGTGTGTAGAGAAGGTGAACCCCAAGCCAAAGAGGGTGGGGGCATTGAAGGATCTTGGGGAAGAGAAATAAAATGTGTATTGCCAATGCAGAATAAGTATGTTTTGCAGGTTAAAGAAGTTTCAGAGTGTCAATATCATCCACCCTAAATGTGAGATATCCTTGAACAATAATACAGTAACTATGTTTGCAGATTCATGTTCCCCATTCACATTGTTGAATAAAAAAGATTTTGAAGGGTTTGAAGGGGAAAATAGGGGTAGTTTAAAGGAAGCAGACATTTCACCTACGGGGTACAACAGGGAACCCATACCCCTGCTAGGTATGAAGGAGATGCACATTAAATTCAAAGGCAGGAACACTTTTGGCAAAGTGTACGTTGTAGAGTCAGGATCAAACCTGTTAGGCTGGCAGCACCAGAAGGAATTGGGCATCATTCTTAACCCCAACAAAGAAGAACAAGTACTACTTACGGAGGAAGGTATGGAAGAAGGAAGCGTATATGATGAGTTTAAGGGGTTGTTTCGTGAGGACTTGGGTCTTCTGCATGATTTTGAGCATAAAATAAAACTTAAGGCCAGCGCCAAACCAGTTGTACATAAACTGCGCCCTGTGCCACAATAAATGAGGGAGCCACTGGAGAAAGAACTTAAAAAACTGTGCAGCATGGGGATTATACAACCAGTGGAATGTTCAGAGTGGTTGGCGCCAGTTGTAATTGCAGCCAAGGCTAGTGGTGAAGGCATCCGCCTATGTGTAGACTTGAGGAGCCTGAACGAGAGTATATGGGTAGAAAGACACCCTTTGCCAAACATAAATGAGATGCTGAGCACGATGTCCCAAGCGAAGTACTTCAGCGTCATCGATCTCTCAATGGCCTACCACCAAGTAGACCTGCACCCAGAATCCAGACCACTCACCGCATTCATAACCCCTCACGGTGCATTCATGTTTAAAAGAATGCCGTTCGGATTGGCGTCTGCTGCGGCAGTTTTCCAGAAGGCCATGCAGCAAATTTTGAGAGGGGTAAAATGTGCAATGTGCTTCCAAGACGACATCTTGGTGTATGGTCGAAATGTGGAGGACCATGACATAACTCTTAGGCAAGTTTTCAAAAAACTCATGGAAGCTGGTTTGACAGTGCAGAAATCTAAGTGTAAATTGAGAGTGACGTCTGTCGACTACCTAGGACATTCTATCTCTGAGGAAGGGTTTAGACCTAAAAGCAACCTTCTTGATGCTGTGAGGAATGCCCCATACCCAAAGAACAAGGAGGAACTGAAGTCCCTTTTAGGGCTGATGGAGTACATGTCTAAATACATTAAAAACTTTTCGTCCAAATGCGAACCTATACGAGAACTATTGAAGAAAAACAAGGAGTTCGAATGGAATGAACAGCACAAACGAGTAGTGGATACCCTAAAAGAAGACCTCTTAAGTTCACCGGCTCTAGGGGTATTTGATTACCAGTACAAAACCATCCTCACCACAGACGCATCCAACAAAGGACTGGGGGCCACCTTATCTCAAAAGAACGGAAAAGAAGAAAGAATAATTGCATTTGCATCCCGATGCCTTTACAGACGCAGAGAAGAATTACTCTGTAATAGAAAAAGAAGCCCTTGCGTGTTTCTGGGCAGTGAAGCATTTTAAATTCTTCCTATGGGGGCTCAACTTCACTATTCGTACGGACCATAAGCCACTCACCTCCATTTTTACGGTGAAAGGTATGGAAAATTGTACTCCACGGATTGGGAAATGGATCCTAGGCTTAGAGAATTTCAAAGTGGAGTACGTTCGGGGGGAAGACAACAAGGTGGCGGATTTTTTATCAAGAACACCATTAAAAATGGAACAACCAGAGGAGATGCTGGATAGCCCCATCATGGTGGTAGACAACCCCGCCATCACAGAAGACGAATGGAAGAAACACATGGAGGAAGACAAAGTTATGGACAGGATAAAAGTGGTATTGACAGAAGGATGGCCCAGCAGATGCAGTGAGCTGGAAGAAGAACTCAAGGAATTCTGGGAAGTCAGGAACGAGTTAAGCATCATAAAGGAAAAAGTCTATCGGCAGAACAAAGTAGTACCACCAGAGGGCCTCAGGAGAAGGGTAATGGACCTGGCACACGAGGGACACTTAGGGCGCAGCATAACCAAGAATGGAGTTCGCGCGAACTTTTGGTTCCCCAGGATGGATGCCATGGCAGAACAACTAGTGAAAGACTGCGTGAGCTGTGCTAGGAGTGATAAAACCAAGTCTCTACGCAAGGCCCCTCTATCTCCTACCATGGTACCACTCAGACCGTGGAACAAACTAGCAATGGACATTATTGGACCAATGGACAATCTGGGAACGCAGAGGAGGTTCATGTTGGTGTTGGTGGACTACACCTCACATTGGGTCACCCAGAAATTCGTACATCGTGTAAACACAAATACCGTCATAGAATTCCTGAGAGATGTGTTCTCGAAGGAGGGCATACCCTCTATTCTCGTCACCGACAACGGTGTACAATTTACATCCCAATTTATGAAGGAATTCTTGGAGAACTGGAATATCAAACATGAACTGACGGCCTTGTATTGTCCAAAAGCCAACGGTCTAGTTGAAAGGGCAAATAGACTAATAAAAGAACACATCCAACTGGCCCTAGTCAACAGTCTCGAGCTAGAAACATCCCTACGAGATTGTTTGTGGGCATATCACACCACACCCAACTTGGTAACAGGGGTTTCCCCTTTTGTCTCTCTCAGGGGGAGGGAACCATGCACCAAACTTAACCCTAGTTGGTTGGGAGGAGGTAGGGCTGTAGAGATATACCCCGAAGAAGTAGGGAGAAAAGTAGACTTGCACCAAGCTAAGTACAAGGAATGGTATGACAAGAAGAACGGGGTCAAAGCTCCTAGCTGGGAGGTAGGTGACGTGGTGCAGGTTAAAAAGTGTGAAGGATCCCCACAGCTTAAGCAAATTCTACCCTCCGGGTCGCATTGCAAAGGTATTAAACAACGTAGTGCAACTTGACAATGGGCAATGGTGGAGTTGTGATAAAGTTGTGAAGTCTCAAATGGTTAATGGATAAATGTGTAAATATGTCAATGGTTATTCTTGTAAGGAGGGAGGTGTGTTGTAACCTCTTTAGTACAATGGTACATTCCGTCACCCCTTTGATTCCCCTTTTCCTTGGTTCCTCCCACATGGAGTTCAGGATAGAATGTTGGGACCTATGGTCAGTTGTGGAGAGTGGATGGCCAATTAAACAGGACTGAAACTTGTACATGTTTCCTGTTGTTCTTTACTTCTAACACTAGGCTGATTACATATGAATGTAAAACTCAGGATATAACAGAGACCAATCCCTAACATAAATTCATGAGACGGCACAAGGTCAGGCAACAAAATGAACATCTTTTTGATGACCAATTGGCCACACTTTAGCCCCAGATTTAGTCTGTCCTTGTGTTTAAATTAAACAACTAGGGTCTTTCTTTAACACAGGACCTCACTCTGGATAAACTATGGGAATTGGGTGTAATGGTAAGCATGGCTGATACAGATTTTTTAGAATATAGTTTTGGAGACGTCACCTGTGTAGAGTGCAGTTAATGGCTGTCAAAATAGCTGTGTAACTAGTGCATCGGGATCATGGGCTGTGCAGGTCCTGTAGAGCTTGCCAAGACCACCTGCTGTGCTCATGTATTGGTCTTTTCACCAACAGGGGCTGACATCCTCGCCATAGCCCACATGCCTCTGTTTTCTCTGAAACCCAGCCTATCAATACACTGCTATACAACCAGGACGTGCTGCAGAGGAATATGCTTATGATTTAATGCTACCACTGCCCCTCCATTGTTTTAATTTTGGATGCCACTTATAGGAGTTGAGTAGTTCTGACTTCATAATCTTTACTCGACAGATGGTATTGCTGAGATTTCTTTCCCTCAACTAAGTTTAAAAGTGCGAGAAATAGAAGTGAGATCTAGTGTATGTTAACTTTATCTTTATAGCATTTACTGTTTAAGAGTTTCACCAGTTACATTTTGGTTGCAGGGATACTCTCCGATTAGAGATTGAAAGGCTGACATCATTGTGTGTTCGCTGGGAACAGAGTACTGAGTTGACTGATGTGGAAATTCCAGAGGATGGTAAGTCCCAACAGACACTTTTAAAATATTTATAGTCCACTTAAACTGTGCCAACGAGGATCTTTCATGAAAGGGTGATCTTGTCGTTTGTAGGTCCTCCATAGTATTAAAGAGCTGTTGCCACTGTGGTCTGTTAAAATGACTTCTCCATGACAAAAGGCCATGGTTTCAGTATTTGAAATATGACAAAACAAATCTACCTATTTGATCTTGGCAAGATTAGTGTATATATATATATGAAAGCCTCAACCTGTATGTAGACAGATATATGCACTAGACCTATAAGAATGTTTGCAGTCATTTGGTATGGGTGAATATATGCACACCTCATTTAGTAATTGCTTATATTCACCATATGATTGATGTATGCCCTCGTCATGCATTTGTATGAATATATGTAGTGTAATGATGTCTGCTATCAAGTTAGGTGCCATAATAATTTTTGTATGATTGCTGCATAACATTTGCTGATGGGAAAGTCAGGGTCTCGTTTACCACAAGATCAATGTTTTGCTGCTTTTCATTTGCCTTGGGTCATTTATATAGAAATTGCTATTTTGTTTTAGAACATCCATCTAGTGCACTTGTGCTGCCTGTCCCATGCATAGTCTCAAACAACCCTGCTTTTTCAGTTCACCCTCTAAAATTGAGGCCCTCTCACTCATTGCATCTGTTCTTGTAGCTAGTACCTTTTATTGCCTTTTGTTTCCTTTAGCCTCCTTCTAGTTGCACTGATTTTTATTTATCATTGTAATTGAACTTGGATATTTTTCATGTATTGCTACATGGAGGGCTGGCTCCAAGGTTTAGCTACCAAGGAAATCCTGTAGGTTTTTAAAAAAAAATGTATATCCTCATATTGCCATTTTATCAATGAAATGCGATGCACAATAAATACACGCTGCAACCATCGGAGGGTTGCAATACCACAGTGTTGGAAGCTGGCTCTGTATATGGTATTGATCATAAGAGGAGGGACTGGGGCTTAACAGGTCCAGCATATGGGCCCCTTGTAACGGTAGTGAAAACAGAAGTATGCAGTTCCTAAAGGAAGCAGGAGGGGAGGACAGGGTACCAGGTGTCCACAGAGTGATGAGATGGAGTAGCTCCTTTTAGGAGCAAGGGCCCTCACACACCCCGGGAGGTGTCATGCTTCATCATCGGGCAGCTCCTCGTTGGGCCAGCGCTTCAATGCCCAACGGGCCCCGTGAGGGGGCTCTTTGCCGGAGGTCTTTTCGGCTATGTGAAGTTTAAGGGGTGGAGAGGCATATGTGTGAAGAGTAGAAACTGGAAAGAGTGTGGGTTAAAAATAGCTATTGGGATCCCACAGGAATCCTTTATTGACTGGGTTCCTATGCTATGATAAACAAAAGACTGTAGAGTCGTTGCTGGAGAGGGGGAATTACAGCCTCTCGAGCTCTAAATTGTGTGTACAGTGAGGGGGGGTCAACATGTTTCGTGCCTCTTATCGTCCAGGGGATCTTGGCATTTCATCAGGCCCAGGGGATCCTAGTTTACTCAAGTAGGGACGGTGTAGGTGTATGTCTGTAAGGTGACGTACCCTATGGTTTGGACTCGTGTGGTAGTTCCACGTGAAAAGAAATAAAAATACCTTCTGGAATCACCTGGAGGGGGAACAAACATCAACAGGTATCCAGTATTCGATTAAGCCCTGTTGCAGGACACTCTAAAAACAGTGGTCAGTTGTACCAGAATCAAAACGTGTGTAAAATTGAAAAAATAGGTACAGGGAGATCCATTTATAAATCAATCACGGAGATGGTTTGTTGATATCTAAATCGCAGTACCAGTGGTGAATGTGCTCTTTTAACAGGAGCTGTCTGGCAGAGGCGGTGGATGGTGTGCCCCCGCAAGAGTGTCCCAGTGCATGTTTCCCTCTCACCCCACCCACTGGGTTGTATGGCAATCGCTATTAGGGCTGTACGTAGACTCCCCTAGAAGGGGGGGGAGGCTACTCGCCCCGGCGGTGAGGTCCAGGACGCTTGCAAAGTGGCGAGATAGGAACCTGTTGGGAGACGTGCAGTTAAGAGCCCGGAGGGCCATAGATGATCATCATGGAGGAACAACATGGATATATTGATCTCTTAAAGCACAGATGGCTGTGTAGCCATTGGGTGGGTCGGAACAAGCGCCCCTCAATCCCAAGGGTCGTGGGGGGGCTGGCGCAATCCCAATGGTGGCTTATTGGGGCTAGGCCCGGGTGTCCAGTTAACGGGTGGGGGAGGGTTGGGCGGCGGTAGGGGGAGAGGGGGGAAACCCGAAGGTATTGGCCCGAGGGTCGGTTACAGGCTACGGGGCTGGTAATGGGTTTGAGAGCCGGGACGAAGCAGCCCAAGTTAAATCGGGTCGCTGGCTCGCAGGTGCGTGCAGCCGCGAGTCGTCGCTAGCCCCAGGAGGGTACTTACTCATATTAGAGTTGCTTGAGGTGCGGGACCTACCCCGCGTCCGGCCGTCACAGCAAGTGCCGATGGCCCGCTGAACGGGATTCTTAACTCCATCATGCACCATGTAGTTACCAGAGCTAGAACGCAAATGTAGTGTTGGGGAAGTCATGCCCAGGGCGCCATATTGGAGTTCTAAATATGGGCGCCATCTTGTAGTGGTGTCGAGAGAGATGCGTGTTACGCTGTGGCATCTCTGATGAGAAGCTGGATGTCCCCTGGTCATCAAAAATTGAGACCGGGAAAGATTGAGTCATGCAGTGGAGTTTGTAGGGTTTGCAAAAACGGTACCTCTTGGCGGTGGCTTGAGGTATAAGCTTTCTAGGAAGGTGTACATATAGCAGGACTAGGGGGGCTGCTTCTGTGATCAAGAATTGACCAGGGGGGGGTACGAGCTCTGTTGTGGAAGCCGATCATGTTGAAAACTCTGAACGGTCGGGATGGGCAATAGCGTAGGGCTGTCAGACATGTGTGGTACCCACTAACGGATGTGGTACATGGGATACTGGGGTAGGTCCAGTGGAGTGGAGGAAGCCAAATTGGTACTGCACCACCCGGACCAGGGTTAGGTCAGGGTGGGGGGTTCAGACAGAGGTGTGGGTGACAGGGGCACATGCAGTGTCTATGGTACCCCAGAGTTGCTGAAATCACAGGGCATGGGGTTACCGTGACACCTCTACCCATGGTATGTCGCCGTTTAGTCCTGTACAATGTGTTGGAAGATGGTACACCCATCGTTGATCTTTGAAGAAGAGGGCCTCTTTAGTTATACTGGCATGGGCCTCAAGTATCGTCCAGTGTATATCTTCCGGTGTATGGCCCATCTCTATGTAATGTGTGAACATTTTTGTCGTTGTCCTCCCACACCTGACGTTACTACGGTGTTCAGTGTTCTGGTTTTCACTGCCCTTGTTGTTATCCCTACATATCGTTTTCGGCAGGGACATGTAATGATATATACGCAGTTTCTAGTATTAGTTTGTGTGGGACTTCTGAAAACACACATCTGTGGGGCTCAGATTGATCTGCTTAGAGGGTCGTGTTAGAGGACACACACTGCATGAGCCACAGGGGTGGTGGCCCATCACAGGGGGAAGACCCCCTCAACGGTTGTTGTTGCTTAGGTTTTTGAATTGATGGTCTTGTGTGTACAATGTCCTTAATGTTGTCAGTTCGTTTGAAAGCAAAACTTGGTGTAACAGGGGACATGACTCCTGTCTGTAGTATGGCCCAGTGTTTCTTGATGATTTTCTGTATGTAGTTTGACTGCGGTGTGAAGGACATGACACGGGTGATCACATCAGTAGATTCCCGATGACGTGGTTCTAAAAGTCGTTCTCTTAATATTCCTTGATCTTTTGTAGCCCCTTTGTACCACGTTTTGGGGATATTGCCTCGCTACTAGATCTGAGCTCAGGGATTGGGATTGATGTTTGTAGTCCTCAATGGTGCTGCAATTGCAGCGTAGTCGTAAAAACTGCCCAAAGGGGAGGTTACCTCGTAAGTGTTTGGGATGGTGACTGTCATACCTAAGTAAACTATTGCGGTCTGTGGGTTTTTTTGAACGTCTTGGTCGTGGGGTGTCCTCCTGTGAGCGAAATCAGTAGATCTAGAAATGTTAATTCTGTGGTGGAAAGAGTCTTGCCAAACTTCAAATATGGGTCCAGTTTGTTCATCCATTCACAGAAATCCAAACAAGTAGTCAAAGTGCCCTGCGACAGAACGAGTTTGTCGTCAATATACGTCCGCCAGACCAAAATGTTGGTCTGATGGAGGTTGTTCTCTCCCTCCTCTGCTTTTTTTCAAAGTCTGCCGTATAGAGACAGGCCAGACTTAGGGCGAAGGTGCTATACATAGAGGTGCCCTGTGTCTAATGGTACAGCTGGTCTTCAAATAGAAAGAAGTTCTCTAAAGTGCTAGTGTAGCACACTCCATAATGAATCTCACTGGGGTTGGGGAGGTCCAATCCTCAGCCTTAAGGATGATTTCTATCCCTTCTAAGGTGGCATCCTGGGGTATGTTGGTATAGAGATCCTCTACGTCTAAAGTGACAAGTAGGTCAACAGGTGGTTATACCATCCACAGAGTCCAGAGTTTCCCCCAGAAGGTACAGGGCTCAATGTAAAACCCAGTGTGCTCTATTAGTGGTAGTGCGGGTGAGCAGTCATAGGCCTAACCCAAAGGAGGAGTGTGACATTTATTGCACAACATTGACCAATAACTGACATACAACTCAAATAGGAGATCCACACCAATTTTAGAAAAATAAGCTTTGTTCAAGTTTTATTTTAAGACCAAGATCTTTGCAGTAAGGTAAGTAAGTTTTGGAGAAAAAAATACTTAAGGCTTTTAGAAGTCAACAGTGCAATTTGTGAAGTTCAGTGTTTTCCTATAGAGGAAAACAATGCGGTTATACAGGTAAGTACGCAACTTACAGTTCCAGTCTTCTGGACCAAAGGTCGGCAAGGGGCATGGGTCAGGCGAGTACCAAAACTGCACCACCAGCGTCACAGGGGCGGCCTGGTGCAGAGGTCAAAATTGGAGTTTGGCCCAATGCGTTTCAATGGTGACTGAGGGTGCTTGAAGCCACACTGCTTGCAGGTAGGTAAATCGGTTGCAGGGGCCAAGCTTTGGGGGATAGATCAAGCACGGGGGCCACAAAGCAGCACCAAACATACACCACCAGCGGCACAGGGGTGGCCGGTTGCCGGGTGCAAATACGGCGTCGGGCGCCCAATGCTCTTCAATGGAGAACTTGCTTCGGACAAACAGGCTGCAGGCGTCGCACCTGAGGTTGCAGGAGGGAAACCAACAACAGGTAAGTAGAGATGTAGGGGGTCGTAGGGGCACCCTCTATTCAGCTCACCAAGGCCCAGGGGCTTTGGGTGCAGGGGTGCCCTTAGACATCGGAGTCTTCTTAGCGGAGCAGGCGCGGCCAGGGAAATCCTCTGGATTCAGACTGCAGGTGTCGTCGTGGAATCTAGGAAGGGTCAGCCAACTCTGGACCTGAGATTGGGACCAGTGGCCCACCTGGACACGGGCTGGAGGTGTCTGGTGCAGAGTGGGCAGGACTCACGGATCCGGAGTGCACCGGAGTCCTTTGTGTAGGTTTCTTGGGACAGTGCTGCTGTCTTTGAGTCTCTGGTCTTTGTCGAAGGGCAGGCAGTCTTCCTCTGGTTCCGGAAGTCTCTGGCTGCAGGACAGGTGTCGTCTTCTTCGCAGGGTCTTTGAAGTTGGAGACAGGCCGGTAGGGCTGGGACCAAGTCAGTAGTAACGGGTAGGGCCAATGGGCACCTCACCTGGGGTGACTCCACCCTCTATTATGCCACCCTCCTGTGAGAGAGGACATAGTCCTAGCCCTGATTGGAAGAGTCCCCTCATCTTCAAGATGGAGGGGACTGAAAAGCATGCTTAAATTTGCCTCTCCCACATGAGGGGTAGAGTTGGCAAAGGTGGGTGCACCTAGTCTTTCTCAGTTTTTCCAGTCTGTATACACCTCCCACTTTAGGTGGGAAATCTTGGGGCTGCCATCTGCTGGTAGCAGCAGAGGCTGGGGGTCGCATTACAAAGGTGGCAGGCCTTTGACGCTTCCCCTTTGAGCACTGTGCCCATCTTGGGGGAAGAGGTGTGACACCTCCGCCCAGGATGTGCATTATTTCTTGTCCCAGAGAGCAGGGGTGCTCTACCCAGGGGTCCAGAAACCTGTCTGGTGGTGGCTGGCTGCCTACAGCCGGTCTGGGACAACACTAGGGTCGGTAGGTTTTCAGGGGGCACCTCTGAGGTGCCCTCTGAGTACATGGTTTAATAAATCTCACACTGGCATCAGTGGGAATTTATTATAAGGAGCTGTTTGGTACCAAACACTCCTGGTTTCAGTGAAGCCATAATCGTTCTGGGGAACTAGAGTTATCTACTTTTCAGCTCATGTACTCCTTCTGGGTTCCCTGGCACTTACAATATTTAAGAATTGACTTAAGTATTTTAGGGGTATATCCACTCCTGCAGATATGCCCTCACCTGTGGTGTAGTGCACCTGCGTGCTATGTCGACTTTGTCCTTTTTCACCTCCCTGGGGCTTTCAGGCTGCTAGGGCAGTGGCCTGGTCCTAGTGAGGTTGTCCCATGGGACCCTCTTCAGCTTCCGAGCACTAGGTACCCAGGGTACCACTTACTAGGGACTTACGGGGCAGAAGTACCAATTGGGGATATGTTTTTAAGGAAGAAGCACTGGCACAGGGAACCTGCTTGGCAGGGAGCCTGTGCACTACAGTCGAAAACCACATCAATGTCCAGGCAAAAAGTGGGGGCTAACCATGTCAAGAGGCACTTTTTTTTTTTCACACCAGGTAAATACGTGGTAACCTGCATATAACCATTACATACATTGTCCATGGCAGAACTGCTCAATTATTCAGTCAATTTAAATGTGTGAAGTAGGCTACTCCTGCTGTAGATTGTCTCCCCCATCCCCCTCCCGATGCTCATTTCCTAGGGCTGACCCTCTGAGTGCTTTATTCCTCAGTGGCACTAAAGTTCATAGCTCTGACCCACTCTTATTTAGGGGGTGTAAACAGTGCCCGCTAATTTGTTTGCCCTACAGAGACAATGAATTGGACACCAACAATGACGGTGGGTGGACATTTTTTGGCTGAACACTTGACTCCATGAGCAAGGACTTTATACTCTGCTGCTGTGCCTGTTGAGAATCAAATGATAATTAAACCTCTTAAATATATGTTCATTTGAAAACTGCATTGAGGTGCTGATGTGGAGGTAAATAAAAGGTTTTATTTCTTTTAGGGTAATGAGTGAAACGCATCTGGCTCCTGTCATGGAATGAGTTTAACTGATTGAGACCAATGAGCAGTAAAACTAAGCACAAAGCTGTTTATTAGGATTGTAGAATGTTGCGCTTTGCACTGTTAGTGAGAAGCTCTAGTCTCCGAGGACTGGAACATAAGAGATAAGTCCTTCAATTTGGTGGAGCAATTACATGCATCTCAGAGCATACTTATCTGCCATCACTATTAGCAATTTGGGTAGATGACTGCTGCACACACTAGCGGACATTGCATAAAGCAATATCCAGTCTGTTCTTTTTATCAAAGGACTGTGTTGCTGCGTCACTAAAAAGAACTGTTTATTATCTTTCAAGCCATTTCTAACAGTAGAATGTTTTCTCAGACAGATTTAAAATATCAAAAGCATTGCACTCACCAATACCCATCAATACCTAATCATCCAGGCCACACATGGTTCCCATTCTCTTAAGATGCAGTCCAGTGTTTAAGCTTCTTTCATAGCCAACAAAAGAAAGCAAATGTCCCCTTCCCAGTCTGACATGTTGGGACCTGTCCTTGAAATTTGTTTTGGTCCAAGGTGAAGAAATGTAAATTTTTAAATTTGTGAAAACTACCTAATCAGTGCCATGAAGGCTACTGAGGCCTGGCTTGCATAAGGAGCATGACATATATTGCTGCCTACTCCCTCCCATTGAATTAGTCATTCCAGCAAGTGGTGGGGGGTGTCTCTGAACTGTCCCATCAAATCAGTGGGCAGATGAAAGGTGTTGCAAGGTTCCTACGCTGCCTGCAGAAGGAGGGCTACAGGATGGTTATTTCAAGCAGATTCTGCAATCTTCAAACTGACTGACAGCATATTTAAACTGCTCTTTAAAGCAAACAATCTTTTGGCTCTGGAGTTCTAGATACTGCTGTTAGACAAACAAAAATATCTTAAGAAGCTAAAAATGGAGCCTGGCGAAGCACTGTAGAAAGTCGTCCAGATAAAAGGCCTCGAGGACGAATGGTCTAATCAGTGGCTTCAAAAAGAACTTAAAAAAAATAAATTTAAAAAAAAAGCATATGTTCAACTTAAGGCACAAATAGCTTTGTATTTTTGTACCGTTATGTTCCATGTTTTTTTAAAATTAAATATATAAAGACATTTATGCAATACAGTAAACCACTGAGACCCAATGCAAACTGTCGTAGCTAAAGTGGTTTGTATATTTTTTGCAAATGACACTTCAGCAGGCTTAAACAGTGCATCAGGATCTGGTGTTGTAGGAGGTTGGCTTTAAGTTATTACAATAATCAAGCTGACAGTTTAGAACTTCATCCACCACATGTGATGTTTGACAGAAAGGACTGGCGGCATGATTTTAAATTTGAGCAGCTAGAAATATCTACTTGCCATTGAACCAATCTTAAGAATCAATAGAACTTGCATCTAAATAAACCGAGATGTTAACCTTGGTAGATGCTTCATTGTTGACAAGACTGTTCTTCCTTTGGATCCAAAAATGATTAATTCAGTCTAAGCTGGTAAGTGGAAGATGGATTTTTGTAGTAGATTTTTGAGGTGCATTGGTTGATTGTAGTGAAATATTGGGTAGAACTTGATATGACCTTTTGCGTGTAATTGGGCTAATAGATGGTTAGTTGTTGAAATCTTTAAAAAATCACACACAAAAAAATTGAAAAGAACCCACAATTTCAGTAAGCCCTGGAGGAATCCAAGTATGATGGGGTAAAAAGGCTTAATATATTTTTTCCTGTGTTTATCTGGTACTGCACCAGCCAATGTTGCGGTCTATCGCCCTCGCCATGAAGGTTAGCTTTTTTAATAAGATATGACAAAAGATGTCGGTAACGTCCAGCATAGCTAAGGTCTTTTATAAAAGTGTAAGGTGTGTAAGTAGTCAAGTGGAAACTGGATCTGTTGCACCACCTCTTGGTTTTAATGTTTGTAAAAAAAATATATATATATCTTTTTTTTCTTAAAGTGGCATACATGAAACCTATTTCTCCATTAATCATAAAGCAAAGAGATACTATAAAATCTGTATGGAGTCTGAGGTGCTCTTTACAAAGGAGAGAGTTTATTAGATTGGACCACCCCTAAACTTATATTGTCTTTGACAACAATCCCAACAGTCAATTGTAGTAGTCTTCTGGGGGAATTTTTCCCAAGAGACAGCAAAAAGAATTGAGAGAGAGGGACTAACCTAAAAGTTTTGAAACCACATCTTTGGTTTGAATATTTTTTGCTTTTGGGCTGTAAGCATACACTGTTTTATATGCCGTCTAATGAATAGTAGAGGATTATCTTTCTGAGGATACATGTTTTCTCCACTTGGTTTCTGCCTTCCGTTAATCTCGTTTATTTGCTTGTTTGGGTAGTTCAGCTGATCTAACCCTCATCTCAGTGTGACAGTCCTCAATGTGACTGCTATTCCATCATGTCTTTGTTCACCTTGCTTCCGGTTTTCAAACATTCTTTTCTAATTTTTTGTTTTTAAAGTAAACCGAGCTGTTAGTCATTGATTTTCTTTTACATACAACATTTGTTGGTGTTACTAGATTTGTTTCTATGGGCTTTCCATGTGAATCTGAGGCACTGAGTGATGACTTCTTCCTTCATCAACTTGTTTTGTTGTTCTATATCGTATTAATGTACTTTTCCCCTCTGTAACCAATTTCAAACTATTGCAAATAAGGTATCTTCTAGGTAGCCAGCATGAGCTTTAATGCACTTACCCTGTTGTAAACCCAGCAATGTAGAAAAAACATTCTGAATGTGATTGTTTTCTTTTTGTTACTGCAGCTAAAGCACTCATTCGCACAACTGTTGGACAAACCAGACTACTAATGAAACAGCGATTTAAACAGTTCGAAGGCTTGGTGGATGACTGTGAATTTAAACGCGGTGAGAAAGAAACCACCTGCACAGATCTTGATGGATTTTGGGACATGGTTAATTTTCAGGTATGTCTTGGTATCCTTCCTCTGTAGTTTACTATATCATGTTTTTGTGACTTTAAATTTAGTTAAATGTACGAACGTTTAAATTCAGTGGAATTGGGTCCACATTGTAAACCTTGATTACAATGAGTGAAGGTGTTGTAGATCATTTCTGTGGGTCACTTTAACTGGGAAAGTGTGAATTCCAACTGCGCTTTCTTCTTGGCTTACTTTCATTATGCAAGTCTTTTCCATTTTGTTTATGAACCCAGCTGTTCCCATTTGAAGTCCCATTAGATGTATGTGTAGGATGTATTAATTCTTGCAAGTATTTGGTGCCAAAAGCTTGATCATGTGCGTGATCCCATAAAGAGGCTTTTGCCACTTCAATCTTCTAATTGATATCTATGCCACAGCTTGCTTTGTTTTCTTTTGATAACTTTTTGATAAGAAGAATGCATGCGCCTGAGTAACATTACAGTTCTCATGCCTTTTAGTGTTCAGTATTGGGAAAGTGTGGTAGTTGCAAGCTATCTTTTTTGTTTTATAGAAAACTAACTTAATACCTACATGCTGCCATTTATGATGTACCCAGTAGTTACTCTCTTTTTTTATGAAAGCATTCAAAGGTATTTGCATGATTGTATGACGGCATACATGTACAAAGCAACCTTTTCAAAGTCAGGACCTAAGCTGCTGTCAGGTGACTTATTCATTGCATAAATTACTAATATCCAATAAATTTACAGAGGAAAGGCAGGAACATGGAGAGATGGAAGTTGGGGAAGAGGTAAGGCCATCCAGAAAAATATGCTTGACTACTTCATTCCCCTGCTTTCCCCACAGCCCCCTAGTGGGAGCGAAACCAGTTCTTTCTACAGAGGTGGCCAAAGATTACTTGAGACATATGGGGACAAAGTAGTGCTCGGGGAGTACTTGATCCAGTTTAACAAAATGGCAAGATCGTTATCCCAATCGCAGTTTACTCTTGCGCTTACTAGTAGCAGCAGTCAAGAAGTACCATTCTAGAAAGGTGAGCACGGGTTATGTGTACTTCCCCAAACTTGTAAATGACTTCACTGAGACAGATACTGGACATTATACTGTTAAACAGACTGATTTAAAGCACTGCTGTTTTGTATTGTCAGTACACAAGACATCCTAGCTCTCGTTAAGAAAGCCAACTTACAATTTGAAGGATTCATGTTTTCATTGTTCTGTCCATCAGTAGTACAAAAGGGACCTATGATTCAAAATTGGTCAAAAGCCTTAACTGCTCAAAGTACCACCCTTTGGTATGCAGTATTCCCGCATGACAGTCATCACATGTTTGTCTTAGCTACTCGTCATAGAAAGAGGGCACATGTGTATCCAAAGTTAAATCAGTGGCTAGTCATACGGTTGTCTCCTCAGAAATATCAAGAGTACATGGAGCAGCAATAGTTATTGCAGCTTGCAGTATTCAAAGTCACTAGCAGAAAGTCACACAATACCAATAAATGCAGAGACCTCCTGGGAGCCATTGTAGATGCTCAAAACAGTGCTGATTCCTACTCTTAAGAGTACCCACCATTTGGGGGGGGGGGCATGGAGGAGTAGGAATTATTCCTGCTAGATGTTTGATAATTGACTGTTACTCTGGATAATGGCACCTTGCATTAGTCTTTATTCCCAATATCAATTCGTAAATGAGATCTTTACAAGAGTGGCAGCACTAGGAGTGGTCATGGGCAAAGGGGAACTGGGAAGATCTAGTAGTTTCACAGGAAGTGGTGAATTCCCACACGATAGTGAAATGTACAAAACCGGTCGTTTGGTAGGTAATTTGCAATTGGTAATTTACAATGTTCGGATACATCCCTTTTGGTTTAGCATGAATGCTAGAATTTTTAGGACACATTAGGTGAAATTGGCCAAAAACAGGTGCACACAATTTCGTAGAACTTAATAGAATGGACCTGGCACTGAAGTCATTATAGATAATTAGAAGACCGGATCATAGACAATGGACAATCAAACTAAAATCCATTATATTTAGAAACCGTGAGAAGGAGTGTTTGCCACAGGGGTGGCAGAGGTATTAAAAATGTTACATTGAATTTGCTCAAACGAAAGGTTTAAATTCAATGAAGGACACGGAGGCGAGGATTATGCTTTCTTTTTGTTCGCTTTTATTAAACAGCAGCCATGTAAAACAAACCACTACAAATCCCATGAAGATTTGGAATAAAGTTCATTGAAGTTCAACCAGTCTGGGTGCATGAGTCCCATTATAGTTCAGCATCAGTGTCCTTTTCTCCTCTTTCTTCGAGTGACGAAAAGCTGGATAGTTAACCATTTAATCCTGCTTGCACAAATCATTTCCTGTAAGAGGACAGCGTTAAACACATTCTGGAAAATGTTAACCATCATGCATAACATAGCATAAGCTGATTCGTCCCAAAGCCAGAACAATATAATCAGAGATGAACTCTATTGACATTACAATTTCACATAAAATCGAAATAAATTACTTGCGTTCATTACGAAGCAGCATCCGTAACCGGGGCAGGGGTACAGTCATTCCACAACCCCGGGAGGGATAATCCTCGCCTCTGTGTCCTTAATAGAATTGAAACTTTCCGTTATGAAAGCTAGGAAATTTCATATTCCATGTCAGGACCGGAAGTGAGGATTATGCTAGTTTAAAGCTTATCCACCAGTAAGGATGCCATGTTATGAAGTGGCTTAAAATAAAAACCCTTAAACAGTCTGATGACCAGTCTGCAGCATTCATGATGTCCTCTAAGCAAGCTCCCAAGGAGAAAGCTTTAGATGCCATAGCCCTTCTGGTGGAATGGGCTCCAAATGCCTGCCCCTTGCATGGCCCATCTGACCCCTCTAGCGATGGTAGGGGAAGAAACCACCCAATGAGGCTTTGTGAGAGCAATAAGAAGTTGCCGCTCCCCATGGGGACAGAGATCCTCTTTCATAGACTCATATGCCTCAATGTATCTCACTATGCATAACTTGGGGGAATGTGGAAAAGCTGGGTACGAGATCACTCTTGAATTAGTTTTTTTTTTTTTCTCCTCAAAATAAACTCTTCTGGTCCCCCTTTTTAATTGAGGACTGTGCATTGTCCCGTGAATTAAATGTGGCGACTAACTTGCTGAGCTACTTGATAAAAGGCGCACCAAATAGGCCGCCTTGTGCCACGGGCCTGGCTTTGGATGTGGCTAGGTCCCCTAGTTTGGGGTCATTCTCAAGAGGGACCTTCTAGGTTCTCGGATAGGGTGCACTTTACAATGGCAGGGACTATTGGCGACCTCTGCGGCAATCTTGACAGGCCTTTGGGGTGAATCAGTGAGCCGGAGGCCTTTGCGTCCTCAGCTATGTCAAATATTTGTGTCAGCTGGCCTGACACATCTAAAAATTTACCCTGGCAGGACCGATCTATTCCCTTTTTAGGGTCGCACATATACTTGGCGAGGAAGGTCTCAAGGTGTGTGGGTCTATTTCGCGTGTAAGGGCCGCTTTGTCTGGCAGGATGTGGGGTTGCGGACTTCTTTGTCCATGGATTTTCGTAATCTCTTTTTGGCAGGGACCAAATCAGTAGGTGGGTGTAGGAGGTCATCTGGGTTATGAAACCCAGACTGGGCCTATCTCCGTCAGACAGCATAGGGCCTGAATGGGGGCCTCGGGCCTATCTGGCTCCATGTCTCCTTCAGAGACCGGGGAATCATCACCGTCTGGTTTTTTTTGGGGGGGGGAGAAGGGGGGGGGAAGAGAGGAGTCTAGGTCTGGGACCAGAAAGAGAGAGAGGGGGGGGGATAGGAGTCTAGGTCCGGGACCGGAAAGAGGGAGGGGGGGGTTGTTTAAGGTTTGATGGACCTGCTGGCTCCAACGGGTTGTGGTCTAAGAAGGCACGCTTAAGATGGGCAAAGGTGTCCAAATCTATGCCCACACACTTCTTACCAGCAGGCTGGAGCGTCTCCGGGTCTGCCCAAAGGCTGGGAGGGGGGTGGGGAGGAGAGTCCCCTTGGGGTTTTGCCCTCAGATTGAGCGGTCTAGGGCACTGTGCTACCAGGGTCATTCATTTATGTTTGAGAGTTGCTATGGCCTCCTAGACTGATCTGTTGATTGAGTCCATGGCTTTGCAGAAGTCTTATTCGATGGGGAGGTAAGTAACCGCCTCCTCGGTATAGGAGTCATGGATCTCCTGCATATTGAGGCCCTATATTGTCTAAGTAACACCAGTAACACAAATCTGATCGTAATCTCTTCAGGAATATGATCGGACTGACTGGCGGCCTGTCTGAGTCTCCAGGGAGACGTGCGGGCGCCCCCAGCAGTTGGCAGAATGCACTGCACAGCTCAGACCTGTCTTTGGAAAAACTTGCACTCCGTGTAGAAGTGAGCGCGCTTCTGCGGGTACTGCTAACTACCCTGTAAGGGAAAAATCATTGGCATACGAGTGTACATCCAATATTAAAGAATTGGCCAAGGGCCTTCCCTTAACTGGCGGCTGCGAGGAGCAGCGAAGAAAGAGGACAGGACACTGATATGGGACTATAATTGAACTCATGCACCCTGATTGGTTGAACTTCAATTAACTCCAATTAACTTTATCCCAAATGCTCCTGTGATTTGTAGTTTTGTTGATGTTTTACATGGCTACTATTTAATAAAAGCAAAGAAAATAAAGCATAATCCTCGCTTCCGGTCCTGACATAGAATTTTGGCTTCAACAATACGGGCATCAGGCAATTATACTCAGTGCCAATGCACCATATAGAAAATATAAGATGTTAAAACACTTTACAGATACAGTTATTGAGCAATAACGTGTTCAAATCGGTCTACTTGTTGGCATCGTTTACAATTTCTTAACCAGAATGAGTATATTTTACGAACGAGGTGATTTTCATATTTACGTGAACGTCCCAACAGTCTGAAGAATGAAGATGAAGAGGGCATCATTAAAATAGTTTATTTAAAAAATAAAGTTTATCAGGCAACAGAATTCAGGATTCAGGGGAGATCTATTATATTGAAACAAAAATATAACTGTTGGAAATAGATGCAACATAGTTTCATATTATACTTGTACAGCACGTGCAGTGGTGTCCAAAACCACAACCATAGTTGGTGCAAATTATTTATTGACGATTATCTCCAGTTGGCACTTCCCAGTATGGTCATTGCTATTCAGGTGAAAACAAATTAATTCATACATGGTATGGGTACATTTGACATATAACATTGGTGTGCCAACGAGGCACAATATCATGAGCGGCTGTGTGCCCCTCAATATCTTTCCAGTCAGGTCTTCCACCAGTCTACTGTCATTCATAGTGTATATCAGACAAACCTATGCAGTGGAAACTTCTCTGTATTTTTCAGTAAGGGTACCTCCTAGCCACTCCATTTGATGTGTTCGCCAGACAGAATTTATGACAGAGTGGCCCTTTTCAATTTGCTTCTGTATTGAAAAGGGGCTATTTCAGATTATACAGGTTGGGCATTAGGAAGTTGGTGGTTGTCACAGATTTATTTCCCAGTGCTCTTACTTAGCTGTGTAATTGTGTGGCAGTACCACACCATATAAACTTCCCATTGATGATCCCCCATTGATGCCATCTATCGCTACTATTTTTGTCTGTCTTGTGCAGCATCGCAGGAGTCACATATGCAATATGGTAAATATGAATTTGAGAATGATTGTGTTCAAATCACTGTGTATAACACACCATGCACTGTATGGAGTGGAGTAGGAGCAACATTCGTACAACAAATTGAAACCCACTGGCACAGACAAAGCCTCCAATCCAGCTCTACAGTCACAATTGCCACTATTCAACAAAACCAAACTTTGAAGGAGCTTTTCTTCAGTCCAAGCTGAGCTGTTGAACTCCCGACCCAGATGATAAAATTAGAGAGCCACCTTTCTTTTCTGAGGCATGTATAAACGTGGCTTATTGAATGTTTGGGCCCAGAGTGATAGCACTCACGTTCATTCTACACCTACTCAATTCTCTAACCGAATGTGCAGGTGCACGTTTAATAACTTTTGACAGAGTATCATGATGCCACTTACGTGGCAGTTGCTCGCTACACAAATGGTAGATGACATACACTATCATGATAGGCCCCTATGCCTCTTGGACCTTACACAATGTAGGTGTCTTGACCTCGCAGAGCAAAACCCTTTATATCTTGACAACCTGTTTCACATATCGTGATTTCACACCAGACATGAAGAGGAATGAAGGCACTGTAGTGAGGTGTATACTTCTGAGGATTTCAGGTTGGCCCGAGTTTTCATGAATATTCCACCAAAGCAATGACTGCGAAGATGGCCTTGCAAAGATCTGTCTCCATCATAAACATTTGTAGAGTAGCAATATTGGCTACTCCGCATGGTTTTTGCAAGCATTGCTCTCAGAACACGTTCTAGAAGATGAGTGCCTTTTGGCAGGGACGTTTTACACAATTTCTTGCTCAAACTTTCTTTGGGCAGATACTGACTTCCTCCTTGTGTTTATGCTTAGTTGTCCATTTTCCCAACTAGTTTAGGAGTGAGTGAATGACAAAGTAAGGAAAAATTGCTTTCATGAGGTGTTATACTTTCAGTCCTTCCTCTTCCTCCTTTTCAACCACTCAAACATCACCTCATTCAGACCACACTGTGCTGTAAACTTGTATATCAAACGTGTAGAAGCGTAGTGTGGCAATTAGCGAGGCACTTAGTGACTAAGCTCATAGAAACTGTAGGATGCTCTTGTATGGTGTGCTCAAATTCTTTAAATTGACCTCATTTTTCTGACCGGTCTTCTTTCTAGTCCTGCCTGTGGTGAAACACAAAATGCCCTAGCTACAGAGTGCAATCCTATATTTCTCAGAGTTTATAGTAGTTACTAGTGTCTCTCTGCAGGAAAGTGGGTTTCTGTTGCAGTAACCCCCCTCTTCCCCCACGCACACTTTTTGCCAGATTTCTGATACACTTTGACTGAGTGTGCCCTGGGTCACTGCCAATCAGGTTCCCAGGGCCCGTGTTCATTCCCAAAACTGTACCTTAGTTTTCACAATTGGCACACCTCGTGCCCACATAGAAGTCCCTTGTAAATGGTACCAGTGGTACCAAGGGCCTTGTGACCAGAGAGGGTCTCTAAGGGCTGCAGCATGTATTGTGCCACCCTCGGAGACCCCTCACCAAACACATACACACTGCCATTGCAGACTGTGTTTTTGGTGCAGACAAAACTTGGGAGTCGACATGGCACACATACCTGTGTGCCATGCTCACCAACCGCTACCTGTGGCAAAGGTAAGTCACCATCAAGCAGTCCTCCCAGCCCGAAGGCTGGGTGCACTATACCACAGGTGAGGGCATAGCTGCATGAGCACTATGCCCCTACAGTGTCTGTGCCATTCACAGGCAATGTAAGTGCAGTGGATCCATATTGAGTACATGGGCTTGGGGGTTTGTCGTTACAAACTCCACAGCTGTGTGGTGGCTTTACCGAATGCTAAGGAGCTTGGTATCAAACTCCTCAGCATAATACACCCACACTGATGCCAGTGTTGGATTTATTATAAAATGCACCCAGAGGGCATCTTAGAGATGCCCCCTGAAAAACGACTAAATCCCTTGTGTCCAGCTGACTGGTCTACACCAGCCTGCCACACACACACACATTTCTGACCGCATGAGGTGGGAGCCCTTGTGCTCTCGTATGTCGGGGACAAAAGCTGCTTGGAGTGGAGGTGCTTCACACCTACCCCCAAGCAGGGACAGCATTCAGGGCGGTGAGCCTCAAGGGCTTCCTTCCCTTTGATATGCTAGCCAGGGCCTCTCCAGCCAGTGGAGATGCCCGCCCCCTTGTCTAGGCCCCACTTTTGGCAGCAAGATCTGCAGGAAAAGTGGTCGGGAGAAGTGTCCCCTCTGCCAGGACCACCCCTAAGGTTCTGTGGACTGAGTTGACCCCTCCACCACCCTTAGGAAATCCTCCATCTTGAATGGAAGGATTTGACCCAATCTGGTTAGGGGATGCCCCCTCTGCAAAAGGAGGGTACAGTCAAAGGGTGTAGTCACCCTAAAGGCAAGTAGCCCATTGGCTACCACATGCCAGTCCCTGTAACACCCCTAAATTCAGTATTTAGGGGCTCCCTTGATCCTCCGATTCTTGCAACCCAAGAAGAAAACAGACGAAGACACTGTGCAGCAAAACAAGAAGACACCTACTGCCTTGGCCCCAGCCCTACCGGCCTGTCTCCTGCTTCTCGAGCCTGCGAAGAAGACGGCTGTCCCATAACCAGCGACTTCCAAGAATCCCAGGAAGACTGCCACTTTTCAATAAAGACCAGATCTCCGAGGACAGCGGCCCTGTCCATAAAAACTCCATCTTCACGGATTCTGGATCCCGGCGGATCCGCAATCTCTGCCCACTCTGCACCCGACACCCAGGGCCCGAGTTGGAGTGGATCACCTGTCCTGCGAAGTTTCCACAGTGGTCCTAACCTAGTCTTCATCGGTGGCTGACCTCTCTTGGACCCCACGAAGTCGCCTGTAGCCTCAACACAAAGTGTCTTCCTGACCGCGACTGGCTCCAACCCAGAAGATCCAACACTAAAAGGTACCCCTGCATCCTCACCGCTCTGGTCTTGGGGAGCTCTACTGACGGTGCCTCACTCCCCCTAGCCCTCCAACTTACCTGCCCAGCCGGTGGTCACCTTCAACCAGCCTCCTGTGGTCTGAGCCTGCAGCGTCTTTGTTCAACCGACAACCTCCATTGAACCGCATTGGACGCCCAACGCTGATTTTGCAACCTGCACCGGGCTGCCCCTGTGCCGCTGGTGGTGTAGCTTTGGTGCTGCTTTGTGGACACCCCCATGCTGATATTAACCCCCAGGGCCTGTGCCCTGAAACCACGGGTACTTACCTGCAAACAGTGCCTCATCGTGCTGCCCCCAGCCTCCATTGATTTACATTGGGCCCAGTGACCTCTGCACCTGGCTGCCCCAGTGCCGCTGGTGGTGCAGTACCTACCAGAAACAGAATCTTGCCCGATGTTCGTCAAAACGCCTGAAGATTGAGAGTGTAAGTCAAATACTTACCTGCTAATGCATAACCTTGTTTTCCTCCCATAGGATTGCATTGACAAACTATTGCATACAAGTCTATCTGCTTCTGTGGCAAAGTTCTACTGTTTCTACCAAAGTATTTCTAATACTGTAAAGTATTTTCTACTGCCTTGCAAAACAATTCTTACTGTACTTGGAAAAGTATTACCACTTTTGAAACTGTTACTTATCTGAAACAGAGTTCCTCTTGGTTCTAGAAATTAAAAAACAAAGTAATAACTTTGAATCCAGACCAATTGTTTTGTATACAGTCTGAGTGTGTGCAATCATTTCTTGCCTGAGTTTGTACAATAAGCTTACCACTGCCCTCTGATGAGCCTAACTGCTCGACCACACTACCACAGATAGAGCTTTTAATATTATCTACTCAAGCCTCTGGGGATACCAAAGTAAGGTATAGTGGGCACAGTTTCCTACCCCTTCACAAACTAACCCTCACGCTCAGTTGTTTGTGAAGGGGATCAGATACTGAAAATTGGTGTGAACATCTTCAGTGATTTGAATAAAAATGTTGGGGTGATGCAGGTCACTCAGAGGTGTAGAATTGCAGTAGTAATCACCCCAGGAAACATGGTCTCCCAACTCCCTGGAGCAAGCACCAATGATGAGAAGTCTGGGACACATTAGCCTGTCCGCATCTCTTGCTCCTGTGTAGTGTCTCCTCAACACCACAGAGGTTGGACTTTTGACTGGCTCATTAGAGACTTCTTGGTGTACTTTCAACTGTGTATATTTGAGCCTTATGATTGTGTAAACTGATGCCACAGAAACCCAAAAACTTTTCCTTTGCGAGTAGGTGGCTAGGGTTCTTTTTGTTGCGGTGTGCGTTTTGGACAAGGGCAGCCTAGCCACACTATACTTGCTACTATTTATGTGCCTGTGATCTTAGCAATTCTCAGCTAGTTAGGGAGGATGAGAGAAAGTACTGAGGAGACTGACTCGCCATAAAAATATCTCTTCCAAGATCTCTGTGCCTTTTGATCAAATATGTTCTCCTGAACTAAAATTATTATTTTACAGATGTCACATGCACTGAATATGTTGCATCAGTTCTCTCGCAATGAATTATTTTAAATGTTCAGTCGGTTAATTTTACTCACATTTAAATTGTTTTAGCAATTAAGTAATTGTTCACCTATCCAAACATGTCTAATGGTTCTTTCAAATCCTAATTAGAGATGGGTGTTCCTTCAATTGTGGCTGCTTACGTGCTTATAAGAACCAGTACCTATCTGCTTAAACAATGGAAGTTGAGTAAAATTGATTGATCTGCTTATACCTTGATGCATTGGTGGGACTGAAGCAACTTGTATAGACGTGTGCAAACCACCCTTTTAAGTCTGATGTTACTGTTTGTTTCTAATAGTTACTGCACCTCACACCAACCTCCAATAAAGAACACTGAATTCACCATCTAACCTCTCATCCTTTTACTGTGTTTGTTGATGGAACAGGAAAATCATTACATTCCTTTTGGTTAATTAAAAAAAGAGACCATTTAAACAGATGGTGTATTTTTAGACTTGTAAATGTTTTCCAACACTAATGTGTATGGGAGAAGTAAAACACAATAAAAGTAGTGTTTCAGAGGTATCGTTTGGTGTTTTCAGGTCTTAACATACTATTTTTGTACAGTTTTAAATGTATTTCTAAGGAGTCATTTTAGATAATAGTATTACTGTTGCCATTCATTGTAAATTTAGAAAACCAACATTTATTCCCTTTTTCAGGTAGAAGATGTACTGAAAAAATTTACAGACCTTGACAGACTTAAGGAAAATGCCTGGCAGCAAGTAAACATCCAAGCTAAAAAGGTTAAGGTGAGTTGCATCTTTTGAAAAATACACCTTAAAGATGTGAGCATTTTTGACAAATTTAGACATTTAACAATTACTCTTCCGTGATTTTGTCATAGTATGATTGGTGAAATTGAAATGTGACCATGAAAGTATGAATTTGTTGCTACTCCTGGGCATTAGGGATTTTTATAGGTAAACTGGATTTTGAATCTGGACATTTTAAAATGTTACATTTTGATGTTTTTAGAATGTCTGTAGTTCTGAGGCAGGAGTAACCCCACCTGATACATTCTATATGTGGGCAGATGTTAACTAGCTCAACTCCCCACACCTTGCATGTATATGGTATTTTTGTAGCACAGAAGGCAGCAGAGCACTGTACAGGATCAAAGACTAGCATAGTCATGAGCGATTGGAGAGTTAGCTGAGCGATGGATAATTAATGCATTGTCATGTAGTGCTTATTAAAGAGGCAAGTCTTCAACCATTTCTTAAATTAAAGCAGCACTGGGATGGTCCTGATGGATACAGCAATGTTGTTCCACATGCTGGGTGCATAGATGGAAAAGTGCTGTCTTTTTTTTCCTTTTTATGCTTCTTAGTCTAAGTTCTGATGTACCAAGTCCACCAGAGATGCTGAGCTTGTCTGCAAGATTAACTGGGTTGCCAGTCGTGATGGCTTTGTAAATGATGCCGCTGGTTTTAAAGATGGTGTGGGCCGTCAAGAGGAGCCAATAGTTTTATCAAGATTGGGGTGATCATATTTATTAAGGCCCTGAGGTTTTTTGGTTTCTTTGTTTTTTGCAGTGTGTTCTTGAGGGTGAAGTTAGTGTCCAGGGTAAATCCAGTGACTTTAGAGTAACACTTGATCTATTCTGTAGGTGTTCAGATAATGTAGACCGCTAATACTGTGGGACTGGAATATGGAATGTTATGCTCAACTAATGTTGAGTTTTAATGAATGGCAGGCACCACAGCTATAGAAGAAAAACCTCTATTCTGCACAGTGGAGGATAACAGGACAACACCAAACGATCCTCCCAATGCAGCCTTGTGCCCCAGCATCTGCCTTTCCATCAGTCTTTTCCATTCCAATCTATATCATGACAGTCCACAATCCCAACACAGTATGTTGGGCAACTAACACGCACGCACTCTCCCTCGCACTCTCCCTCGCACTCTCCCTCGCACTCTCCCTCGCACTCTCCCTCGCACTCTCCCTCGCACTCTCCCTCGCACTCTCCCTCGCACTCTCCCTCGCACTCTCCCTCGCACTCTCCCTCGCACTCTCCCTCGCACTCTCCCTCGCACTCTCCCTCGCACTCTCCCTCGCACTCTCCCTCTCGCACTCGCTCTCTCGCACTCGCTCTCTCGCTCTCGCTCTCTCGCTCTCTCTCTCTCGCACTCTCGCACTCTCTCGCACTCGCTCTCTCTCGCACTCGCTCTCTCGCACTCTCGCACTCTCGCACTCTCGCTCTCTCTCGCACTCTCGCACTCGCTCTCTCGCACTCGCTCTCTCGCACTCTCTCTCTCTCTCGCACTCTCGCACTCGCTCTCTCGCACTCGCTCTCTCGCACTCTCTCTCGCACTCTCTCTCTCGCACTCTCTCTCTCGCACTCTCGCTCTCTCTCGCACTCTCTCTCTCTCGCACTCTCTCTCTCGCACTCTCTCTCTCGCACTCTCTCTCTCGCACTCTCTCTCTCGCACTCTCTCTCTCGCACTCTCTCTCTCGCACTCTCTCTCTCGCACTCTCTCTCTCGCACTCTCTCTCTCTCGCACTCTCTCTCTCGCACTCTCTCTCTCGCACTCTCTCTCTCTCGCACTCTCTCTCTCTCGCACTCTCTCTCTCTCGCACTCTCTCTCTCTCGCGCTCTCTCTCTCGCGCTCTCTCTCGCTCTCTCTCTCTCGCACTCTCTCTCTCTCGCACTCGCTCTCTCTCGCACTCGCTCTCTCTCGCACTCTCTCTCGCACTCGCTCTCTCTCGCACTCGCTCTCTCTCGCACTCGCTCTCTCTCGCACTCTCTCTCTCTCGCACTCTCTCTCTCGCACTCTCTCTCTCTCGCACTCTCTCTCTCTCGCACTCTCTCTCTCTCGCACTCTCTCTCTCTCGCACTCTCTCTCTCTCGCACTCGCTCTCTCTCGCACTCGCTCTCTCTCGCACTCGCTCTCTCTCGCACTCGCTCTCTCGCACTCTCTCTCTCGCACTCGCTCTCTCTCGCACTCTCTCTCTCTCGCACTCTCTCGCACTCTCTCTCTCTCGCACTCTCTCTCTCTCGCACTCTCTCACTCTCTCTCACTCTCTCTCTCGCACTCTCTCTCGCACTCTCTCTCGCACTCTCTCTCTCGCACTCTCTCTCTCTCGCACTCTCTCTCTCTCGCACTCTCTCTCTCTCGCACTCTCTCTCTCGCACTCTCTCTCGCACTCTCTCTCGCACTCTCTCTCTCTCGCACTCTCTCTCTCGCACTCTCTCTCTCTCGCACTCTCTCTCTCTCGCACTCTCTCTCTCTCGCACTCTCTCTCTCTCGCACTCTCTCTCTCTCGCACTCTCTCTCTCTCGCACTCTCTCTCTCTCGCACTCTCTCTCTCTCGCACTCTCTCTCTCGCACTCTCTCTCTCGCACTCTCTCTCTCTCGCACTCTCTCTCTCTCACACTCTCTCTCTCTCTCTCTCGCACTCGCACTCTCTCGCACTCTCTCTCTCTCTCTCTCGCACTCTCTCTCGCACTCTCTCTCGCACTCTCTCTCGCACTCTCTCTCGCACTCTCTCTCTCTCTCGCACTCTCTCTCTCTCGCACTCTCTCTCTCTCGCACTCTCTCTCTCTCGCACTCAGTGTTTCAAAACTAAATTCCTGGAAAGGGATGTTAGAAAAAGAATGAACCAGGGTAAACACTAACTCCACCCAAACCTGGAATGTAAAAAACATAAGACACGATCATGATCGAACGAGAATGAATAAATCTACTAACCTACATCATGCTTAAAGAATACATATAAATAACATCATAAAGATAGTAACCTACATTGAAAACAGAAAATATCTACTAACATGGCTTTCTCATTCAAGTGGATGGACTAATTTCTCTCCTGGAAGGTGATTCCAAACATTGAGATTCACCAAGCCTTTTCAATTCACAATCCCTCACGTTTTTCATGGTCCTAATGAAACCATTTGCCTGGGGCAAGTAAAAAGACATTCTTAAATGTTTAACCACCATCTCTCTCAAACTCTTGCATAACTAAGGATGTGAATTGCACTCCCAATATCAGAGATAGTATTAGGAACGCCTTCTCCATCAAATTAATCTTTAAGAAAATCAAGCCCAGTTTGGGTGCTTACAGCACTGACGCAACCAAGTGAAATCCATTTAGAAGTATAATCGCAAACCTTCCAAAGTGCAGTAGACTAAACGGTCCAACAATATCCAATACCAAGTTACTCCATGGCCTTCCCGGGACATCTACGGGTGACATGAAGCTCTCCTGGCTTTCTCAAAATCAGCACATTGTATACCATTTCTTACCACCAACTCTTCCATATGATCCATTTGAGGCTGCCAGTAACTTGCTTGCTCCCATGATGCACAAGTTTCCTTTATCCTATGTCTGGGGTCTTTACAGATAGCAGAGACAATCAGCTGTCTGATTAAGTCAAAGCTAAGTATACTATATGAAAGAAATTCTCTGACCTTTGTCCATTGATCCATGAAGTGTCTGTCACTCCCTTTGCTGTAAACTAAAATCACCAATGACCTATGGTCTGTCCCTACTACAAACTGCAACCCCCATAAATAGAATTTTAAATGCTGTATTCCCCAAGTGCACTCAATTGTCTATCTTTCTACTGCAGAGTAATTCTCCTATCTTCACTGTCCTAGAGATGAAAGCCACCACTTTTTTCACTATTGTCCTCTGCGACAACCACACCCAAACCTTTTAAACTCTCATCCATTCTCAAAATGATCTTTTTAAATGCGTCAAAATGACCCAACGTGGGTAACTACCCAATGCACAATTTAACTTTGAAAGCACACTTCAACATAAGTTTTTCTCCTTTTCTTAAGAACTGCCTATTGGCAAACACTACACTAACTTGCATTGCTCCCTTTTCAGAGACAGACCATTACCTTGTAACCTTTCTACCAGTTTGAAAAATACTGTATCATGATCTTCTCTGTTCCAAAGACTAAAATGTCAGCTTAAAACTCTTGCGCTTGGGTAATACCTTCAACAATACATGTTGAAAACATGCTTCAGCCGATACCCATTTGGTTTGGCATGTCCAAAAGATATGCTCCCAAAGGTGTACACATGAAGTCAAGTGTCTGAATTTTTTGCCCAGTATTACGTGAAATGCAATAGAAATATCAATCACACTAAACACCTGCACATCCTGCAGCAATTACTCCTCCACAATGTTGGGCAGTAGTAACCTATCTATCCTTGCTTTTGATAAGGTCATTGCACATCCTGATATTTTTCCACTATGAGTGCCAAAACAACTTGGATGAGCCACTTTAAGATCCAGTTTTCCGGTAACACCTGCTTCTAGTAATCCTTGGAGTTCGTTCCTTAATGGACCGAACAAGAACTGAGGAAACTTGTGAAAGTAGTGCACTACAGACCTTGCCCCTTCCTTGACTATTATTTGGTGTTTGAACCCCTTTAATTGTTGCGCTTCATCTTTAAAAACTTTAGCAAATTTAATGATTGTCCTAATCCTCACCCAATCTGCTTATCAATGCTTGCTCTGGTGTGTTAGGATTGCGCATGATCCCCAAATCCCTCGGGTGTCTACACCCCAGTAAACAATCTTCTTTCTTGGCGACACAAATGTTACACCATGTTAATCTTTCTTTAAAAAATGGATCATCATAAGTACGCATCCCATTCAATCAAATTCATAGTGGCACCCCCATACCCAAATGGTCAGTAATGGATTCCAGTATCTCTATACAATCTTTGCCACAAACCCCCTTCCAGATAGTCACCTACCAAGGTATACTGTGAACCAGAATCTGCAAGTTTAGTTATCTTCTCTCTCTACCCTGCCATCCTTTATTAAAATTATACTCTGGCATGATCAATTTTCCGGTATCGCATTCACGGTCATTCAGTTTCCGTAACACTCAACCATATTATTCATACCACTTTGAGCCTCTTTAATTTGACGAGTAAATTTTTCTTCTTTGCCAACTTCTAATTAACTTTTACACACCCTTGCAAAATGACCCATCCTGCCGCATTTCTAACATGTAGAATGTTTTACATAACAATTACGACTGTTTGCAATGTGTTTGCTGCTGCAATGATAACATTTAATTTGACTGTAATCGTGACTCACTAAGGGCTGTCACTGATCCCTTAATTTTTTAGGCACTGCCACTCTAGCCTAATTTCTTTCAAACAATTTGTTGTATGTTCCTCTCGTTCGATGACTGCAATTTCTTCTGTCCAATTGGGGTTCTTGGCCAAGAACTTCTTTTGAATCCTGACCTTGTTGTTACACCATACAAACAATTGGTCCCCCTCCATCTATACTTATTTTTTCGAGGCTCTCAAATATTTCTGCCTTCTCCTCCAAGGTTGTGAAGCAGAACACTTCGTTTCTTAGATGTAGAAAACATTTCCCCTCCTATTGCCACCACATAGGAGTGTAAAAGGTTCTTCCATCTTGCCCACAGTTAAGGGATACTTTCTGGCTTTTTTGCCAGATCGTCCGTCCTTATTTAAGCCACCACTTGTGATGCGATTTCTGAAAAGGCTCCAACATGGATTCACGCTGCAAAACCTTTTTCTGGATTCACATGCTGTGCATTATTCCGCCATCTAGTGGTTGGGTCCGGAATAGTCCCTGTTTGTGTTTTTTTTGTTTTTTTGTTTTCGCTGTCGACCACCATTTGGTGCCAGGTACGTCCCCTGTGTGACGTCAGACGGCGCCCTGGAGGTCGTTGCGCGTGGTAGCCATCTTCAGATTCTTTTTTCCGCCGTTGGGTCTGGAAGCAAGACCGGAAGCGCCAAAGTTTTTTTCATGATCCCCGAAAAAAGAAGAAAGCCGAAAAAAGTTCCAGTGAACTACACCGAACATCGACGCAACCGGAGATAAGAACAGGACTCCGGGATCGGCACGGAAGACCTCTAAGGTCGACAAATGGCGAGGTAGGGGCTTTGGAAAATGCTCCTTTCAAGTTCGGCCCAGAGTGCCACCACAAGTTCGCACAACAGGATCCACACGACGAGTGCAACCTCTGCCTACCTAAGGACAAGGACAAGGACTGTGAGGCCTGCGTGACGTTCCTGCTGAAAACACTCAGGACTCGTCGCAAGCAGAGAGGCCCACTAAACCACCATGTCTCAAACATCGAAGAAGACTTCTCTTAAGGACCTGGGCCTGTCCAGTGATGACAAGGACCAGGGAATGCCAGCAGAGTCGACACACGAGGGATCGGACGTCGAAATTCTGGAAGGAGACTCCGAGAAACCACGTGCCCCCAAGAAGGCGAGCAACACAGGGAGGAAGACGGATAAGGTAAGACACTATACACATCCGTCAGAACTGAAGGGCCACGAAGGAAAGGCGCAACCCAAGGCAGCCCTGACGCCGAATAAAAAGGCGATCGAAGGTCAGTCGCGATCTAAAGAACCCCACGGAACCCTACCAAGGGATACCAAAGAGGAAAAATCGCATAAGACGCCAAAAATGAGGGTCGAACACGAACCCCCGAAGGGAAGCGCGACACCGTCGAAGGACGCAAGCGCGAGCAAGAAAAGAAAGTCTCCGGTATCTGACGCAAAGAGAAGACTCTAGGTCGAAAAGAAGAGAAAACTACTCGAGGTCAAGATGGCGACGCTCCTCCAGAAGAAAAAGGAGTTTGACACGTCACTTAAAGACTTACGGATTCCGAAAGTCCCGGTCACCGAACTGGGAAACAACGCCGAAGGAGAAGAGGACATCCTCGAATCTCCTCCAACCCCCGAACCTCGCGAAGAAGATCCCGAGGACTACAGAGACGCTCCAGAAGAGGAGGAAGCCTCCGAAAATTTGGACACATGTAATGACCTCGACACCGAAAGTCCCTAAGAGGAGATATGCTGCTATTCGTCAAGGCATCACCACCAGATGATATAGCTGGTTAAAAGAGCAGCAGACCCTTTCGGGGTACCCCTCGAGGAGGAAAAATGAGACACTTGTTTCCTGCTGAAAACACTGGCCCCTGCCAACAAGGGAACACCGTACTTGCCAATGCTACCAAGCATCCTAGACCCAGGCAAGGAAGCCTTTAAGGAACCAGCCTCAAGCAAGGGGGGTGACACCAAGGGTCGAGAAAAAGTACAAGGCCTCCTCCAAGGACCCTAAATATATTCAGGGCAACACTGTGCCTGACTCCATCATCGTCACCACGGCCAGAAGAAGAGCTAATGCACTCTCTAACACTGGACCCCCACCAGAAAAAGAAAGTAAGAGAATGGATATGGTGGGAAGAAAAATGGAGAAAGAAGCAGCGACACAATGGCGCATTGCTAACTCCAAAGCCCTCCTGAACAGATACGGACACGAGCAGTGGGACGACCTAGAGGAGCTCATCAACAATCTTCCTGAGGAGGACAAAAAGAGAGGAAAATCTATTGTCCAAGAAGGTAGAAACATCACTGACACATGCCTTAAATCTGCACTAGTTGCAGCAGACCCTGCCAGCAGGCAAATGTGCACAGGCACAACCCTAAGAAGACCTGCTTGGCTTAGGATCTCAGGGTTCAAACAGGATGTACAAACCTCCATCAACAGACCCTTCACAGGGGACGCACTGTTTGGGAAGGAGGTAGACTAATCCCTCCAACAAATCAAGAAGGACAACGAAACAGCCAGAGCGATAGGAGCCCTGCAGCAAAGAGGTACCTTCAAAAGAGGTGGGTTCAACAACAGAAAACCCACAGGAAGAGGTGCATTTGGCCAAGGACAGCAAATGTCACAACAGCAACCAGGCCAAGGGAACGGTCAACAAACAGGCCAACAATCAGGATACCAAGGTTGGCAGCAACAACCCAAGCAGCCCTTTCGAGGAAGAGGCAGGGGCAGAGGAAACTGCTCAAATTGACTCCCAAATACAAGAGGACCCACAGCAAACACCAGTGGGGGGGAAAGAATATCACAATTCTTCAAACAGTGGCAAAAAAATCACAACAGACAATTGAATATTAAATCTGGTGAAATACGGGTATTCCATGGAACTAACAAAGACACCACCTGAAAACCCACCAAAAACAAAACGTTTCTTAAAACAAGAACTCCTACAGTTAAATTTGGGAATAAAGGAACTACTGCAAAAACAAGCAATAGAATTAGTACCAAAACAGGAGGTTTTCAGAGGAAACTATTCACCATACTTCCTAGTTCCCAAACGGGACCTATCATTAAGGCCAATCCTGGACCTAAGGTTCATAAACAAGTTCATCTTAACACAACACTTCAAAATGGCTACGCTACAAGAAATAATCCCCCAAATCCAAAGGGAAGATTACATGGCAACAATAGACCTCAAAGACTCCTACTTACACATTCCTATGAACGAAAAACACAGAAAATACCTACGGTTCCTACACAGGGGAACGCGCTATCAATTCAAGGTACTCCTTTTCGGAATTAAGTCAGCACCAAGGGTTTTCACCAAGTGCCTAGCCGCAGTGGCGGCACACCTAAGAAGAGAAGGGATACACGTTTACCCCTACCTGGACGACTGACTCATAAGGGCAAACACAACAGAAATACCTCAAGCACATTCAAACAGCTATACACACGCTGCAAGATCTAGGTTTCTCTATAAACCACAAGAAATCATCCACAAAGCCAAAAAGAGAAGACTTTCCTAGGCGCAAGGCTAAACTCAAACGCGCGGGCGTACCTGACACAGAAGAGAATACAGGCAATAAAGCAAGATTCACTCTACCCACAAGGGTCTGTCTCTGATCGTGAGGAGGGTCATGAAACTTATGTGCATGATGGCATCATGCATACCACTCATCCCTCATGCCCGCCTACACATGCACCCGTTTCAAGAATGGCTGACCAACAACTGGTCCCAAGCCACAGGGAGTTGGGAGGATCTAGTGGTTGTTACGCACAGGCTGCAAGCAGAAATAAATTAGTGGGCACCCAACAACATAGCACAAGGCAGACCTTTCAGGACCCCAACTCCTGTGACAATCACTACAGACTCATCCCTCAGCGGATGGGGAGCGCACCTCAAACAGCTGAAAGTGCGTGGTCAATGGAACAAACAGGATTCCATAAAACAGCACCTACTTAGAAATGAAAACTGTGTTCCTAGCACTGAAAGCGTTCCAGAAACACATTCAGGGGAAAACTGTGTTGATCCAAACAGACAACACCATAACAATGTTCTACCTCAACAAACTGGGAGGTACAAAATCATTCCCACTGAGCAAGCTAGCACAGGCAATCGGGCAATGGGCAGTATCCCTAGCGATCAATTTGCAAACAGTACATCTACCAGAGTACACAACACGACAGCAGATCAGCTGCGCAGACAGAACTGTTCCCACGAATGGGAGCTGAACCACAAAACAGTACAATACATCTTCAATCTCTGGGGAACACCAGTGATGGACCTGTTTGCAACAATACAGAACACGAAAGGCCAGTTCTTTGCCTTGAGGTTTCCACACCACCTGTCGAGGGAATGCCCTGTTACTAAACTGGTCAGGGACATTTGCATACGCTTTTCCTCCAATACCCCTAATCCAAAGAGTGCTAGAAAGGACAAGACAACCAGGAAAAAACCTAATTCTCATTGCCCCGCAATGGCCAAGACAGACATGGTACTCAAGCCTGTTAGAACTGTCCAGGGGAAGGATTATCAAGATCAAATCATACAAAGACCTATTAACAATGCAACAGGGCCAGATCTTCCACCCGGAGCCAAAGACGCTACAACTAGCGACCTGGCACCTGAATACGTAGTTTAGCCACCTCAACCTGCCTCAACGAACAATGGAAATCCTAAAGCATGCAAGAAGGCAAACTACAAAGAAATGCTATGCCGCAAAATGTAAGCGATACACCTCCTGGTGCACAGCTAATAACCACATAAATTCGATCACCACACAAGAAAGTGATCACCTAACTCCTCTCCTAGACAGCCACCAACTACTCGAGCATAAAAGCGCACCTCGCTGCTATCGTAACATACACCAGGGGAAGAGCATGCAAAAGCTTCTTCACAAGACCGGTCATAAAACGATTCCTAGAAGGATCAAAAATAATTGCTCCCCCTAGAACAGCACCAGTGCCCATGTGGAGTCTAAATACAGTGCTCACGCAACTAATGACAAAACCATTTGAGCCCATGCATAAGGCAGAACTCAAACACCTCGCCTTAAAGACAGCCTTTCTCATTGCCATAACATCCTTACGGAGAGTAAGCGAGTTACAAGCATTAACCATACAGGAACCATACATGCAAATACACAAGGACAAGGTAATTTTAACAACAAACCCACAGTTCCTGCCTAAAGTGGTATCCAAATACCACTTAGACCAAAATATCCTCCTCCCGGTCTTCTTCAAAAACCCAAAAACGAAGGGAGAAAGAAGCCTCCATACCCTGGATGTAATGAGGGTACTACTTACAAAGAACTGAACAAACACAAAAATCCAAACAGTTGTTTGTGGTTTACGCACACACACCAACACAGGATCGCCTGTCACAAAGGCAACAATCTCAAGATGGATAGTCCAAGCTATCCAAATATGCCATGCAACCGCTAATAAGGAATTAACCACACCGCCAACAGCTCACTCCACAAGAAAGAAGGGAGCAACCCTGGCATTTATGGCCAATGTGCCCATAGACACATGTGCAGCAGCTACATGGCCATCACCACACACGTTCACAAAGCATTACTGTGTGGACATACAAATGAATAAGGAAGCACAAATAGGACAGAAAGTACTCCAACACGTGTTCGCAAAGTCTTCCTCGTACCACAGCCTCCCCAAGATGGGAGAAACCGCTACATAATCTGATGCACAGCATGTGAATCCAGAAAAGGATTCACGCTGCAAAACAAAATATTTACTCGCCAGTAGGAGTAGTTTTGCAGCTTGAAGAATTTTCTGGATTCACATGCGACCCACCCGACCTCCCCTGTGAGGAAAACAAACAGGTGGGGAATACATTTACAGTAATTATCTAAACCATCGACAGGACTTCTAACTAAGAACACAAACAGAAAAAAAGAATCCGAAGATGGCTACCACGCGCAACGACCTCCGGGGTGCCATCTGACGTCACACAAGGGACGTACCTGGCACCAAATGGTGGACGACAGTGAGCAAAACAAGGAAAGAAGAAAAAAAAACGAGGACTATTCCGGACCCAATCACTAGATGGCGGAATAATGCACAGCATGTGAATCCAGAAAATTCTTCAAGCTGCAAAACTACTCCTACTGGTAAGTAACCATTTCGTTTCCCCCTCCTACTTTTGTGGTGCTGCAGTGGGATCTTAGTCTGGTCCTTACTTATTTGATGTGCGCTGCGTTCAAACTGCTTCACAGCTGCCCCTTACGGCTCCTTAGCATTAAGACGGTTTCTCGTCTCATCTAGGCATGCATGAATTAATTAATTGAGTAGGTATTTATTGAGCATATGGCTACTCAGAAGAGGTTCCCTCCACTATTCGGAGTGCAAAGAGAAAATGGTGCGCTGGAAGATTAGAGAGCAAAGAGCCAGGTCTTGAGTTTTTTTCTAAAAGGACCCTCCCCTTCAATTTGACACACTTCTGCTGGAAGCTTGTTCTATGTTTATTGTCCATGGAGGAAAAAGGATCTGCCCCCTGATTTAGTGAGGCGGACCCTAGGAACTGTGGCCAAATGGCTGCACAAAGAGTGCAAGTTTTTCTTGGGGTTGTAACGGAGTATCCTGGAGGACCGATAACCTGGACCGGTGAGGTTCAACGCTCTGTGCATTAGAAGTGTTTTGAATAAGATATGCAGAAAGAAATGAGCCCGTCTTGGGAGATTGAGCACCAGACGAGAAGCTGCATTTTGGACACTTTGCAATTTCTTCACCAAGATTTGTGGGAGGCCTGCATAAAGGACAATGGCGTAATCCAGCCTGGACATAATCAAGGCCAGGATCACTGTTATCCTCCCAGGCGAGGAAATGCAGGCATTCTTTTGCCGTACGCAAAAGGCGAAACGCGTGCCAACTACTGTTAATGTTGGTTGTGCAAGGTCATGTGTTTATCGATCTTAACTCTCTTGTTTCAAACCACACCAACAAGCATGTTGGGCGGAGTCGCCTCATCTAGCCAATCTACTTGCAGGTTTAAGTTGAAATTTTGCAGCGTGAATCTTTCTGGATTCACTATGCTGTGCATTATTCCGCCATCTTGTGGTTTGGTCCGGAATTGTAGTATTTCTTCTTTTTTTTTTTTTTCCTTCGTGGCCCAGGTGGGCGGCAACGTCCCACCATTTGGTGTTTTTCGTGATGTCGACACGCTTCCTGCGGAAGCTTCCACCTTTGGTCGCCATCTTCAGATTCTTTTTTCCGCTGTTGGGTCTGGATCGTCGCCGAAGAGTTCCAGAAGTTTGGAAGAGGAATCAAGGCAAATAGAAGAAAACCGCCGAAAATCAGTTTGAAGTACACCGGGCTACGGGTCAAGTAGCCGGGACGATGAGGGAGAAGGTTTACGACCGAGATCTCGACGTCCTACAGAGAATGCGCTCGCAGGGGGCTCCCTGAGCGCGGGTATGGACAAGACACCGTTCAAGTTTTGCATCAACTGCCACCACAAGTACGCCCAGAAGGACCAGCATCCAGTCTGCAACCTCTGCTTGCCGCTCGACCACAGCAGCGAGGACTGCAACGCGTGCTCGGCGTTTACACCCAAGACCCTCAAGGTGAGGGAGAGGCAGAGAAGGGCGAACCACAACATGCAGGGGCAAGGACCACCCCCATCGCTCCGAGACCTGGGCCTCTCGTGGAGAGGAGGACAACATCGCCGGAGGACTGCAGTCGTCTAGGTCCAAAAGAAAACGTCGAAGGAGGTAAGGGAGTCGTCGACCCCTAAACACTCGAGCGACACTCTAAAGGGTGAAGCCAAAGCCCCGAGCGACACTCGTAGAAGTGAAGCTAGGTCCTCGAAGGGAGCATTGCCGCCGAAACATTCGTCGAAGGCAACAGCGACCAAGGACAGTCAGCCGAGCGGATCCTTCGAAAAGGACTCCCAATCGGCAAAAACCCTCGAAAAACCAAAGGTGTCGAAGGTTGCCCCCGAAAAGCACACCTCGGCGCCGAGAAGGGAGGGGCAATCGTCCACGTCGATGGCCCCGAAGAGAGCCGCTCCAGCCCTCGATGCCGAACAGGCACAAGAGATGGAGAGGAAAAAGAGGAGGCTCGAGGCCGAAATGGCAAGCATCCTACAGCGGAAGAAGGATTTCGACCGCAAAATGAGCGAATACTCCATCCTGTCGAGACCCGCGCTCGAAGTCGAAATAGACTACGAAGACGCCGAACCGCCAAAAACGCCCGAACTGGTCAAGGAACAGGGGGACGAAGACTATTACTTCGAGGGAGAAGGCGACGAAGCCCTGCAATCCTACTGGGACTCTATGTCCCCGGAGGCACAAGACCTGGAATGGCAAGACCTCGACGCAGAATCGCTGGAAGAAGGGGTAGACACTTACCCTTCGAGGCCCTCGCCGCCAGACAACATCGGGGTCTACAACACGGTAGTCCTGAAGGCGGCACAAACCTATGGGGTGAAAATGGAAGAAGAGAAGCCCAAGGCATGTTTCCTCCTGGAAACTCTACTGCCTCAACAAACCAGGAGCCTATTCCTTCCCATGCTCCCTAGTGTGCTGGACCAAGGGAGAGATGCCTTCAGGGAACCAGCAGTATGCAGGGCGGTCACTCCAAGAACAGAGAAAAAATACAAACACTCTTCACAAGACCCTGCATACATACAAGGATCAGTGCCAGCTGACTCCATAATTACGGCAACGGCCAGGAAAAGGGCCAATGTGCCCACTAATACCGGACCACCTCCAGACAAGGAGAGTAAGAGGATGGATCTGACAGGGCGAAAGGTGGAGAGAAATGCGGCAATACAGTGGCGTATCGCAAACTCAAACGCACTAATCAACAGGCACGCATACCATCACTGGGACGAAGTGGGGCAACTCCTCAAGCATCTACCAGATGAGTACCAACAAAGGGCAGCTCACCTGGTGGAAGAAGGCAAAAGCATGGCAAACACATGCTTGAAGTCAGCCTTGGATGCTGCTGAAACATCCAGCAGACTAATGATGATAGCAGTGACCGAGAGGAGACACGCATGGCTCAGGATTTCAGGATTCAAGCCAGAGGTGCAGAGTAACATCTTGAATACGCCCTTCAACGGCGAACAACTGTTTGGCACGCCAGTTGATGAAAAGCTGACGCAGCTCAAAAAGGACAACGAGACAGCAAGGTCCATGGGAGCGCTGCAGTTCAGAGGGATGAGAAGAGTGTCACCCACCAGAAGGCCGGGCGGTAGAGGAGGCAACGTGCCTGCCACATCGCACCAAACGTTCCAGCAAGGCTACCAAAGGAACAACCAAGGCCAGCAGCAGCAAGGACAGCAGCAGCAAAACTGGCGGTATCCGCCCCGGGGCCAGTCTTTCAAGGGCGCGGAAACGGACGAGGACAATCTCGTAGAGGAGGCCAACAGCCCACCTCCAAGTGACTTCACCATCAAGCCCACAACCACCCTAGCAACACCTCTGGGTGGGGGCAACAACAAACAGAGGACCAAAAACCTAACGATCCACAGGAAACAGTCCCTAGAATACACAACACTGGTAGGAGGCAGGATAAAGAACTTCCTCAAGCAGTGGAGGAAGGTCACTACAGACAAGTGGATACTAAACATCATACAATACGGATATTGCATAGAACTGGAAAGACAACCCCCAACAAAAAGACCAAGAAACAAGACTCACTCAGCAAAAGAACTCTCGCTCTTGCAGCTGGAGGCCAAGGAACTGCTCAGCAAAAAGGCAATAGAGACAGTACTGCACAACCAAAGGAACAAAGGGGTTTCCTCAACCTACTTCCTCGTGCCAAAGGTGGACGAAACACTACGACTTATCCTAGATCTGAGATTCTTTAAACAAATTCATAAGAACTCAAAGATTCAAAATGACTTCCCTACAGGAGGTAATACCACAAATACAAGAAGGGGATTACATGGCAACAATAGATCTGAAGGACGCGTACTTGCACATCCCCATCAACCACAGGCACAAACGGCTACTACGGTTTGTAATCAACCAGACTCACTACCATTTCATAGTACTAGCATTCGGACTCAAATCCGCACCAAGGGTGTTTACAAAGTGCCTAGCAGCAGTAGCAGCTCCCCTACGAAGGCAAGGAATACACGTATATCCCTACCTCGACGACTGGCTCGTAAAGGAGGGCTCTTACAACAAATGCAAAGAACACATCCAGCAGGTCGTGCAAACACTAAGTCAACTGGGTTTCTCAATTCAGTGGGAGAAATCGTCAACCAACCCAGAGCAGATCAAGATATTCTTCGGGGCCGAGATCAACACCATACAGGCCAAAGTGTTACCCAGCTGGAGGAGAAAATTTGCGATACAAAAGGAAACGTCCTTACCGCAAGGAGCAAGTTCTGACAGTGAGGACGGTGAGCAAGCTAATGGGAATGATGGCTCATGCATCCACCTAGTCCCAAATATCAGGCTACACATGAGACCATTCCAGGAATGGATTCAGCAGCAATGGTCACAGGCAACAGGGAGTTGGGAAGATCTTGTGGTTGTCACACACGCAGTGCATCAGGAAGTGGCGTGGTGGAACAAGGAAAATATATCACAGGGGAAGCCATTCACACAACCAACTCCAACAGTGACAATCACAACAGACGCCTCCCAACTGGGGTGGGGCGCACACACACGAACAAGCTCAGTGTGCGGGGTCTATGGTCGCAGCAAGAGGCGATCAAACACATCAACTACCTGGAGCTCAAAACTGTGTTCCTAGCCTTAAAAGCCTTTCAGAAACAGCTGTACGGAAACAGGGTGGTGTTCCAAACAGACAACACAACCACCATGTTCTACATCAACAAACAAGGAGGAACACAATCAGTGGCACTATCAGGGCTAGCACAGGAGATGTGGAAATGGGCCATCCCGCTAGAAATGGACCTACTGGCAATACATCTCCCGGGGAAGGACAATGTGGAAGCAGACCGACTCAGCAGGCAGGCGTCCGCATCCCACGAGTGGGAGCTCAATCAACAGGAAACAGAGAAGCTATTCCAGAAATGGGGTACACCGCAAATAGACCTATTTGCAACACACCAGAATGCAAAATGCCAACACTATGCATCCAGACAACCAGACCATTGGTCACAAGGGAATGCGCTATGGATAGATTGGTCAAAGACATTTGCATACGCTTTTCCCCAGATACCACTGATACACAGGGTACTCGGCAAATGCAGAATCAGCAACATGACGCTAATACTGATAGCACCCCAGTGGGCCAGGCAGTCCTGGTTCTCACAGATAGTAGAAATGGCACAAGAACCAGCACACAGGTTCCCAAGAAGAAAAGACCTGTTAGCAATGCAGAACGGAAAGGTGCTACACCCAGAACCGGAGAGCCTCAGCCTAGCAGCATGGCTCCTGAAGACTTAGAATTTGCACACCTCAAATTACCACCAAGTACCATGGCAGTACTCTGGGAGACAAGGAGACCTTCCACAAGGAAGTGCTACGTAGCAAAGTGTAAGAGGTTCTCCGAATGGTGCATCAAGGAGAATCTACAACGGAAGATCACAAGGGAATCAACGGTACTAAAATACTTAACGCACCTGCTACAAAGCGGATTAAGCTACACATCCCTGAGGGTGCACTTGGCTGCGGTAGTGGCCTACACAAGAGGAGAGACAGGGAGAAGTTTCTTCACCTCCCAAGTTGTGAAGAGATTTCTGGAAGGGGCGAAAAGAATCGCACCCCCAAAAAGGATGCCAGCGCCTGCATGGAACCTCAACGTAGTGCTCACTCAGTTGATGAAGGCGCCATTTGAACCTATTCACAAAACTACACTGCACATGCTCACGCTAAAGACGGCCTTCTTAGTGGCTATCACGTCACTATGAAGAGTAAGTGAGTTGCAAGCACTGACACTCCAAGAGCCGTACCTGCAAATACACAAGGACAGGATTGTAATGAGCACGGACCCACACTTCATGCCAAAGGTGGTGTCTCGGTTCCACATTAACCAAACAATCCAAATACCAAGTTTTTTCCAAAACCCTTCCACACAAACCGAAAGGGCGCTGAAAACACTAGACGCCAGAAGGGCGGTAATGCACTATATGGAAAGGACAAAGGAGTGCAGGAAAACAAAGCAGTTCTTTGTCTCCTTTGCCAGCAGTTTTCTGGGACGACCAGTCACCAAAAATACCATTGCACGATGGATCGTGCAGACAATTTAACTCTGCCACAAACAGGCAGGACAAATATTACAAGGAGCAGCTCAAGCTCACTCAACAAGGAAGAAGGGAGCAACAATTGCGTTTCTAGCAAACACACCTATCCAAGACATTTGCCAAGCAGCAACATGGTCTTCAGTGCACACGTTCACTAAGCACTACTGTGTGGATATTCAAATGAACAAAGAAGCGCAAGTAGGACAAAAGGTCTTGCAACATATTTTCAGTAACCAATGCTCCTCTTCCACCCAGCCACCGCAATAAGGGAAAAACCGCTACTAAGTCTATGCACAGAATAGTGCATCCAGAAAGATTCACGCTGCAAAACGTATAGTTTCTTACCTGTCGGTGTAGTTTTGCAGCTTGAAGACTTTCTGGATTCACTAGCGATCCCACCCTCCTCCGCCAGAAAGATGAGGCATAAGGACAAAGGAGGCTAAAATTGCATACACAGCTAAAGGGATCAAACAAGCGGACAACAAAACAAGAAAGGAGAAAAAAAGAATCCGAAGATGGCGACCAAAGGTGGGAGCTTCCGCAGGAAGCGCGTCGACGTCACGAAGGACACCAAATGGTGAGACGTCGCCGCCCACCTGGGCCACGAAAAAAAAGAGAAGAAATGCTACAATTCGAGACCCAACCACAAGATGGCGGAATAGTGCACAGCATAGTGAATCCAGAAAGTCTTCAAGCTGCAAAACTACACCGACAGTTAAACTATACGTTATGTCCAAAACTGAGAACCTCCGTCTTATCGGTGTTGCGCTTAAGTTGGTTTAATATACATCCAATGAAAAACTGCTGATAGACTGAGCTTAATAGCATCCGGCACAATTAGCTCGCCGTTCTTGAAGTAGGACAAGCTGTGTCATCAGCATGAGAGATTATCTTTGCCCCGAAAAACTTGACCAATGCCGCAAGCAGGGTCCTGTAAATGTTGATCATCGTGGGGGCTCGGGGCCAAACCCTGTGGCACTCCTACTGAGACACCTCGCTGCCTGATGAATAAGGGACCAGTCAGACTTCCTGACCTATCTTTGAGGAAAGATTTATTCCAATTCCATGCAGTACCTCTAATGCCTATATCTGTGTAAAAGTAGTTGACGGATCTAGCAATACCAGGATTGCCTTTCCTCCTGCGTCTAGCATGTTTTTAAGCAGCTCAGACTTCCAAAAGAGCGGTCTATGTGCTGAATTTTGGCCTCAACCCAGTAGCAGCTCATTTGATTCAATCTAGTTAGACAGCTGCCTATTGACAAACTTTTCTACAAGTCGAGCTGGGTCTGTATTTGCATGAAATATTGGTGTCTGTGTTGGGTTTTTTAAGGAGGGGTAACATTTTGGCCTGTTTTTCAACAGGAAGGAGCTATGGTGGATGCCAATTACCTATTTAGCAGAAAATTCCTCACTGGGTTAATGGCGTCCACATCAGAGCTAAAAGAAAGAAAGGGAGGGCAGGGATTGGAGGGGAAGCCTGACCTAAGGATTGATTTGGTTGCTCTGGTGTTTCCATAGAGATAGTTAAGAGGAAAGAGAACAGGACACATTATTTGGGGTCCTAGCTGGAATCAAAGGACCTTCTCCCGAAAATTCTGGTATGGTTCAGCTTTTCAGGATTTCCTGTAATTTTATTATGAAAAATGAGGCCATTTGTTAACACCACTTGGCTGAAGGAATCTTGCTTCTGTGGCAGGCAACCGGATTTCAGAAATATTTTACAATTTTGAAAACTTTTCTAGGTTTGTTTTCTGCCCTTTCTAACCTACCCTCGTAGAATTCCCTTTTTGTGGAATTGATCAGGGCTGAGTAATTAGGTTCCTTTTTAGGTCGAGCCTCGAGTAGCGCGCAAGCGCTGCTAGAGGCGAAGTCTTTTAGTAAGCGAGTTTGAAAAGCAGTCCCAAAAACGCTCGTGCGTCGTGGCTGGCCTTTTTGGGTGGGTACGCGCGGCAAACATGTGTGTCCAATTATCGTGCCCAGACGCGTGCGCGATAATTGGAAACATATGCCGGCCGTGCGGGGAAAAGGCCATGACGCACGAGCGTCTGGTCAGCTGAGCAGGCTGCCGCGCTCGCTCGCCCTCGCCCCCGCTCCTCTCGTTGTTGTTTCAGTCGACTACTCGTCCAGATCTGGCCCGCTGTGCCGCGAAGGCTCAGATGTGTGTGGCCTCGGCCCCCAGGACCTGCAGACCCCGCCAGCTCATGCAAGCTTCGACCCGCGAAGAACCGAAGGGACCAGGAGAGACGCGCTCTGTATTCCGGGATCACACGACCCGCAGGACCCGGACCGAAGGCTTGTTATATGACTTCCTGCACGCCAGACATAAAACGCTAAGCCCCATCATACTATTGCACCTGCAGGCCTTCCCTAACTCCGCCCGAGCCCTCCATGGGTTCTGATGCTGCTGTGAGTGGGGTCCTTCCCGGGCGGAGTTGATTCATTCTCTGAAGTCAGTCCGGCTCAGCTGATGAGCGGGGGATGTTGAGTTCGGGTTAATGATATTAAAGAGCACTGTGGGGCTGGGGAGAGGGCGGAGTCACAGCAGGAAGTAGTAAACGGCGATCTGTCTGACTGCCAGGGAGCTGAGCTACTACGACCACGGATGTATGGAGGGGGCTGTGTTTACTGCCTCGGAAGAGTCGAAGACCTGCTGAGGAGAGAGAGAGAGAGAGAGCGAAACAGCAACGTGGAGATCAGGAGTAGCAGCGCCTCGAAACCATAGCGGCAGCCATAACTAAATACTTATAAGGTCCCAGAAGCGAGACCCACTTAGAATTAGACGGCTGACGATACTCTTGTATGGCTTAGGCGGCATTGCTGCAGTGCCAGTGGCACTTGAATTGCCAAATTTCAACTTGTCTTTTGTCAAAGCAGACATTTTCCCCCAGAAGTGGTTTCTGCATCCATGCAAGGAGCAGCACTGGAGAAAATGATCCATGACAGCAGTTCCACCTTGCCACGCTGGAATGATGAACATGTCAACACACGTAATTCCTGAAGACGGCAACGTCCATATTTAGAAAGCACATCCTTAATGTCCCACACGTGCAGCTTTCCCCCACAGCTTGGGTTGCATTTTCTGTACAGCAATGTCATGGTTTATAGGGGGATTCCAAACAGAGGATACCATTTCCACTGGGGTTGGTTTTGCTATGAGGGAATGAACGGAGGTAAATCCAGTGGTGGCTCTGCCACCAGAATTCAGTCTTCCCTGCACTCTAAATCATGAGGGAAAATATAGAGGACAAACTAAATGTCTGGCTTTTTTTCACTGGATGTCTTCTAAATCACTGTCATCTAAATGATGACGTTACTACCACTGTCTTCTAAATGATGATTTAAGACCCTAGGGCAAATATTTAATGTTTTTGTACCATGAAGTTGGAAGATCTTCAGTACTCATCTCTTTCCTACATATATATAGAGTTTCTTCCTCCTCAAGAATATTGAGCTAATCCCTCAGGGAACAAGCATTGGCATAGCCAATAGGTCTCGCCTTTGGGACCTTATAAGTGTTTAGCCATGCAACGGTTGATGTTGTTGCACCAAGGATATTGTGCTGCATAACTAAATACTTATAAGGTCCCAAAGGCGAAACCTATTGGCTATGCCAATGCTTGTTATACTTGGCTCTATCCTCAATGCTATAATTTTACACCAGGTTCTTTCTGCTTTTTAACACTTTTTTTTTTTCTGTTTCACAGTATCATTAAATCGGGGAATAGAGATCTTATTTAGCCTAGCATACATCCAGGCAGGTGGTTGGAGGGGGCAATTTTTCCTCATGGAGTGTCAGTGAGCTTCAGGCTCTTTGTGTTAATCCACCATACACCGTCTTCTTCCCAGACTGACTGATTCTGCAAGCTCTGGCATCCTTACTGATTAAAGTTAACTCCGCTGCTGTGGTTATGCTGTGCCTCACCCCTTGAAGGAGAAACAACTCGATCTCTTGGATTCCAAGAGAGTATTACGTTTCTAAATTGTGTCAGAGTACCGGGTCGACGATCAGCTCTTTATGGGGGTTCACTCGTGCGAAAAAGGCTCTGTAGAAGAGAACCAGCTCCCACTGGATCTTACTCTGCATAAAGATCTGCTATGCGTTAGCCAAAATGCAACCTCTGGGAGGACTTCATGCTCCTTCTACAAGGGCCTAAGCTTCTACCACTGCATTAGCACGCGGCGTCCCTGTCCTTGACATATGCTAGGCAGCTACGTAGGCAGTTCTCCATATGTTCATGAAGCACTATTGTCTGGACAGTCCGATTCACCAGGAGGGGTATTTTGCCTACAGTACTTTCTGAGTAGAGTCCATTCACATACCCGCCTTCAATAGTTACTGCTTTGATATCTATTAAAGTTAGGGATCTGCAGCTAGAAGTCGCTATCTGAAGCACAACTTAATTAGCTTTGGTAACTCTGTCTGGTAGAGACTCTATCTAGCCACAGATTCCTCACTAACACTCCCATCCTCTCCATTCTGTGATTACTCTGCTCATTAAGTTCCCAAATCTACAAATCTGAATACTACTCATGACCTATTTGCTCTTGGGACTCTGCGTCTGGGGCACAGACCGCTTCAAAAGCACCTGATGTTAGCATGCAGGGACGGTGCCTTTATGGGCCCGCCATCGTTTCTGGAGTGGAACGGCGTTGGTGCGGAGTTGCACAGTGCCACATAACCGCACGCTGAGGTACTGCTGAAAAGTTTCCATAGCCAGTCTGATGCCTGGGAAATATTCAAAAGGCGGAATCTGCGGCTAGCTAGTCTCTACCAGAAAGAGCTTACCAAAGGTAACTTCTTATTTTGTTGGATAGCTCATATACCCACAGATTTATCACCAGACACCCTTCTCTCCATTATGTGGAATGGGCTTTGAGGAATTAATACAATTCTAACTTAGGTTGTGCTTGCTTGCGCGTTTTACTTCTATTGTCTGTCTCTCTGTGTCCAAGGGTGTGAGAGAGAGAGAAGTGATCAAGGTGCGCAGCGGTGGTGCTCTGTCATGGCTGGGATGGGATGTAGATGCAGAAGGCACACCTAGTAGCACAGAGAATCTATAGAAGCTTTATAGTTCCAGTCTGGCACCTGAGAAGATTCAGGGTCTAGTCTGGCACGTATTCAGAAGGTGAAGAATCTTTGGGTAGATAATTGTCCTCCAGAATGACTGTACCAAAGGTAATAGCCTTATTCATTTGGAAGAGTTTTTTACCCACCTAGAAGTAGGTGGGTGTTTTATTTTTTTATTTTAAAAGAGTTTAAGAACAACCTGGGTATATTTGCACACAAATTGAGTTAAGGGACGCCTTAAAATAATGAAATGCTATCCCTTTCCCTGTATTTTAAATGGTTTTACTGTTAGTTGTTTTACAAGCTCCGCACTATTATGTTTGTCTATTGCATCGAATGCCAGTTTAACTCTTTTAAAGATGGGGTGTCCTATTCAGAGCTACTGGGATGAATCCTTCTCCAAACTATGCTTCCTTGTTGGCGCATATTTCTAAAAATCGATGTAGGGTACAGGATTGACACAAATAATTGGGCTGGTGTGCTCTTATTTGTTTTTACGAGCATGGCAATTGACAGACCTTGGATCAACACCAAACCACACCACTTGATTCTGAAGAATGAGGGGAACACAGCAGACTTAACCCCATCATTCTCTACCTGATCAAACATGGGGTTACAAGCCCTGTTGTAGAAGTGGCATGGGAGCAAAACTTGCTTGATTAAGCGGTATCCAAAAAACACGGTCTCCCTGGCCAATCAGTTTTGTAGTACCAAAAATAATCCTTTTGGGGGAAGTCTAACTGCTAGGTGATTAGCATGTCTACATGCTATTGCCAAAAAAAACTCAATCGTATATAATTCAAATATTTTATTTGCCCCTTATGTCATGGGGTTTGTTGAACGTCAGAGGCGGTTCTCGATCCTACAAGAAGCGGATATTAATGGGTGCACTGCCACCAGAGATATGCATGAAGACCATATGTGCTGATTGAATGTCCCACTTCTTTAACTGTTTATTAGCCAGCTATAAGCCTCAGCCCTGTGCACATGTTCACTGCTATCTCATGATGGTCCATTGACATACAGAAAAATGCAAGTGTATTATGCTCTAAATGTTTGCTTACTGATGATGACCATATAAAGTTGAACTGCATGATCGAAATGCCGTCGCCACTATTAATCAGCCTAGGGGACAGTTGATTGACTAATGCAAACTGCTTGAAGACTAAAGGAAATATTTCTGCTAATTTAATACTTTAAATCTTCTTGGTCGCCCATTGTATATCCGCATAACCTCACTTTTGCACTGTGTTCACTGTTTTGAGCACTTTACATTGGCTGACATGATTAAATGAGACTTTTATTCATGGTTAATCTCACATAATTACATAGTAGTATAAATAAATACTATAATTGTATAGTGAAGTATTACCTTGTTTTCATTCAGTGAGCTCTGGGAGATGGCTCTTCCCTACCAAACAGTTTAAGAATCCTCTTAAACAAGTCTAGAATTATACTCCAAAATGTCCTCCATTTAAATATTTCCAAGATAGTCCTTGTCCTCTGTTTCTTTAATCACTTGTTCCGGTATAAGATAGTTAACCCTAGTGGTGATCCTCTAATACCAACAGAATCTGATTGTGTGCCCAAGACCTTCAGGAGTACTATTTCCTGGAGCGGCAGATGGCATCCAGTCCCATTTATGTTATTTCAGATATTTTTATTTCAAAATATTTTTATTGAAATTTTTCTCAGAGTGCAGCAAAAGCAGTATATATGCAACCTTTCTCAATGATAACATCCGCTCAGGAATACAACAAGTTCCTAAGAACTACATCTTACCCCCATGTTCAAGCGGATGAGTTTTGAATATATGACACAGTTTCAACTAGACATGTTGCTTTCCAATAATGTGAGCTAATAACCCACTACCCTCCCAAGAGAGTAACATAAAAAAGAAAACTTAATTATCCCTAAAAAAAAAAGGGAATAAATCTAACTAAGATGTCATGGTGCAAATAAAAAGCGCAGAAAAATGGGTATGAGGTTTGGGTCATCGAGGTCCTCCTTCCGATGGGCAGTGCCGTACTAGTCCCTCCCTACGACAATGGGGGCTTAGATCAGGAACAAGTGGAGGGCCCTAAGCCTTGGATTGCAAGCTGTCAAAGGGAGCCCCTCTGATAGATAACTGACCAATGGTGACCAAATGTAATCGAAACCTCTCCTGGTGTCCTCAACAATATCAGTCATTCGTTCCAGTGCCAAAGCCCGCCACAATCGTGCATGCCACTGGGTTAGGGATGGGGCCTCTTGTTTCTTCCATGCCGCGGCTACTGACATTTTGGCGGCCCCCAAGCAAAGCCACATCACCGATTGGTCACTCTGTGTCTGTCTCTTCAGGAGTGGATCTCGCACCCCCAGCAACCCCTGTTCCATAGAGTTGGGAATGGGGTAGCCTAAGATAAGTTTTATTTGGGACAGGATCTCCTTCCAGAAAGGCTTGATGACAGGGCAGTCCCACCAAATATGTCTGAAATCACCTAAGAGCCCACAACCCCTCCAGCACCTGTCAGAGGTTCCCGGGAAAATCGTTTGCAGCTTCTGAGGGTACAAATACCAATCGTACATTATTTTGTAATGTGCCTCCCTCAGATACATGGAACGATTGAATTTCCCTATGTCCCTACTCAAATGTTCCCATTGTTTGTCTTCTAAAGGGGCCTCCAACAAATTAGTCCAAAAGTGCTTAAAGCGCGGCGTCACCCTGGGGCTCGATTCTTGAATAAGAGCATATAAAAAGGAGATGCAGCCCTTGGAAGAGGACCCCGACCCCGCAAACTTTTCGAGGGGAAGCAATTCCCTGATAGCGGCCTGCCGCACCAGGGGCTGCTGCACCCAGTGTTTCAGCTGCAGGTAGTGGTATTCTTCTTTGTCAGATAATGCAAACTGTGTCTTGCATTTCTGGAAAGTGAGGAGTTCTCCCTTATCAAACAAATGCGATATCATGAGGCAGCCCCCTCCCTCCAGGCCTCAAAGGGCCCTTCCTGCAAGGCAGGGGGAAACGCAGCATTAAAGTGTATAGGCGTGTAGGGGGATGGAAAAGTCGTAAGCTGGAGCTTAGAGGTGAGAGTGTCCCAGACCTTGAGTGTGGTGGAGGTGGGGGTGCTAATATAAGCATTAAGTGGTCTGTCACGATTTGGTTTCCAGAGGAGGTCCCAGATAGTGCGCCCTGTTATCTGTCTATCTATGTGTAGCCAATGCTTCTCCGAGACCCTCAGTGACCACTCCGTGATTACTCGTACCTGAGCTGCTTTATAATAAGATTGAAAGTCCGGTAGCGCCAGTCCCCCCTCCTTGTGTGGTCTAATGAGTAGTTTGTATGGAAGTCTGGCCCTCTTTCCCTGCCAAATGAATTTAGTCAGCATGCTTCGCAGTTCTCTAAATAGTCCTCTCTCCACTGGAATAGGAAGCCCCTGGAAAAGATAAAGTAAACGAGGGAGAACATTCATTTTAACGGCATTAATCCTGCCCAGCCATGTGATGTAAGCTGCACTCCAGTTGCCCATATCGATCTTTAGTTGACGCAGGAGGGGAGAGAAGTTGGCCTGATATAAGTCCTGCACTCGTGGGGTAAGCTTAACCCCCAAGTAGGTAATTTCCGAGGCGGTGCACTGGAAAGGCGTCGACCCTCGATCACCCTCCATTCACCTGCGGGTATTGTCAGATTCAAGAGAGAGGATTTTGTCAGGTTGACCTTAAAACCCGCCACCTTCCCAAACGCCTCCAGTTCCGATTGAATGGCCGGGAGAGAAACCTGGGGCTCCGTCACCGGAAGGAGCACGTCGTCTGCGAACAACGAGATCTTATGAACATCTGTGCCAAAACTCATACCCCTAATCGCCTCGTTGCCCCTGATCCTGTGCGCCAGAGGTTCGATACTCAAAGCGAAGAGAATGGGGGATAAGGGACAGCCCTGTCTCGTCCCTCGCGTTAGGGTAAAAGGGGAGGACGCCACTCTGTTCACAAGGACCCGGGAGCTTGGAGAGTGATAGTTAGCGCGAATCATTCCAATGAAGGCTTCGCTGAAGCCAAATCGTTGGAGCACTTTAAATAAAAAGGACCATTCCACGCGATCAAAGGCTTTCTCCGCATCTAGCGAGAGAAGCGCTGTGGGAATGTTCTTCTTGCGGGCCTTTTCAATAATATGAATGATGCGCCTCAGGTTATTGTGTGTTTGTCTCCCCTTAATGAACCCAGATTGGTCCGGATCTATGAGAGCGGGTAGAATATTCTCGAGACGTGTAGCTAGGATTTTGGAATAGTTTGGCATCCAGGTTTAGAAGAGCGATCGGGCGATAGGAAGAGCATTGGGCTGGGTCCTTGCCAGGTTTGGGGATTACTGCCACTATTGCTTCTCCCATCGAGGGAGTGACCTTATTTGAGGAAGCGATGACATTAAATAGTGTAGTCAAGAAGGGGACCAGCTCCGGTGCGAAAGTACGATAGAAGTGTGCTGAGAATCCATCTGGGCCGGGAGCTTTCTGGAGTTTAAGGGAGTCAATCGCCTTTTGCACTTCTACTGCTGAAATGGGTTGTGATAGTTCGTCATTGGTGTGCGCCCCTACCCGGGGAGGTCCAGTGAGTCCAAGTAGCCCGAGGGGTCGATCGACCCTGAGGACTCCGAGGTATAAAGTGCTCTATAGAAATCCTCAAAGGCTCTAGCTTTGCCCTCTTCCTCTCTGTGGGAAATACCTTTTTCGTCCACTATGTGCTTGATGTACTCCCGCTCCTGTTTAGCCCTTAGTTGGCGCGCCAGTAAAGTGCCAACTTTATTCCCACTCTCGTAGCCCTTGGAGTGGAGTCGTAAAATAGACTTTTCAGCTCTGTTAGTGTAAATGGCCTGTAGTTTCCCTATAAGGGCTGTGACCTTCCTAAGGGTCAGAACTGAAGGTTGGGACTTATGCGTCTGTTCCGCGGATTTAAGGTCATTTTCTAATTGGAGACGCTCCGCACCTTGCTGGGAACGTAGCGTAGTGGCTAGTTCAATGCATTTGCCCCGGATCACAGCCTTAAGGGCATCCCAAGTTGTGGAGTAAGAGGTGTCCTCAGGAGCATTTGTCTCGAGATACCCTTTTATAGTCTTCCGAAGGTCGTCTCTAAGGAGATGATCCCTGCATAGGAAGTGTGGAAAGTACCATCGGGCATGTTTAGGGCGCGGGTTTGGCCAAGTAATCGTCATTTCTACGGGGGCATGGTCCGATAAGCAGATTGGGTGAAACTGAGATTGTAAAACAGACGGTAATAGGGCTTGGCTCAGAAAAATGTAATCGATACGGGAGTACGTTCTGTGGGAATGCGAGAAGAACGAGTAGTCTCTTACTGTGGGATTGGCATCCCTCCATTCATCCACCAATCCCAAGCGCTGCATTTGTGAGCGCAGCGCCTTGCCAAACGTCCCCCCTGAAGCCCTTTGTGAATGTGATGTGTCTCTGTCCAAATCCCGGACTAGATTGAAGTCCCCTAAAAGCACTATATCCCCCCGGGCAAAAGTTTCCAGAGTCAAAAGGAAGGAGAGGATGAAATCCTGTTGACCCGTGTTAGGTGCATAGAGCACCGCAAATGTGCATGGTCGACCCCTAAGATCCCCCTGACCATGAGGAACCTCCCGTTTCTGTCCGTTTTAGTGTCCTGAGCTTGGAAAGGGACCCCTGCATGAAACATCAGTGCCACCCCATTTTGTTTCGCGGAATGTGAGGATCTAAATATGTGGGGATAAGCCTTGTGACGCAGTCTCTGAGCATCTGGTTTTTTAAGATGTGTTTCCTGAAGAGCTATTATGTGAGCATTGTGGTCAAGCATGTACTTCCAGAATCGCTGGCGCTTATTGGGGGAATTCAACCCCCGTGCATTCCAAGATACCACCCTAACTGCCATGAGTACATAGGAAAGGATGTTGCCGTAGTGATGGGGGACCCCTTCTACTCGCCCCTCTGGATCTCCTTCCCCCCTTACCCCTCCCGAAACCAATAAAAATAATAGCACCATGACATCGAACTAAAATAAAAAACCACAACAAACATATGGGATGAGTGTGTGGAATCCCCCTCCTAGAGGGGAAGTCCATAACTAAGAAACACTCTAGGAACATTACTATTTCCCGTCTCCCAGCCCTTGCCTTAGCAGAAGAAAAAAAAAGAAAAAAGAAGGCTTTCATTGCATGAGGAAACTGCTCCCCCCCCAAAATCTAGAAGCCGTTAATAGAGACCTTTAAACTGGTCAGTGAGTAGCCTCAACATTGTCCCGAGTATACATCTCCTGCATGTTTTGCCGGACAGGTTCCGTCTTGCACAGCCCAACCCCTGAGGTCTCCCCCTCCGTGTATTTGGAAGTCCCCCCAGCCTGAGCTCTCAATGACAGTTAGCTCACGTGTCGACTGTGGTGGGCACCGGGAGTAACTGCGCTCTAGACATCGGGGCAGCCAATCCGCAGTAAAACGTGGAAGATGCAAGTCCTCCGCTCCATCCAAATCTCCAGGACTCCCACCTGACCCACTCCTGGGCGCAAGAGGGGGTGAGTGGAGACCGTCGTCACTCCCTCCGTACCAGTGGGTGGAGATCTCCCTTCTCCCTTAAAGCTGTGCCCTCAGACTGGAGGTTTGGTATTTTTCCTGCCCATTCTGCGCCATTGTCCTCCATGTCGCCGATCCGTACTGCTTTCCCCCTCCTGGTCCGAAGAGGCTTTGGAGAGTTCCAAGCCCAGCAAGGTCGCCGCCTCCGCTAGCTCCACGCAATGGTGCTGTTTGTTTTGCCATAGGAAGGCGATCCCAAAGGGGTATGTCCACCGGTACCTGACGTTCTTCTCTCGTAGATGTTCGGTAACTGGTCGGAACTGCTGACGGCGTATGAGAGTGGCCTGGGCCACATCTTGATATAGGGTGCACGTGTTGTTTTGAAAGGTAAGTGAATCGGTGGCCCTAGCTTTTTGCAGGACTAGTTCTTTTATTTTAAATGAGCTGAACTTCGCCAGGACATCTCGTGGGCGACGATTCTCCCCTGGTAGGCGCGGACCCACTCTATGCACTCTCTCCAGTCGGACCTCCGGGCCCTCTTCTCCAAGAGCAGAGGAAAAAAGACCCACCATGAACGCCTCCAAGTCTGGCCCCTCGCAGTCTTCCACCAGGCCTCGGACTCTTATGTTTTCACGGCGTGAGCGATTTTCAAAGTCTTCGCATTTGAGTAGTGAGTCGCGTAGTTGTCTATGTAGGTCGACCGTGCTTTCTTCCAGAGCTTTAACCTTGCCCGCTGTCTCCTGTTGCTGCGCTTCCAAATCGAGTGTACGTGCTCCCACGGAGTCTACATCTGCCTGGACCGACACTAGTTTCTCGCGAACCTCCACGCGGAAGGTTTCGAAGGAGGCTTCCATGTCCGCCTTAATGTCCGCCCGCAGCTCTGTGCGGAGCTCTTGTTTGAAATCTCGCAGGGAAGACAAGAGGTCTTCTCGAGTCAGTGCCATGGTCACTCCCTCCTCCGTAGTCCCCTTACCAGCCGTCGTGAAGTAGTTGGAGACCCTATTGTTGAGGTTCCGCTTGGGTGGCATAGGGGGCCCTCCGCCCGGCCAGCCGTCGGCCGCCCCTCGCGTATTTGGAATCTGCGCCGATCCGATGGCCACACTCAGGGACTCCCTCGACCACTTCTCTGTTCACGACTTCACTCTACTCCTCTTCTCCAGGTAGCCCTCAAGAGTCAGCAGGTTCATTAGAGGATGTCACCCACTCGCCTCCTTAGCACCCTCTATTCGCTTTCTACCCTCGCCTCCAGCCCTCTTGCATTGAGCATATATCCGCAAGGTAGGGCCTCTTGGCAGCCATGTTAGGGTCAGGCGCTCCTCTTCCAGGTAGTCTCTGCGCGGATCAAAGGACCCCCTCCTATGTCTACCTTCGCCGTGGATTCATCCTGAAGGAGGGGGGTCGCAGCTCTGCCATAGGGACCCCTGGGACCTCGTCAGCACCCCAAGAGGGTGAACTCCTCTGGTGGGTCGGTCCCGTCGTCTCCAGCACCGTTCAGTGTGTCCCTATTAATTGAGGTAGGACAGCGCATTCATGCTCGCGGTGAACCCTCTCCGCCGAGCCTCCGAGGGCGGCCGCCCGCGCGCCTCATCGCGGCTGTCCGCCATCTCAGGAAGCTCCGCGTCAGGCCCAAGGCGGTCTCGCATATCACCGGGAATGACCGCGGGGTCAAGAGATGCGTCTGCGCTCCCCTGCGGGCGCCGATGACGGGGCTTACCCGGGGGCATCTACTGCTGTGCGCTGCGGGCTTCCTTCAGCTCTGTGCGCCGGCCTTTTGAGCCCGGACCTCCGCCATTTGCTTTTGGCGCTGCTGCACCGTTTGACGCTCCTCTGGACTCGACTGGGCTCTCACCAGGTCTCCCAAACCCCGTAGTCCGGGTCTCGACGGTCTGCGCTGCTACGGCATCCAGGAGCAGTGTTCGTCAAGCCGGTGCGATGCCTTCATGCCTCACTTTCGGTAGGGCCTGGGACGGAGCCGATCGAGATCACGTCCGATCGGCCATGTTGGTTAGCCACGCCCTTCAGATATTTTTAAAGCGCTGACCTAGGCCTATAGTAGAGCACAGTACACTGCAATGGGGGATGCAACTAGAAGTGCAACTAGTGACCGATTTGTTGGAAAAATAGTCTGGTTTCTTGGAATGGATTAGCTTATACATCACACAGTAGATTTTGATTAGGTTGTGTGATGATATGAAGTGTTGCAGGGATCAGTCCTTGTCTTTAGGTCTTTAATCCAACAGCTACTTTGTGTTTTCTTTACCTGTGACTGGGTGTGAACTTGTTCACAACTGAGTAGTGTACTCTTACATGTCTATCTTTGACCTGGCTGGGCAGTTGACCTTACATTAAAATCCAGAAGGTTGGGCTTTATTTTCCCCACCCAAGAGATAGATGCCTAATATCTTGGTGCTATGGGTGCACGATGTAGTGAAGCCATTCTGTATTGGACCTAGTATTCTGAAATACTACTGGGGCAGAGTGTACATTCTCTTTGAGTTATCTTAAAGAAGACTGCAAACAGCATGTTCTGTATTTGGTTCAGACACTTACTATCTAATTTAGACTGGTATGTTTGGTTCTTGTTTGAGAGGAAATCTTTGTCCTCGTTGGACACCCAAAATACACCCATCATATTCTGTTGGCTTTCCGAGCTGTTAAAGTTTTGAAGTAAAGTAATGAATAGTTTTGCAGTGGTTAAACCTACAATGAAAACGCATAGTGGTGTTTGGAAGCTATCAAAACCCTGAAAGAGGAAATTTGTTAACTAAATTATTTTTTATCTATCTAGTGGGACGGGAAACACGACGGGGATGCCCTCTGTCTCCCTTACTGTTCGCTATCGCCATGGAGCCTTTGGCGGCATCTGCTTGGTCTGGGCATATGTATATGTATAGGGGTTTACATATTAGGAGACCTCCCCATCGAATAGTGCTCTATGCGGATGATTTGATCATCTTATTGCGCGATACGGGAGAGGACTTGAGGGGAGCCCAATTGATTCTGGAGGAGTTCGGTCTATTATCTGGCTTAAAAGTTAATTGGCAGAAGTCCAGCCTCTGTCCTGTTGCTCAGAGCAGCGATCCCCTGGAAGGACTGACCCAATTGCAATGGGAACCCCGATGTGTCTTACCTCTGGGTTAAGGTCTATCATGATCGTGCTGACCTATTGGATGGGAATGTAGGGCGATCTATCAGATCCCTGAGATCTTCTATAGATTTCTGGAAGACACTGCCGCTTTCAGTGGCAGGCAGAATAGTGTTCCTAAAAATGGTGGCTCTTTCCCGCCTTCTTTAATACACTTCCCATATGGGTCCCGAAAGCAATATTTAAAGAGCTGTACTACTTGATCACTGCATTTATTTGGGGGGCGAGATGCATACGGGTGGCGCTAGCAATGATGCAATACACAACGGCTGGTGGGCTGGCGGTCCCTGATTTTGAGACATATTGCATAGCAGCCCAATTGAAATGGCTGATTCGGGGTCTGGCGCACAGACTGGATCCGAACCGGACCCCTTCGTGCCACCACTGTCTGGCCTCCTTAAAGTGTTTCTCCGAGTGCAACGGTTGTCCACAAATGACTCCCAGGAGTTTCAAGTATTAACTAAATACTTGAATAGAGACTTACAGAAAATATGTACTAAAATTCCATACTCCCCGGAACTACCTCTGGGACTACTGAGCGCACTTCCCCATGGCAGAAGCTGGTGAGGCCTTGATCTCTGGGTCGTGGCAGGGGCGTCTAATATGGGAGACCTTTTTAGGGATTTGGAACTGCTCCCATTTGAGGAATTCAGTGCCGAATTCGAAATACCTCTGGGATATTTTCTCCTGCACAGAGCACTCACGATAGCAGCGAAAAAACACCGGGGCACGGGAACTGCTGAATCTCATCTGTTGCAGAGTTGTCAATGTATAGCCCTTTCAGTGGGCACCGTCAAGACTGTATCCTGCTTATACAGAGCGTTGTGTGCGGATCAACAGCCGTTGGAGAAGTTACGATCTAGGTGGGATAGCCCAAGCCTGGGGAACCATGGTGGATAGCCTGTCTAATCCAAAGCCAGATACACCCGTGTTGTCTGCTGTGGGTCCGCCATGATTATTTTTACATTATGATATACCACTCGCCCAGGCCTGTATTGGGCACCTTCTGATACCTGTTGGAAATTAGCGTCTCCTTGTGGGATGCCTTGCGTCTCCCTACCCCAGCGTGCTGGAGCACTTCATATACAACGCTACGAAATTTCATTTATGTAGCATCGTACTGACTCGTATGGGTGTGGGGGAGGGGTAGAATATTTGGCGTTTACATATCAGGATTGCTCTATTTACCTGTTGTAACTGCTAAGATCTTATCAGACATATGACAATTGTAACAACTACGTTGTTTGCTGCATGAAAACCAATAACATCTGTATAAAAAAAAAAAAATATCCATTCTGAGAAGTCTTAACATTTATTTCATCTAATATGGCAGCATGATTTGACACATTGTAATCAAATATATCTGAAGTTATTTGTTATAACGTAGACCAAAATAATTGACTACATTTTAGACTGCCAATCTGATACCCCTGCTAACGCCACCTCAAATGTATGATTCAATTGGCTTTGTTTTCTGTAGAAAAGATCCTGTTAATCTTTCAGGATGCATTAGAAATGGCCACAACACATTTTCCCTGTTAATCATGTCTAATGGATAGTCTTTTTTTTTTTTTTTTTTTTAAGAAAAAGATTGCCCCAGTTGCAGCATCAAAACCAAACCAGGGGGACAATTCAAGGGCAGCAGCTCGAAACAGGCTTGCTGCAATCAAGGCTGCAATGAAAAATAAAATGAAGCATGAAAATATATTGCCTGAAACATCCGAGACTCCAGCAACAAAAGATACAAACACAGTCGTGTTTGATGCTGGGTTTTTTAAAGTTGAGAGTCCAGCAAAATCCATTCAACGTAAGCAAATCAATTTCTGCTGTAAAATGTGTTCGCTCAGTTAATTTTTATGTTCTGTTTTTATACCAGTGGATAAATGTTTTGCAGTTTGGTTAAATGTTTTCAGACTGTATTGCGTATCTCTGTAGAGTCGGAGACCAGCATTGTTTACTACTATGTGGGACATAAATTCAGTTCTTTAGGCAGTGTTGCACTCCAAGTCGGCAAGTAGCCCAGCTCTATTTTGTGCCCAACTCCTTTTATAGTGCTGTTGCGGGAGACCCTGGACCATTAATCACACTGCCCTTGCTGTTGAAAGAGTGGTGCAAGAGAGCGCACAGCAGGTATCTAACCCACAACCTTGCATTTACTAAAATCCTGATTCATCACTACCATATTTCACTCCCTGCTGAGGATCAGGAATGATGCTTAAAATGTTTTACCTTTCCCAATGCAAGTACTGATGCTTTGTTTCTCTTGGTTTTTGTCTGCGCCCATTTTCCACTGCACCTACATTACATGGGGGCAATTCTACAAAAGCTCATTAAAATGCTACAGGATCTAGAGCTGTCGATTTCTGTGGCTCACGCTAACAAAATTCCAGCCTAATGCCTTAAGTTTTGTAATCTGGTAAGCTTTTGTCTGTTCTGCTGGTGGGTTTATTGCCCCTCTTCTAAAAGTGTTACATCTATGGAACTATAGTTATTGATAGGAAACCTTTTGGTAGTGATGCACTTCATTTTGAAATTACTTTAATCCCACCTTGAGGAATTAATTATTTTGTCAGCAAGAGAACTACTTGATCATATGGGAGAAGTGGTGAAATTACTGGGTATGCCAAAATCTTTTTAGTGGTCTCTATTTTATGACTACACAAGCCCACTCCTAGTGTGGCTCAAGGCACAAACTTTATAGAGCAAGGCCATGATCTAATAGTAATGAAGTAGGTAATTTAAGTCCTTTGGTGGAACTCGCAATCTGACACAGGTAAGGGATTTTTGTTGAACCACAGACCTAGAGGACAATCAACAAATGTGTCCCTGAGAGGACTGGTAGTCGGTGTCGACCAGCACAGGGTAAATGGTTGAACCCTGAGGCTACTTTTCACATAAGTGTTAGAACTTAGAACGATTAGCTGGACCATTAGGTCCTTTGACAACTGCATTGCAGGTCAGAGCAGATAGCAGAAAGAAGTGATATAATTGCTGACTTTGGAATTTTGAGACCTAGGAGGCAATCCCTACTTCAACACTTTACTAAAACTTTTGTTTTCTACAAAGACCAAGTGTTTGTTCCCTGAAGTGTATGTGAAAACCTAAAGCAAAGCATACCACAACAGTGTTTGGCAGACTTAACACTAAGGTTTTAGGCTTTCCGAGCCTCATCGCCTGTTTCACTTCCGACCACCTAATTATAGTCTAGGCAGTCGAAAGTGAAACCGGACGGTCATTCTGGCTGGATTCCGACGTGCTCAAGGAGCCCCTCTGCCAGTCTGAGACCGGCACTTAATCCCTATGGACGGCGTTTCCACCGTAGGGATTACGATGCTCTGTTTCCGACAGGCTTTCCATGCAGGGCTTTCCAACATCGAAAGCCTGTCGGAAAGCGAGTTTGTAGGTCGAGGGGGCTCCAATGGTGCCCCCCTTTTAATCACTGCTCTGTTTGGCAGGCACCTTGATGTGCCTGCCACGCGGTGTAGGGATTAACAGAATATCTAATTTCTCTATGGGAGCTTGTGCTACAGCCGGTTTACGGCCGCAGCACAAGCCCCCATAGAGAAATGGGAGTATGCAACCGCACCATGTGTGGTCGCATTGTATTTGCGGTGTAAGGACTGCCGACCAGAGGTCAGTCAGTCCTGAGACCGCGACGGTGTCGGTCGGAGGCAACGCCGGACATCGTAATCGAGCCCTAAGTGGAACTCTACAACAAATGTGCTTAAAGTAACAGGATGCAAGATTAAACACTTTCAGGTTTATAGGCAAGTAAGTTCAGAACATGGCATTTCCACATAATGGAAAATACGGGAAGCAGTATTCTAGTTTACCTACCAGTTACATGTACATCTCTAAATTTTTCATAGAAGCTTATGAGTTGATGTACTTGTCTGAATTTTGTGCTGATCTACTTAACAGGTTCATCATCGAAAGTCCGCAAGAGCAGCTTGTCGCAAAGCATTGGTGCAAAAATGGAAGGCTCCGTATCAAAAGTTCCAGACTTGCACAGTATTGAGCCAGTCTGCTTCTCTAGTGGCCAGCTTGAACACTTTTCTGAAACGGAAACCTCTCCAAATCCACTGCTGAATACTGTTAAGAAGATCCTGTTTGGCAGCACCGACAATTTGCAAAGGTAGCACTAAATATTGATCTTAAAATCAAGTTCCAACATTTGCTAATGATTCCATAATTCCTCCCACGTGGCCCCCATGGCCAAACGCTCTGCTGGAAGTGTTGTGCTTTGTCATGTCCACCTCTTGGTCTTTGAGTAAGCATTTAATGGTGATTTGAGATCTGGACAATACCATGTTCGTTGGTGCTCCCCACTGGAGTTTAGACTCATTAGCTTCCAGATGACTTTGTTCACGCTCAACTTCTTTACATGTTTTGTATCTTCTACCTCACACTTGCCAAACACTAACTTTCTCTCTCTCTCTCTCTCTCTCTCTCTCTCTCTCTCTCTCTCTCTCTCTCTCTCTCTCTCTCTCTCTCTCTCTCTCTCTCTCTCTCTCTCTCTCTCTCTCTCTCTCTCTCTCTCTCTCTCTCTCTCTCTCTCTTTCTCTCTCTCTCTTTCTCTCTCTCTCTCTCTCTCTCTCTCTTTCTCTCTCTCTCTTTCTCTCTCTCTCTCTCTCTCTCTCTCTCTCTCTCTTTCTCTCTCTCTCCTCTCCCACCCCCCCCCCACCCCCCCATATATATATATATATCCATTCAGGTACTCACAAAATGAACACTTTCTTGACTTAGTCACTGGCTTTGAAGCAAGCACCTTATCGACTGAAATATCCCCATCTGGTTTGAAAGGTCGTCACGTGGTCAAATTAGTAATGCCAATAAGAACACCAGCACATCGATCACAAAATCGCCTTTAAGACCAGGAAAAGATCACTCCAGAAGTTATGGTGGCCAGTATTAGAATTCCACTCAAACACCATAGCTAAAGCATCCGATTCCACTGCTAAATGGGTCTTGCTTGACCTTATCCTCCTCTTAGACAAGTAAAACGATTTCAAACATTCGCCTTGATTTTACAATGGCATTTTAAAAAAAGGTTCAAGGTGTGCTGAATGAATCTGCCTGCGCTCCTATGATGCTACACTCAAAGTAAACTAACTATGCACTCCACCAATATAAAGTGACCATTAAAGAACCCAAACATCTATTCTAACGAGTAGAATTCTGAAGGCTGGTAACGGTGGTGGTTTTTATTTTTTTGTTATTGATGTTATCCTCCAATAACTTTAGCAAGTGATAATCTTTGCTCAAAACAATTTTGTGTAGAAATTTGTTTTTAAAATGTATACAATTATGAAGCTGGTGCAAAGAATTCTTTTAACTCAAGTCTTGTGATCAGTTTTAACTTTACACCCTGTGAAAATTGAGATTTTCAACTAATCAACATTACTAGGATCCTCCAGTTAACATTGCATTGTAGACAGAGTTCTCTTCTCGATCCTATTTATAGATTTGCCTAAATATATTTATATGTGCATGATTACGAATATATTGAATGGGAGATGCTCTTATCTGAAGTTAAGATTTGCTTTGTTTGTTGTTCCTTTGGAATAAGGAATATTGTTTTTATTCTAGTGTTTCAAGAGCGGATGAAGTGTGCCCAATGGTTGAAGAACTCGATCCTACCTCGCCATCTTTTGTGAGTGATTTTTGCGTTCAGTTTTTAGTTTTTCACATATCTTTCATATAAAATTAAGTTCTTTCTTACTTCATTGAAAGCTACCTTCCCTTGCCCGCTGACACTACTCCCTCAATTTATTTTCTCCTCCAGAAAGCCGAGTCAGCCGATGTGGAGCAATTGCCTGCCAATGTGATATGCACTCCAGGCCCCAATCAACCACAAGACTGTGATTCGAAGCCTGCCACAGATAATCCAGAAGGAGACATCATCGAATCTTTAGAGTGTCCGAAGATGCCAGCTGAAGTAATGTGCAGTCCACTCTCAACCAGTGTCACAATGACCGAAGAATCGGAAATGTTGGAGATTGAGAAACCAGGTCGGTTTGTGTTTTATAATGTGGATTAGAGCTTTTAAATGGGATGGGAAATGTGGGGGTCTCAAATGAGTGTGGCCTAAGTAATTATTGGGTATGACTTAAACACGTAAAACTAAATTTCTGTGATTCCTGTAGTGTGCCAGCCGACCAGTGTTGCGATTCCTCTGACATTTGTTATCGCATCGATATATAATGCAACAGCTGACTTGCATCTAAAACCAGTAAGGACTATTGGCTTTGTGTGTGGTTTGTTAGCTGTTGAAGATAAACGAGTAACAATGATTTTGTTTTAAATGATTAAAATATTGAAAATGTTTAAATTCTTAGTTTGAGAGACTGAATTAAACATTACGGAGGTGTGTGGAAGAGGTAGTTGTTTTCAGTGTCTCAATCACTCCTGTTATGTTTACACTGTTAGATATGTACACCCTTATTTTCTCCACATCTGTCATGTAGAGGATTTAAAAAAAATATTTCTTAAGTTTCACAAATCATACAGGGTAATGTAATCAGCAAGATATTACCGGCATAATACACGTTATGCGCCAATGGTAGGATTTACTTGGTTTACAGTATCTGAAAGAGACACGTTAGTGACAGATTCCTTACCTTAGAATATCCCCAGGCATCAGGCTGGATCCGGAAAGTTTTGCGTAGCAGTACCCCTGCGCGTTGGTAGGCGGCGTCGTGATCGCCGGGATGACGTCGCGGCCAGTACTTGGACTCCGCCCATGCGCGCTGGGGTCAGTTCTTTCTTTTTCCGCGCCAGTAAGCACAGATCCGGATTGAGCAGTGCCCCCAGTCATTTTTTGACTGAGTATTTTTTGTGACTTTTTTGTCCAAGTTTTCGAGTCGTTTCGACTACAAGGCGTCAGTAGGGATGCCCGGCTTCAAGCCATGCGAGATCTGTAATCGCATGTCGATTACGGATCCGCACCGAGAGGGTCTCTTCTGCCTGGGGCGCGGCCACGACCCCAAGTCGTGCCCCGAGTGTCGGTCCCTCGCCCCGAAGGCTTTGCGAGAGCGGTCTCGAAAGCTTCTCGAGGCCTGGCACTCTGCTCCGCGCCGCTCGAGGTCCCGGTAGAGGTCAAGGGGCCGGTCGCGGAGCCGTCGTCATTCTCACGACTCGGCCGAGGGTCCAGTTGGTACCGCCCCCGCGGCTCCGGGGGTACCAGAACAGGCAACGCCGGCCTACCCGCCTGTTCCGGGTCCGACGTCGACTCCGGCCGAGATACATGACTTCCTGTCGGCCATGGCTCGCATCTTCGGGCCTAAGGGTTACCCCGGTGCGCCTTCGGGCCCCGTGGGCCCCAGTGGGAGTCCTCCCTCGGCACCTCCGGCGGCTCCGGCGCCGCAGGACCCCCTCGGATCCAGGCCTGGATCCCGGTCGACGCCGGTTGACCTAACGACACCTCCACCGGCGCAGACCTCACCGGTACCGTTCACGGCGCCGTCCGAGGCCCCGGGCGGCGCCGTCCCCAGGTTCTCCCCGGAACCGGACACGGAGCCGGATCGACGTCGCTCGACGTCGGTGGGACCTTTCTTCCCTCATGTCCCTCCTCAATACTTTTCACCTGTTTTGGAGGACGAGGAGGACTGGGAAGGGTCGGAAGACCCTCTCACAGCTCAATGTGAGCCTTATCAGGACTGGGCTGAGGAACTGGGTGATGCCAGTGGTCTGGACACCTCTCCTGACCTTGGCATGCTGTCTCCTCCTTCCGTGGCTACGGAGGAGGGAGCAAGTTATGCAACGGTGTTGCGTAGGGCGGCCGCGGCCTTACGCCTCGAGCTCCCTACAGTGGCTGTCAGGACTAACCTCCTGACTGAAGTGCTTCAGCCGGCGGCTACCTCTTCGGAGCCACTGCTGCCGTTCAACGACGCACTTTCTGACGTTCTTTTGGGCACCTGGTCCAGGCCCACCACAGGGGCTCCTGTGGACAGGAACGTACCCAGACGCCATCGCCCGGCCCCGGGCGACCCTCTGTTCCTCTCCCAACACCCTACCCCCGAGAGCTTGGTTGTCCAAGCCTCTACTTCTCAAAGCGCCTTCCCTACGGCTCCGCCGGATAGGGAATCCAAAAAATTTGAACAATTTGGGAAGAAGATTTTTTTCTTCCTCCAGTGCTGGCTTGCGGTCCGTGAGCACCGCTTGCCTTTTGGGCAGTTACTCCCACTCTCTGTGGGAGTCGGTGGAGCAGGTGCTGCCCAAGTGTCCTGAGGAGGTCCAGGCACTTCTCTCCCGTGCAATTGCAGACGGGAGAGACGCAGCGAATTTCACTATCCGATGTGGCCTCGATACCGCTGGCAGATCGCTTGCTACGACAGTGGCGCTGCGCCGTCACGCCTGGCTGAGGACCACTGGTTTCTCGGGCGATGTCCAAAACACCCTTATGGACATGCCCTTTAATGGTATCCGCCTTTTTGGCAATAAGGCAGACAGCGTGCTGGAGCGCTTTAAGGACTCGCGGGCTACGGCCAAGTCCTTGGGCCTCGCGCCCTCCGCAGCAGTCTGCTTTTCGCCCCTTTCGTGGCCACGGAAGGGGCGCCCAGTCACGTCCACTGCCCAGCCACCGGCCCGCGCAGCAAGCGCCTTCGCGCAGCCGAGGACGTGGCTCCCGCCGAGGCGGGTAACCAGCGTGCGGGTCAGGCCTCCGCCCCGTCCGCGGCCTCCAAGCCCTCCTAGTCCATCCTTTCCAGTCCACAGCATGCCAGTGGGGGGCAGGGTCCGCCATCACCTTCCCCACTGGCGCACCATCACATCGGACAGGTGGGTTTTGGACATTGTCCGAAGGGGCTACTCCTTCCCCTTCGAGACTACCCCCCCCCAGCCATGCAACCTCAGCACCACCGCATGTCGGGGGACCATTTGGTGCTTCTTCGACAGGAAGTTGCGGCCCTCTTGGCCAAGGGGGCCATCGAGCGCGTTCCGACCCCAGAAGTAGGGCGTGGTTGCTATTCCCACTACTTTCTGGTGCCCAAAAAGGACAAGGACGACATGCGTCCTATCTTGGACCTCCGGAACGTCAATTGCTTCCTCCGGAAGGAGAAGTTCAAGATGCTCACCCTAGCTCAGGTCTTGACTGCCCTCGACCCTGGAGACTGGATGGTAGCGTTGGACTTGCAGGACGCATATTTTCACATCCCCCGTCCTGCCGGCCCACCGGCGTTACCTGCGGTTCATGGTAGGCCTCGAGCACTTTCAGTTCACCGTGCTTCCCTTTGGCCTTACCAGCGCCCCTCGGGTGTTCACGAAAGCGATGGCGGTGGTCGCAGCTCATCTGCGCCGGGCAGGGGTTCCAGTCTTCCCCAACCTCGATGACTGGCTGCTGACGGCGGGCTCGTCTCAGGCAGTCGTTTCCCACCTCCAGACTACGGCCGGACTCCTGCACTCGCTGGGGTTCTCCATCAACGTGCCGAAGTCGCACCTGATTCCTTCTCCACAGCTCCTTTTCATCGGAGCAGTTCTGGACACAACGCAGTTTCGGGCCTATCCTCCGGAACGGCGAGTCCAGGATATTCAGGCTATGATTCCGATCTTTCAGCCTCTATCCTGGGTTTCGGTACGGATGACCCTGAGGCTGCTGGGCCTCATTGCCTCCTGCATCCTGCTGGTCGATCATGCCAGTTCCAGTGGGCGCAGCATCAGGGGAACCTGTCCGATTACGTCCAGATCTCGGAGGGGACTGCACGGCAGTTGCAGTGGTGGCTTTCGAACCGGCAATGGGTCACGGGCAGATCCCTCTCCCTTCCCCAGCCAGAGTACACAGTTGTGACGGATGCGTCCCTTCTGGGATGGGGCGGTCACATGGGAGAGGCGGAGATCAGAGGCCTCTGGTCTCCGGCGGAGTCCCGGCTACATATCAACCTTCTGGAGCTCTGGGCGATCCGACTTGCACTGAAGGCATTCCTTCCCTCTGTCAAGGGGAAGGTGGCGCAGGTGTTCAGACACCACCACCGCCATGTGGTACTGCAACAAACAAGGCAGGGTGGGGTCGTGGACCCTATGTCAGGAGGCTCTGCGTGTCTGGACATGGCTGGAACATCAGGGCATATCCCTGATGGTTCAACACCTGGCAGGTTCTCTGAACACCAGGGCGGACGAACTCCGCCGCAGGTGCATGATGGATCACGAATGGCGTCTTCACTCGGAGGTGGCGCAAGGACTCTTTCTACAGTGGGGAGAGCCTTGGTTAGATCTATTCGCCACCGAAGAGAACGCGCAGTGTCAGCAGTTCTGCGCGTTGGAATTTCCAAGGCGGCACTCGCTCGGCGACACTTTGTCGCCAGTGGAGTTGCGGTCTGTTGTACGCCTTTCCACCTATACCACTTCTGCCCAGAGTGTTGAAGATTCGGCTCGACCGGGCCCAAGTCATTCTTGTGGCTCCGGACTGGGCTCGAAGAGTTTGGTATCCCGAGCTACTCAGTATGAGCATCGATCCCCCGATCAGTCTGCCTCTTTGGGAGGATCTTCTGTTGCAGCAGCAGGGGACGGTCCTCCACCCGAACCTGTCCAGTCTCCACCTCCTTGCATGGAGATTGAGCGGCGGCAGTTGATTCCTTTCGACTTGCCTCCCGAAGTTTGTGATGTGATTCTGGCAGCCAGGCGTCCCTCCACTAAGGTGGTATACGCCTGCAGGTGGAACAAGTTTGTGGCATGGTGCACAGCAAAGGCTGTGAATCCCCTTTCTGCCCCTCTTTCTGAGGTTCTACTGTTCCTTCTTTCTCTGGCCCAACAGGGTTCTGCCCTGGGTACCATCAAGGGCTACCTTTGTGCTATCTCGGCCTTTCTCAGGCTTCCTGATCAGCCCTCCCTTTTCAAGTCCCCTGTTAACAGGTTCTTAAAAGGCATTACACACCTCTTCCCTCCTGTTCCGTTTGTAATGCCTCAGTGGGACTTGAACTTGGTTCTTACTTTTTTAATGTGCGCTCCCTTTGAGCCTCTCCATAACTGTCCTCTTCGTCTTCTCACTCTGAAGACAGCCTTTCTGGTGGCTATCACCTCCGCTCGGCGGGTGAGTGAGCTCCAGGCTCTCTCTTGCAAACCCCCCTTTCTGTCTGTCCATCCAGACAAGGTTGTTCTTAGGACGCGTCCGTCCTTCTTGCCAAAGGTGGTTACTGCCTTCCACATTGGGCAGGACATCACTTTGCCCACCTTCTTTCCGCCTCCGCATCCTTCCAGAGAGGAAGAGAGGCTCCACCGTCTGGACCCAAAACGTGCGATTTCTTTCTATCTGAACCGCACACAACAGTTCCGGGTGGATGACCAGCTCTTTGTTGGCTACGTGGGTGCCAAAAAAGGTCGGGCGGTACACAAGCGGACCATATCCCGCTGGGTTGTCTTGTGTATCAAGGCCTGCTATTCTTTGGCTAAGAAGGAGCCCCCTGTTGGGCTACGTGCCCATTCCACCAGGGCGACAGCCGCCACCACGGCTTTGGGACGTGGTGTCCCATTGCAGGACATTTGTCAGGAAGCTACGTGGGCCTCGCTGCACACGTTTGTAGGAAAGTGGCTCTATATATACTGCACCAAAGTAAGGTACAGTGTGTATAGGGTCCACAGTTCCCCAATGGTAAGGCAGAGGCTAAAGTTAGATATAACCTTACTCTCTAAAGTGGTAGCTTGGTCGAGCAGTAACGCAGTATCAGAGGACAGTGTAAAGCATTTGTTGTACACTCAGTCAGCAAATGGTCTCACACACTCAAGAACTGAACTCTAGGCCAATTGTTTGTATAAAAATATAGTTTTATTTTAGAACCACAATATGTATCCAAATATACTTTCTCAGAATGGGTTACCTTCGTTAAACACTTTTCAAATAGGCAATAGACTTTTTGAATATAGTGGTCACAGTTGTTGCAAAAGGCAACACAATGTCAAACACAATGCAACATTGAGCTCAATGGAAAGTTTTAGTTAAATGCAATTAATTACTTTATGGATTACTTTTTCTAACCACAGGACTGGATCTTGGATTCAGTCCCGGGACACTTCCTGTAAACAGTTAAGTAAAAGCGTTTTGGTTACAGTAGTGATTTTCAAGGAATATTATTGTATTTTAAAAGTTGACACTTCGAAACTTTTCTAGATAAAATTACCAATGTTATCCTATGGAAGGAAATTCAGTTTGCAGGTAAAGTATGTTTACGTTACTTTTGTAATCCAGTGCTGGGCTCTCAGGTTCAGCACTGGGATATCTATCTAAAACAGGCAAGTAATTACGTTTGTATCGTTGGCACGATTTTAAAAGAATATTTGTAAGATTCAGAAATCGACACTTAGAAACTTTTTCAACAAAAAGCAGGCAATGATTTCCTATGGAAGGAATTTCGAGTTACTGGTAAGTACGTTAAAAATTACTTTTCAGGGTCAGTACTGGACTAAAAGATGCAGCACTGAGGTCTCTCCTGATAACAGGTGAGTAAATCGGAATTCGTTACTGTTGTGATTTTTAAGCAATATTTTGGTATTTCAAAAGTGGACACAGAAAATCAGTCAATGGATCCCTATGGAAGAAAATTGAGTTAGCGGTAAGTAACGTTGTGATTACTTTTCAGGGTCAGTGCTGGGCACCAAGATCCAGCACTGGGATCTCTCCTAATAGCAGGTGAGTATTTCCGTTTTCGTTACTCGGTTGATTTTAGGTGAATATTTTAAAGTTGAGAAACTCCACACTTAGAAGAATTTTCCGGTGATGTCAGCCAATGTTACCCTATGGAAGAAAAGTGAGTTATCGGCTTTTAGGTAAGTACTTGACTGGCAAAGTTAAGATTTTGGGCATACTCAGGGGTCTCTCAAGGTCAGGTAAGTACAGTTGTTTCACCCCCAGCGGCACAGGGGCGGCTGGGTGCAGAGCGAGTTAGGCCCAATGTTATCCTATGGCAGGCAGGGGGCCCTTGGTTGGTGGCTGCTGGCTAGCCGGCCACACAGCTGTGGGAGCTGGGCTCCGGGTCACTTGCTCAGGGTAAATGGGGAAGTAGTTTAGGACAAAGGTTGCACTGCCAGGGCCCCTGGGGCGGCTGGGTGCAGGGTGCTTTCGAGCTGTCGGGCGCTCAATGGGTTGCAATGGAGAAGCTCAAGAACAAACACAGGCTGCAAGCTCGGGGACGAAGATTCTTCAGGTGCCCCCACCACTTCGAGAGGTAAGTTGGGTAGTTGGAGGATAGGTAGGTACCCCGGAATTGGGCACAGGGGGCCGCAGGGCGCCGGGTGCAGGGGTGCCTTTTGGTGTCGGGAAATCTTACCCTCTGTTGATCGCGGTTGGGGGGGTTCCGGGTTCCGAGGCTGCAAGCGTCAGGAGCGTCGAGGTGGGTCCTTGGTGGCCGGATTCGGGATCACAGTCGCCGGGGGGACGTCCTCAGGGTCTTTGTCCACTCCCACACAGGCCAGGCTTGGCGGGTGCAGTGTGTGCAAGGTTCGCGGTTCCTGGCTGCTGCCAGGGGTCAGTTACTTGCTTTGAGCAGAGCCACTGCTCGTGGGAGTCCCAGATGCTCAGTCACAAGGTAGCCAGTTCCTCCGGGGTTGGTGAGGTTGCTGGCCACAGGAGGTGCTGAGATTCAGCAGGATCGAGGGTCGACAGGCCGGTAGGGCTGGGGCCAAAGCAGTTGGTGTCTTCCTCTCCTTAGCAGCTGCGCGGCAGGTCTTCTTTCTTCTTGATCTTGTTTGCTTTTTCGGAATCTGGAATCTGAGGAAGGAAGGTTCAGGGAGCCCCTAAATACTGAATTTAGGGGTGGTTACAGGTAGGTAAGGGCAGGGACCAATGGGTCCCTTCCCTGGGATGGGTACACCCCCTATTCTGCCACACTCCAGTGGGAGGGGGGCAGGAGCCTGTCCCTGGTTGGCTGGGTCCCCCCATCCTCAAGATGGCGGGGACTCGAGTTTGTGCTTCACCTCGCCTCCCCCACCTTAGGGGTGGAGTTGGCAGAGGTGGGCACAACCCATTTCCTGCCTCTGGTTTTCCCACCGGTTCTCCCGCCAGAAGTGGGGGTAGAACCAGTGGGGACCAGTTTGCTGGGAGCAGCAAATGGTCTGGGGAAGCTCTAAAGGCGGCAGGCCTTTGAAGCTTCCCCTGCCCGTCCTGGGGGAGGAGGCTTTGGCACCTCGCCCCAGGATGCGCATTGTTTCAGGCCCCTGAGAGCAGAGGCTCTCGACCCAGGGGTCCAGAAACATGTCTGGTGGTGGCAGCCTGGGCAGCCACTCAGTCCGGACACTGGAGGTCGGGTTGGTTTCAGGGGGCATCTCTAAGATGCCCTCTGAGTGTGTTTTACATTAAATCCCACACTGGCATCAGTGTGGGTTTAATGTGCTGAGAAGTTTGATACCAAACTTCTCAGTTTTCAGTGGGGCCATTATGGTGCTGTGGAGTTCGTAATGACAGACTCCCAGCACCATATACTCTTAATGGCAGCACTGCACTTACAATGCCCAAGAATGGACTTGGGCACTGTAGGGGCTCAGGGCTCATGCCTCTGTGCCCTCACCACTGGCATAGTGCACCCAGCTAGAGGGGTGGCTGACCTAGGCCAGGGCAGTGGTTTGTAGGCATGGCACACAGGGATGTGTGCCATGTAGACGCTTCACTTTTGTTCTGCACCAAGACACGCAGCCTGCAAAGTGTGTGTGTGTGTGTGTGTGTGTGTGTGTGTGTGTGTGTGTGTGTGTGTGTGTAGGTGTGTGTGTGTAGGTGTGTGTGTGTAGGTGTGTGTGTGTGTGTAGGTGTGTGTGTGTGTGTAGGTGTGTGTGTGTGTGTAGGTGTGTGTGTGTGTGTGTGTGTGTGTGTGTGTAGGTGTGTGTGTGTGTGGTGTGTGTGTGTGTAGGTGTGTGTGTGTGTAGGTGTGTGTGTGTGTAGGTGTGTGTGTGTGGTGGTGTGTGTGTAGGTGTGTGTAGGTGTGTGTAGGTGTGTGTAGGTGTGTGTAGGTGTGTGTGTGTAGGTGTGTGTGTGTAGGTGTGTGTGTGTAGGTGTGTGTGTGTAGGTGTGTGTGTGTGTGTAGGTGTGTGTGTGTGTAGGTGTGTGTAGGTGTGTGTGTGTGTGTGTAGGTGTGTGTGTGTGTGTAGGTGTGTGTGGGTGTGTGTGGGTGTGTAGGTGTGTGTGGGTGTGTAGGTGTGTGTGGGTGTGTAGGTGTGTGTGTGTAGGTGTGTGTGTAGGTGTGTGTGTAGGTGTGTGTGTGTAGGTGTGTGTGTGTAGGTGTGTGTGTGTAGGTGTGTAGGTGTGTGTGTGTAGGTGTGTGTGTGTAGGTGTGTAGGTGTGTGTGTGTGTAGGTGTGTGTGTGTGTAGGTGTGTGTGTGTGTGTGTGTAGGTGTGTGTGTGTGTGTGTGTGTGTAGGTGTGTGTAGGTGTGTGTAGGTGTGTGTAGGTGTGTGTGTAGGTACAGGGTCCCTAAGGGTGGCACAACAAGTGCTGCAGCCCTTAGGGGCCTTCCCTGGTCACAGTGCCCTGGGTACCCATGGTACCATTTCCCAGGGGCTGACCTGTGGCCAGGGATGCCAATTGGGTGTAGGCATCAATGCAGTTTTAGGGAAGGAACACAGGCCCCTGGGTACCTGGTTGGCAGGAGCCCAGGGCACACTCAGTCAAAGCACATCAGCAATTCAGCAAAAAGTGGGGGCATACCATGCAAGAAAGATGGCACTTTCTCACAACGTTTACCAAGCATTACTGCCTTGACAGCCAAGTCCGGAGAGACGGCTTCTTTGGCCGTTCTGTTCTCCGAGACTTCCTCGTCTGATCTTTGTTCGCAGACCCACCACCGGGGTTGGTATTGCTGGGGTATCTATTCTAAGGTAAGGAATCTGTCACTAACGTGTCTCTTTCAGATGCACAAGTTACTAAATTGTGTAACGATATATCTGTAAGACAGTAGTTAGTGACCAATTCCTTACCGCCCCACCCATCCTCCCCGTTCTGCGAACTGATTTCTAGGGTTAAGGTCATCCCTTTCAGGGCCCTAGTTTTCAGACACCAGTGTCAGTTTCTTGCATGGCTCTGCGTTTCTGGCGCGGAAAGTCGTGTACAGAACTGACGTCAGCGCGCAGGGGCGGCGTCTAAGTACTGCCCGCGACGTCATCCCGGCGATCACGCCGACGACGACGGACGCGGAGCCGCACAACGCCGCCTACCGACGCGCAGGGGTACTGCTACGCAAAACTTTCCGGATCCAGCCTGACGCCTGGGGATATTCTAAGGTAAGGAATCTGTCACTAACTACTGTCTATTACAGATATCGTTACACAAGTTAGTAACTTGTGCTTTTATACATTCTACTTAGTTTCACCTTGTGTCCATTCAAACCTATGAAGACTGAGACCTTGCGCTCCTTTGAGTCTTTTGTCAAGACAAGAAATACTCCGAACCTTAACTGTGTAAAGGAAAGAACTGTGTGGTTTGTGGGTTGATGTGTACTACTGTCACTGAATTTGTGCGGTGTGTAGGAGGGACTAGGTGAGTGCTGTAATATTGGCAACTATCTGCTTCACCGTTGGTGGAGGGGGGGTGGACATGGGGGAGAGAGCAGACAGGACAGCGGGATCCTGCATCAACAATATGTGGTCTGAGGGAATTGCTCATTTCTACTGTTTTAGGAGTTCCAGTGCATTCTATTGTTCATGTAGGAGTTCTCATTAACCTGGTCTCGATCACTGCGAGAAGTCTTCCAGTCCCGGCGGGGTTGGGTGTGACCGAGAGACTTGTTGTAGCCCCATGTGATATCTCCAGCTCAGCTAAACCCCCTCTGCATAAGTCGGTGAGCCAGGATTGAATGGGAGGTGCTAGTAGTGATTTCCAGCTCATGGCTACCCTTGGCGTAGCATTCGCTAGTGCCAAATATAAGAATTTATTGAGGGACTTGCGTGCTGCTGTGCGGGATGCTATCCCCAAAAGAAAGTGCGAACAGTCTGTCGGTATAGTGTGTCCCGCGGCTTCAATTAAAATCTCAGCTATCTATGTCCTGTAAGACGACACGCATGGACAAGACTACACCATATGTGTAAAGTCCACTCCAGAGTCATGACAGCGGGTGCAAGAGTCCGGGGGGTCCTTGATACATCAGTGTGAGTCTGTGGGGCCTGAGATGTGTAGTTGAGATAGTTAGATTGGATGTATTTGAGTCTGGCATTCATAGAAATGGATTTTGGTACTCCCCGACATTGCTCCCACTGTTTATCTGTGAATGTTGTCAAGAGTTCACCGTCCCAGTAGGCTTTGAGCGCGGTAAGGGAGATCGCCTGTCTTTACGTATAGAGTAATATAACATTGCGACTTGCCAGTGTAAATCTAAAAGAGCAGCCCGTTATGTGGGGGTTGGGGATAAAGTTTATTAACAAACCTAAAACACAAATGAAACCCCAACTATTAATTTTTTCTTGCAATTAATCAGTATTAGAAATTCTCGAATGCAAGAAGATGTAAACACAAACTTAAGGAGTGCTTTATAAAATTTTGATCAATCAAATGAAGAGACGGCATGTGTGCTTGGTAATAAAACAAAACTTAAGATATAAGTTTATTTTTGGAAAGCTAATGTTTGAAGACTTCTACTGCAAACACTGTATCCTAGCAAAATCCAGGGAGTATCAAAGTCATACTCTTAGTGTGAAATTAGTAATTTGAGGTTGGCAGGTTTTGCTGTTCTGTAGAAGGGCTTGACCATTATGATTTACATGGGTACATTAATTTTAGATGATTGAAATAGTTTCACTTAAAATCCTCTCAGTGAAGTCATTACATGGCTTCAAGCCCGACGCAAATAGCAGTTTACCACAAAAGGCAATGTAATAGCTAATGCAAAGATTTCAATACAAACCTGCACTCTTGCCAGCACTCCCAGCACAATCTTCTAGAACATTCTTATTTTCTTGACTTCATACAAATAGCCACTTAGGATTTTGGAGTTGTACTTAGTGCTCTAAGGAGCAGTCTATACAATGTCCAAGTTAAACAACAACTTAAAGGTGCATTGACTGTGCCAATCAGATTATGGACTTTCCAATTCTCCAGCTGCTAGCATCTGACCGGATGAAGTAAAAGGTTGCATAGCTTGTCAAACAAGACTCCTTTACGGCCACAGTATTCAGGTGCTACTCAAACCCTTTCACTGCTTTAATTACAATGAGAGCTGGAACACTGAATCCATGGAAGAAAGATAGTTAGGACTTCATCTGTGACCAGAACAGTAGTATGCACCATTATTTCTCTCTACGAAAGGGATCCTTAGAGCAGCATGGTAAACTTGCTTCATTGCTTGCCAGAGAATGAATAGCAAGATGCATAAACTGTCCTCGCAGAAGTTACTCTTGCTACAAATTCTGTTCTGAAATTTGGCAGTAAGGGGCTGTGGATTACACCAAATGCATAATTGTGGCTGCTCATTATGCAAGCATTGCTGATGTCATCTGAATACAGAGAAGCATAGTCAAAGTTCATGGACATATATTTTGGTATGCTGACATTCAGTAAACACACATGGGACAAGATGCTTGAAGCTCTCCAAAGGGAAACTGAAACAGCAAAGGTTATTGACTCCATTTCAACTAATGGATCTACAGGAAAATTCAAGCCATGGCCAATACAACCAAATCTGAATTTATTGGTGTTCCAAAAGCTGTGCCCCTCTCTGTAGCTCCCAGTGCAAAGCAAGAGGAAGTCCGTTTAACATCCACCAACCAATGTAAGCCTGACTTTGCTGGCCTCCCTCAAAAAATGTCATATATACGCAAGGGGGAGATGCAGAGAAAATTATGATCCTATTCCTTCTAGGACAAATAGCCCCCGGCAATTCTGTTAAAACCTGAATTTTGACTATACTCCCAAATGTAACGATAAGCTTCCTTTATACACCACCCCCACTCCAAAAAAGTCAAAGCGATCTCATCACTATTGACTAGTTATGTAAATGTTCGCCCAACAATCAGGGCTATTTTCGGTGAATTGAGGGTCAAATTTTGATGGTTTTAGGAGTTGCACACTAGCTCCTTGAAACGGCTCCAGTGGGATACGAGGGAGTAAGTAGGGTGGGTCACCACAAGATTGTGTGTAAGGGACTGCAATAGATGGGCGCTTCGGGATATTGATTGGGCTATTTTGAGAGAGAAGTTTCAGAGATAAATCCACAGGCCAAAGTTATCCACTCGCTGCCCCCTTTCCAATCCATGAGTGAAACAAAAGGATAATACTGTGGAACGATTTGCAAATGTTCAGCATCTCTGATACCTAACGTAAGCTCTGACAAAGCACTCGGATCATTCAGAGCTGGTGATTTATAGAGGGCCTGTCAGCAGGATGTTCATGTCACTGTTCTGTTGGGACATTCATTTTTTCAGTTCATTCTGTTGAGAGATTTTACAAATGTGAATTATAATACGGTGTTAAGGCCACTTAAGAATGATTTCCATGAAACTGTGATGCTATCTTTTTATGCCTATAAATGTGGCTTTTCAGAGATTCTGGACTACTTTCCCCTAATTCGAAGTGACCTATTAGTTTGATTGGAAATGTTGCTGGGTGAACAGCAATGCAACTTATTTGTCTTACAGACTGGGTTCCTAGGAATATGGCTCTGGATATCTGCCATGATCCCCTAGACTTCTTGAGGAGAGAGACACCACCAAGCCTGGTAAGAACATTGACTAAGGAAGTTGTTGTTCCCTTTTGTGAAAAAAACATTTCTCAAGCTTCAGTAAAATGAGAAGCAACACAGGTACAGCATATGTAGCAGTAGCAAAAGCTTCACTCGTACTAAAGGACCACATAGAACAATTGTTTCGGGCCCTGTTGTAGGGAACAAGTAGTTTCATCGGGGGGATGGCACAGAGGCAGATGGTTCAGGCAGATCCCTTGGAAGCATGTGTTAGCTGGCTCAACGAAGCAATGGGTGTGGGCGGCATAATGTGACATTTGAAGGGAGTGACTGAGCCATACTGGACTAAGAGTGTATGAGCCTTAAGTCAATGGGATTCTTCCTGTCCATCACCAGTGGCGTCATTCTACGTCTCCTGATGAAAGGATGGGTATGACAGGGCTTCATGGGGGACTAAAGAGGCAACTTCCTCCCAAATAAAAAAAAAAAACTGCATTTTTCTAGCAAGGCTCTAGAGGAAATAGGTTAGGGCATTACTGCTGACTGGTGTGACTTCTAATGTTGGCTTCTTTCTCTGTTCTCCCCACCATTGTGAGATTTGTTTTTAGACTTAGAAATGATATAAATGTTACCCATATCAATTGAAACTTAGAGTTGTAATTAATGCAACAGTGTCTTGTTTGGCCGTTGTCATCTAGATTAATGCTTCATGTTCATAATCTGTCTAATGTTATCTAGAGTAGTCTGTTTCTGCCTGCTCATACCATGATCTTCCTCCTCTTCCAACATTGCATTGTATATGTACTCCCAATTTTTTGCATGCTGCTTGAGGAGACCTGATTTCTTGAAACAGTCTGTCCTATGTGGCCAAGCTTCTGATCATCCTGTAGCTCTGGGCACCCTTCTCCTCATCCGTCTAATGCTACTGTACGTTTAGTCAATGAAACAGCTAAGTTTACAAATTTCTCACATTTGGGCGCTAGCCTTGGAAACTGAGCTATCCATTCCATCATTGAATCCAATGTAAACCTGTTCTTTCTGAAATCTCAGATAAATATTCCATAAACCTGCTGTGCTTGGACATTTATTTGTATGAATTAAAGTCTTCATGCATGCAATTACAATTTGGACACTTCTGTATATTTCTGGACTGTACTTATTTCTAGGCTTTGATACTGCTGTGTCGGAGATCTGTATTGGATAAGCTAAGTTCTAATAGATACTTCTAACCTCATATGCCCCACTTGTCGAATATTCTTCAGACTAGATCTGGCAGTTGCTTAAAACGTTACTCCTGTGCGGCTACGCGTTGCCTTCATTCTGCCCCAGCATTGACAGCAGAGCCGCATAAAAGAGCCACCCCTACAAGCTGACATTGTTTCCTTTCTCTCTGTGCCTTTGAACACCGATCCGGGTTCTGCTCCCTTTTGTCATTGACTACCTTTTTAAATTGAAGTCAAGTGTGCAAGGGAATAATGTCCCATCTAAACGTACAGGGTTCATATCATGCCATGACTGCCACACAGATGTGGGCAAAGGACCTGCATGAAATATCTCCTTGGTTTTTGGGCTCAGTGCACAACTCCAACTCGGGAGAGGAGTGTGCCCTCATGCACCCAAAGGCGATCTGGGACTGTAAAATGAAGCTGTACATCACCGAACAGAAGTCAGACCTCACGTAAGTCCTGCTCCACGTTTGGGGGAAAGACACGTTCCTGCTCTTGCAGCCAACTCCGCAACTAGTCATATTTGTGGTCGAAGTCATCCTGCAAGAAAGCAAAATCTAAACAGAAGGGGCATCAAGGTGCCACTCAATCTCGTTCCTGATCCCAGAGTAAGGAGCTGATCTCGCAGTCCATGCTACATATTTTTGGCACTCTTCCGGGTCCCTCTGGCATTGCATACCTTTGGGACTCCAGTATCTGCAGGGGCCTTTAGTCTGGTTACTGCTGGCAAATGCGATCTCACTCATCTGAACCCTTTGGACTAGTCTTGGGTTCTGCACTGACTCCGGTTGGTGACTTTCAGTCCGGCTCTAGGACGTGCACTGCTTGCTCTTTCATAGACGCTGCTCCCGCTTCTGCCTGTTGGGGTGATCCACTGCCATTTTTTGGTGTCTGACCAAGAGCTGAATCTGTCTTGACCCCCAACCGAGGACTCCCTCAACTCCATTCCAGCACACCACTTTCCCTTACAGCCTGATTCAGCCAATACCCTCACACTGCTAAGGTGCTGTCCTTGGAGGCTTCATTGGCATTTTGGTTCCAATTCTGACCAGAGCTTACCACCTCTCGAAGAGGATGATGGGGGTGATAACACTCATATCATGATTGGTTTATACATGGATTTAAAGGAGGACAGTGGGCTTGAGACTTCCCCCTGATACAGGGTTAATTCCCCCCCCCCCCCCCAACCTTGGGCTGTCAATGGAAAAGAGTGCTTTCTTTGCTGTGGGAATTAGATGTGGTGCTAACGTCCTGGACCTACAACTACCGTCTCTTGAAGTTAAGACAAACATCCTTGCAGAAGTTCTGCAACCTAAGCTTGCTTCCTCTGAGCACTTACTCCCATGCAACAAACCCCTGACTGACACTATAATGGACAATTTGTGTAAGCCTTGATCTTGCCCACCAGCGAACAGACAGGTGGCCAGGCGCCACAGTCCTGCTCCTGGCGACCCTGATTTTCTTACGCAGCATCCTACTCATGGAAGTTTGGTAGTCGAAGCTTCTACCAGCAAGGTGAATCCTAATTCATTCCACACGACTCCCCTTTGACAGGGAGTCAAAAAGGACTAAGGCATTTTGGAAACTAATAGACCTTTCGGCCAGCCTTGCCTTGCCTAGCCTTGACTGTCAACACAGATTGCCTACGAGGCCATTACACAAATGCCCTCTGGGAAATGGCCAGTGAGTTCTTGCCAGCAGACCAAGAAGATTTTATTGTTCGCTTGGCTCAAACCATTCCAGATGGTCAAGATGCCACCAAATATGTGATTCATACTGGTCTCGATCCTAACGATTGCTTGCGGTGAGCTGTCCGCACTAGTGTGGTGCTCAATTGCCATGCGTGGATGCGATCCACCGGTTTTTCTGGAGATGGGCAGGCATCCTTTTATAGATATGCCTTTGATGGAACCCATCTGTTAGTCGAAAAAGCTGATTCTGCCCTAGAATTCTTAAAGGAAAGCTGGGACAGTGTTATTTGGGCTTTTGACCCCTGTCAGAAATTTTCCACCTCTATAAGGTTTCTCCAGAGTGTTGGAGTATAGGCACTGAGGCCAGGCCCCAATCCTGCTGCAGTCACTTTGGTCCTTTCGTGGCTAGGAAAGGGAATCGAGCAGGCAGCAGGCCACCAGATACTAATCTTCCTGGTCTACTACTTCTGTGGCATCAGCCTCTAAACCGCTTTAGTTTGCCCATAGCACACAACTACCATTTGGGAGGCAGGATCTAACATTTCTCCCAGGGTGTCAATTGCTCACATCCAATAGATACGTCCTCCAGACAATCCATCGGCTCCGCGCCGCACCAAGCCCCGGTCCCGTGAGAGGTCGAGGGGCCGGTCGCGGAGCCCCCGCCGGTCGTCAGAGTCCAAGTCTTCGCGCTCCTCGGGTAAGTCGAAGCACAAGAAGTCTAAGAAGCACCATCGCTCTAAGACTTCGCCTCGCCGGTCTCGCGACTCGGCTGAGACCCTGTCAGCACCGTCCCCGCAGCTCCGGATGTGCCTGTGGCGCCGCCCCCGCATTACCCGTCCTTCCCGGGTTCGGGGGCGACTCCGGCCGAGATACAGGAATTCCTGTCGGCCATGGCCCGCCTCTTCGGGCCTCAAGGTCCCTCCGGTGCGCCTTCGGGCCCCGCGGGCCCTGATGGGGTTGCTCCGGCGTCGCCGACGACTCCGGTCCCGGCGTCGCCTGTCCTGCCAGCCTTGATCCCGGCCTCGATCCCGGCTCCGGTGGTACCGCAACCCCGATCGACGCCGGTTGACCTAACCACGCCGGCGCCGATCTCCCCGGTGCCGTTCCCGACGCCGCCCGGGGCTCTGGGCGGCGTCGTTCCCCGGTTCCGGACATGGAGCTGGACCGACGTCGCTCTACGCCGGCTCCGGCGCCGATGAGACCTTGGGTCCCAGATGTCCCTCCTCCTCCATATTTTGAACCAGAGGAGGACCAGGAGAGCTGGGAGGGGTCTGAAGACCCTCTCACACAGCAGTGTGAGTATGATCAGGACTGGGCAGAGGAGCTTGGGGATGTCAGTGGTCTAGACACTTACCCTGACACTGGCATGCTGTCTCCTCCTGTGGCTGCGGAGGAGGGAGCAAATTTCGCAACGGTGTTGCGTAGAGCAGCTGGAGCCTTGCACCTCCAATTGCCTACTGTGGCTGTCAGGACTAATCTCCTGACCGAAGTGCTTCAGCCGGCAGCTTCCTCTTCGGAGACTGTGCTGCCGTTTAATGATGCACTATCTGACGTTCTTTTGGGCACCTGGTCCAAGCCCACCACAGGGGCTCCTGTGGATAGGAACGTGGCCCGAAGCCATCGCCCTGCTCCGGGCGACCCCTTGTTCCTCTCTCAACATCCCACCCCCGAGAGCTTCGTTGTCCAAGCCTCTGCCTCCCAAACCGCCTTCCCTACCGCCCCTCCGGATAGGGAATCCAAACGCCTGGACCAATTTGGGAAGAAGGCTTTTTCTTCCTCCAGTGCTGGCTTGCGGTCCGTCAACACCGCTTGCCTTTTGGGCCGATATACCCACCCCTGTGGGATTCGGTGGCGACTGTTTTGCCACAGTGTTCTGAGGAGGTCCAGACACTGCTTACCCGCGCCATTGCGGAAGGTAGAGATGCGGCTAAATACACCATACGTTGTGGCCTTGATACCGCCGACTCGCTGGGCAGATCGCTTGCAACGACGGTGGCGCTGCGTCGCCACGCCTGGCTGAGAACAACTGGTTTCTCGGGTGATGTCCAGAATACACTCATGGACATGCCCTTTGATGGAGTCTGTCTTTTTGGTTCCAAAGCAGACCATGCGCTGGAGCGTTTTAAGGACTCACGGGCTACTGCCAAGTCCCTGGGCCTTTCTGTTGTGCGCCCTCCGCTAACCTTCTGCTTTTCGCCCCTTTCGTGGCCACGGAAGGGGCGCCCAGTCACGTCCGCAGACCAGCCACCGGCCCGCGCAGCAAGCGTCTTCGCGTGGCCGGGACGTGGCTACCGCCGTGGCGGTTCGGGCAACCAGCGTGCGGGTCAGGCCACCACCTCCGCCCCGTCCGCGGCCTCCAAGCCCCTCCTTTCAGGTGCACAGCACGCCAGTAGGGGGCAGGGTCCGCCATCACCTTCACCACTGGCGTGCCATCTCCTCGGACAGGTGGGTCTTGGACATTGTCCGAAGGGGCTACTCCCTCCCCTTCGAGACTACCCCCCCCAGCCATGCCACCTCAATTCCACCGCATGTCAGGGGATCACTTGGTGCTTCTGCAGAAGGAAGTCACGGCCCTCTTGGCCAAGAGGGCCATCGAGCATGTTCCGACCCCAGAAGTAGGACGTGGTTGCTACTCCCACTACTTTCTGGTGCCCAAAAGGACAAGGAGGACATGCGTCCTATCTTGGACCTCCGGAACGTCAATCGCTTCCTCCGGAAGGAGAAGTTCAAGATGCTCACCCTAGCTCAGGTCTTGACTGCCCTCGACCCTGGAGACTGGTTGGTAGCGTTGGACTTGCAGGACGCTTATTTTCACATCCCCGTCCTGCCGGCCCACCGGCGTTACCTTCGGTTCACGGTAGGCCTCGAGCATTTTCAGTTCACCGTGCTCCCTTTGGCCTTACAAGTGCCCCTCGGGTGTTCACGAAAGTGATGGCGGTGGTCGCAGCTCATCTGCGCCGGGCAGGGGTTCCAGTCTTCCCCTACCTCGACGACTGGCTGCTGAAGGCGGGCTCGTCCCAGGCAGTCGTCTCCCACCTCCAGACTACGGCCGAACTCCTGCACTCGCTGGGGTTCTCCATCAATGTGCCAAAGTCACATCTGATTCCTTCTCCACAGCTCCTTTTCATCGGAGCAGTTCTGGACACGACGCAGTTTCAGGCCTATCCTCCCGAACGGCGAGTCTGGGATATTCAGGCTATGATTCCGATCTTTCAGCTTTTATCCTGGGTTTCGGTACGGATGACCCTGAGGCTGCTGGGCCTCATGGCCTCCTGCATCCTGCTGGTCGATCATGCCAGATGGCATATGCGGGCTCTGCAGTGGGACCTGAAGTTCCAGTGGGCGCAGCACCAGGGCAATCTGTCCGATCACGTTCAGATCTCGGAGGGGACTGCAAGACAGTTGCAGTGGTGGCTCTCGAACCGGCAATGGGTCATGGGCAGATCACTCTCCCTTCCCCAGCCAGAGCACACAGTTGTGACGGACGCGTCCCTTCTGGGATGGGGCGGTCATATGGGAGAGGCGGAGATCAGAGGCCTCTGGTCTCCGGCGGAGTCCGGGCTCCACATCAACCTTCTGGAGCTTCGGGCAATCCGTCTTGCACTGAAAGCATTCCTTCCCTCTGTCCGGGGAAGAGTAGTGCAGGTGGTCACGGACAACACCACTTCCATGTGGTACTGCAACAAACAGGGCGGGGTGTGGTCGTGGACCCTATGTCAAGAGGCTCTCCGTCTCTGGACATGGCTGGAACATCAGGGCATATCCCTGGCAGGTTCACTGAAACCAGGGCGGACAAACTCAGCCGCAGGTGCATGATGGATCACGAATGACTTCTTCACTCGGAGGTGGTGCAAGGTCTTTCAGCAGTGGGGAGAGCCTTGGTTAGATCTCTTCGCCACCGAAGAAAACGCGCAATGTCAGCAATTCTGCGCGTTGGAATTTCCAAGGCGGCACTCGCTAGGCGACGCTTTCGTTGCGAGTGGAGTTGCGGTCTTCTATACGCCTTTCCACCTATACCACTTCTGCCCAGAGTGCTGAAGATCAAGCGTGACCGGGCCCAAGTCATTCTGGTGGCTCCGGATTGGGCACGAAGAGTCTGGTATCCCGAGCTGCCTCACATGGCCATCGATCCTCTGATTCGACTGCCTCTTCGGGAGGATCTTCTGTTGCAGCAGCAAAGGACGGTCCTCCACCCAAATCTGTCCAGTCTCCACCTTCTTGTGTGGAGATTGAGCGGCGGCAGTTGATGTCTTTTGACCTGCCTCCTGAAGTCTGTGATGTTATCTTGGCAGCCAGGCGTCCCTCCACCAAGATAGTATACGCCTTCAGATGGAACAAATTTGTGGCATGGGGCTCTCTGGGCACTCTCAAGGGCTACCTCTCGGCCATTTCAGCCTTTCTTAGGCTTCCTGATCAGCCTTCTCTTTTCAAGTCCCCTGTTGTAAATCGCTTCCATAAGGGCATTACTCATCTTTTTCCTCCTGTTCCCTTCGTAATGCCCCAGTGGGACTTGAACTTGGTTCTTACGTAGCTTATGTGCGCTCCCTTTGTGCTGCTACATAACTCTCCTCTCAGGCTTCTGACTTTAAAAACTGCCTTTCTGGTGGCCATCACCTCTACGCACAGGGTGAGTGAGCTCCAAGCTCTTTCTTTTAAACCTCCTTTTCTAGCTGTTCATCCGGACAAGGTTGTCCTTCAAACTCGTCCTTCCTTTTCCCAAAGTGGTTAATACTTTTCACATTGGACAGACAATCACTTTGCCCACCTTCTTTCCGCCTCTGCATCCTTCCAAAGAGGAAGAGGCTCCACCGTCTGGATCAAAAACGTGCGCTTTCATTTTATTTGGATCACACAAAGCATTTCCGGGTGGATGACAAGCTCTTCGTTGGCTACGTGGGCGCCAAAAAAGGTTGGGCCGTGCACAAACGGACCATTTCTAGATGGGTAGTTTTGTGCATCAAAGCTTGCTATTCCTTGGCAAAGAAGGAGCCTCCAGTGGGGTTGCGTGCCCATTCCACCAGGGCGACGGCAGCGATCACTGCTTTGGGACGTGGAGTCCCCCTACTGCCTGGACCGCCAAGTCAGGAGAGACGGCTTCTTTGGCCGTTCTGGTCTCCAGGACTTTCTGGTGTGAACTTGGTTCGCAGACCCACCTTCAGGGTTAGAATAGATACCCCAGCAATACCAAGGAAAGGAATCTGGAACTAATTGTCTCTTTCAGATGAACAAGTTACTTACCTTCGGTAACGATATATCTGTAAGAGACATAGATTAGTGTTAGATTCCTTACTGCCCCACCCATCCTACTCCGTTCTGCGAACTGATTTCTAGGGTTAAGGACTCCCTTTCAGGGCCCTAGTTTTTGTGCACCAGTGGTCCGTGTCTTGCATGGCTCTGCGCTTCTGGCGTGGAAAGTTGTGTACAGAACTGACAGCACGCGAGGGCGGCGTCTAAGTAGCAACCGCGACGTCATCCCGGTGACCACGATGCCAATGACTAACGCGGTGCCGACCGACGCCACCTTTTGACGCTCGGGGGTACTGCTGACAAAGCTTTCCGGATCCAGTCTGACGCCTGGGGGTAATTCTAAGGTAAGGAATCTATAACTAATCTGTCTCTTACAGATGTATAGTTACCGAAGGTAAGTAACTTGTTCAACACTTCCTAGGGGCTTACAGGGGGTAGAAGTACCAATTGGGGATATGTTTTTATGGAAGAAGCACTGGTACAGGGGACCTGGATGGCAGGGACCCTGTGCACCACAATTGAAGCCACATAAAAACCAGACTGGGGCGGGGGGGCCTAACCATGTAAAAAGAGGCACTTTCTCAATATTTAAATGGAAATTTTGAATGATTGTACAAATACACTTGAACACACATCAAGGGACAATAAACTCAAACTTAGTTTTACCATGTGCCTTTCTTTACAAAATGTATAAAAGTAATGTTCCCATATTACAGGGTAACTAAGGCCAAGCGTGAAGGGATAGTTCAGGATAACTAAGGTCTGGCTTGAAAGGTAGTGCAAAGAACTGATTCTATAGTAGCACAGGAAATTTAAAGCGATTGTGTATCACTATACCTTGTGTTCTGTTTATGAAGGGATCTGTTCAGTGTAATGAGGTGTTTTTTACTATTGTGGAAAGGAGGGTCATCTTGAACCACTTGAGGCTTCACTTCGGATTCATAGCTCTTCCTCCCACTCAGCAGTGGTAAATGTAATTTCATCAGGCAGATCTACTGCGTGTAGACAGACATTCAATATGCATGAATTCTGGGCATGGTTTTTAGACTACAAGTAGTGCACAAAATTAAGTCTTATCACCTACTCTACAAAAGGTATGTCCACCGACACCTAGGTGTTGAGTAATTTGTACTAACCGAGATGTGCATTGTCAGGAAGATGCCTATAGGGTTCAAGATAAGTTTGCCATTACAGCAATGGCTGTATCCTATAAAAAGGTTCTCTGAAACTTCTGATGCTAGTTTTATTTTTTTCTTTATTTTCAGGCAACATTTCAACCTGCGGATCTTACATCAGAACTTCCACCTGCAGTTGAAGCCAATGATTTGATAGTATTCTCACCTGTTACTATGTGATTTAAACAGTAATTATGTAAATAGTGTACATGAGATATAGTGGATGTTGCTCGTCAAGTATAGAATGTAAAAAGTGTTAATGTATATCCCAAATGTATCGTACAAGCCTATGGTTTGGCTCAAAAGTTGCAGCAAGTTAACAATTGGATATTAGAGTTTTAATCTAACCATGCTGACAAGGTTAGCATTGTGGCCAAGCAACCCGTGCTAGCGGAACCTTCTGCCAATCCTGGCCTTTCAACCAATAGCAGTGCACACATTCGGACGTGAATGCCCAGAGTTTTAAAGCTACAGTAATAGAGTCCGAGCCGGCAGGCGGCTGAAAGCGATGGCTCGAGGGCCCAGGCATGGCGTCTCTTGGCGCGCGGTTGCAGAGTCCCCCTAAACACTAGGCTGGTATTCTCTCTTTTCTTCAAAAGCTGGTTTGTATTATCAGTGTTTTATCTTGACTTCAGTGTTTTACGATTTCGACTCGTAGTAAATTTGTCTGAACTGTTTTTATGATATAATCTTTCCCTCTAAGTTATATATATTTTTTATTGTGATGAAGTCGATGGATACTTTTTATTTTCAAAAAAAGGAGAAAAATGTGCTCTAATGTCTAGAGAGCCAAAACTGCAAGTTGTATTTTGAAGTGAAAACTAATATTGTATTATATTTTGACCGTATTAAACACTGCTTTGATGATTAGAAATGCAACTTTCACTGTTTTGACTTTATCTGTGAATTGTGGTGTTTAATGTAGAATGTTTACTAGTGCAGCAACAAAAAAGTAAAATGTGAATTCTAGGCACACGCAGCTTCACTGTTGAAGCTAGTGCAGGAGACACTATTTGTTTCTGGATTCCTTACTGCCTGGAAGAAACTCAACTCATGAGGTTTGTGCCGAGCGCTGTCTTTGCTCTTTGTGTTATTCTGAGGGGGAAAATAACTGTAGGGCCCTGGGTTCACAGGATTCGATGGAGTTGCATTTGTGTGCAAGGTTCTGCTGGGTGGCAGTCTGACAGCAGGAGGTACTCCTCTGAGGACTTGGCTGTGAAAGCGAATTAAGAGTTGTAAACAACCCAAAGGTTCTACTGTTTGTTTGTTTAATTTGGAAAGTGCCAGTTACCCAAAAGTGTCCTGGCTCTGAAGTGGGAACTATTGCACAATGGGCTGATGTGATGAAATGCTCAGTAATGTTTGAAAGCTTGGGGAGGATTTAAAGTGTATTGAAATAGGAATGTTTTTAAGACTTGCAGAAACTTAGGAGATCGGGTTCTGCCCAAATCTCAGGATATCCATGCATATATGGTGATCATCACTGAAAAAGCATATCCACCAAGTCCAGGCTTGCGGAATTTGGGCACATCCACCAGGTTGGAAAAGGAAGATAGCAGCAGTCAGACAGGCATATATCTTTTTAATCATTGTAGATATGTAGTTAGGACATTGTGGGGGAAAGATGGCCTTGTGGCAAAAGCTGAGGGCCTTGAAGAGACTACTTTTCTGCACAGAAGACCGTGTAGGGTTTTAAGATGGACAGACGTCGTATTTACGGATACCCACTATAGGCCTTGCTGAATTGGCTGAAATCTGCATTAAGTAAACTGTAAGGCCGCCTGCATACAGTGCGTTACAGTAGTCTAGCTTACTGATGATCGGTGACTGTACTAACAAGGGGCTCTCGAAAACCAGGGTGTCCGTATAGTCAGAGGAAGTTGGCGTTCATCCAAATAGTCACCTTCACTAGACAACATTTAAAGCACTCCTGTAGAAAATTGAGGCTCACGTCCATGTGCATAAAGATCTAAGTATCTGAAAGAGACTGTAGTTAGATTCCTTACCTTAGAATTACCCCCAGGCGTCCGACTGGAACCGGAGAAATTTTTTTGTAGCGGTACCCTTGCGCGTCGATCGGTGGCGTCAGTCGACTCCGCGTCCGTCGTCAGCGTCGTGGTCGCCAGGATGACGTCGCTGTGTCTACTTAGACGCCGCCCCTGCACGCTGACGTCAATTCTTCCTTTTCCGCGCCAGCCAGCGCAGATCTGGAGAGAGCGTGCACTTAGTCACTTTTTGACTAACTCTTTTTTTGACTTTTGTCAACCTCTTTTCTGAGTCTATCGACTCCTGGTGCACGAGGGATGTCCAACCGTCGACCCGGCTTCAAACCCCGAGACTCCTGTCACAAGTTGATGTAGGTGCCCGATCCACACCTCGTGTGCCTTTGGTGCCTGGAGCGTGACCACAACCTGAAGTCATGCTCAGACTGCCGTGCCCTGAACCCAAAGTCTTTGCGGGAGCAGTCCCGAAAGCTTCTGGAGGCCCAGCTGTCCGCTCCGCGCCTGTCTAGGTCCTGGTCGAGGGGAAAGCCGCGGGACCTATCGCGGAGCCATCACCACTCGTCATCGAAGTCTTCGCACTCCTTGGGTAAGTCTAAGCACAAGAAGTACCGTCGCTCTTTGCCTTCTCCCCGGCCGATGCGACGTGGGACCCGGAGCGTCGCGTATCTCCAGCTTGTTCTTCGAAGCCCGCTTCTGGGACGGCTCAGCGATTCCCTCCCTTTCCCATATCCGGAGGGTCCCCTGCCCAGCTTCGTCAGTTTTACAAAGCACTGCACAGCATTTTTGGGCAGCCCGAGACTGCAGGCGTGCCTTCGGGCCCCACAGACTCGACTAGGGGGGGCCCTATGCCTTCGATGCCGACGGCTCCGGCGACGCAGGGCCCCCATGGATCCAGGCCTGGATCCGGATCGGTGCCAGTCGACCTCACGGTACCTTCCCTGGTGTTGATTCTAGTGATGAAGCCCGGGCACCGGTTGTGCCCCCAACCGGCGTCGACCCCAGCCTCACCCCGATATGGACATGGCGCCGGACCGACGTTGACACAGGAGGGTACTTTTGTCCCACTGTTTATTCCTGGCGTTCCCTACCGCCCTGAGTGGCAGCCAGAGGGAGGGGGGGGGCCTGGGTGGGGTCTGGTGACCCTCTAGCAGACCAACTTGAGTAACCGGACTGGCGAGAGGAGTTGGGTGATGCCAGTGGTCTGGATACCTCCCCAGACGTTGGTATGCTGTCTCCCCCTACCGTGGCCACGGAGGAGGGAGCCTCCTAAGCTGTGGTGTTGCTTAGGGTGGCTGAGGCCTTGGGCCTTGAGCTTCCTACGGTGGCAGTCAGGACTAACCTCCTGACTGAGGTGCTTCAGCCGGCAGCGGCCTCTTCAGAGCCCCTGCTGCCTTTTAACAAGGCCCTCACTGACATCCTTCTGGGCACTTGGTCCAAGCCCAGCACAGGGGCTCCTGTGGATAGGATGATTGCCCGACACCACCGCCCGGCCCCGGGCGACCCACTTTTCCTCTCCCAACACCCTACCCCGAAGAGCTTGGTGGTCCAAGCCGCAATCTCCAAAGGTGCGTTCCCTACTGCTCCCCCAGATCGGGAATCCAAGGAGCTGGACCATCTTGGGAGGATGTTTTCTTCCGCCAGCTTAGGACTGCGGTCGATAAACACTGCATGTCTCTTGGACCGTTACACACACTCTGTGTGGGACCCGGTTGCACAAGTGCTGCCACAGTGCCTGGAGGAGGTCCGTGCCGTGCTCACCTGCGCTGTCGCAGAGGGTAGAGCCGCAGCAAAGTTCACCATCCGATGTGGGCTGGATACTGCCGACTCGCTGGGTAGGATGATTTCAATGTCAGCCTTTAGACGCTACGGCTGGCTGAGGTCCATTGGCTTCTCTGGGGCTGTCCAATCGACCCTTTTGGACATGCCCTTTGATGGGCGTCGCCTGTTTGGCGACAAGGCGGACAACGCGCTCAAGCATTTCAAGGACTCTAGGGCTACGGCCAGATCTTTGGGCCTTGCTGCCACCTCTCGCCCCATGCAGCCTGCCTTTCGCCCCCTTCGTGGCTACGGAAGGGGTGCCCCATTACGTTCCACCCTAGGCCATGGGCCTGCGCAAGCTGCCCAGCCTCGCCGGGGACGTGGGACCCAGCGTCGTGGTTCTGGGGGCCAGTTCACCAATGCCCCCCTGGAGCAGCCTCCAAACCTTCCTAGTCCGAACTTCCAGGGCCACCGGTTGCCAGTGCAGTGGGCGGCAGGATCCGCCATCACCTCCCCCACTGGCGCAACATCACATCAGACAGGTGGGCTTTGCAAATAGTCCGAAGGGTCTTCTCCTCCCCTTCAAGACTACCCCTCCTTCCATGCCGCCAACACCATCGCATGTCTGAGGATCATCTGGCCCTTTTCCGCCAGGAAGTTACGGCTCTTGGCCAAGGGAGCCATCGAACGAGTGCCTGTGCCGGAAGTAGGTCGTGGTTGCTACTTCCTGGTACCCAAGAAGGACAAAAGGCCTGCGTCCTATCTTAGATCTCCGGGACGTCAACCGCTTCCTCTGGAAGTTAAAGTTCAAAATGCTAACTTTAGCTCAGGTCTGGTCTGCCCTCGAGACTGGATGATAGTGTTGGACTTGCAGGACGTGTTTTTTCACATCCCCGGCCTGCCTGCCCACCGGCGTTACCTACGGTTCACAGGAGGCCACGAGCATTTTCAGTTTACCGTCCTCCCCTTTGGCCTTATCAGCACCCCTCGGGTGTTCACGAAAGTGATGGCGGTGGTCGCAGCTCATCTGCGTAGATCAGGGGGTTCCAGTCTTCCCCCTATCTCGAAGACTGGCTGTTAAAGGCGGGCTCGCCCCAGGCTGTCGTCTCCCACCTCCAGACTACGGCAGACCTCCTGCATTCGCTGGGGTTCACTGTGAACGTGCCGAAGTCACACCTGACTCCCTCCCAGAAGCTCCTTTTCATCAGAGCAGTTCTGGATACAGCACAGTTTTGGGATTACCCTCCCGAGCAGCGAGTCCGGGATATTCAGGCTATGGTACCGATGTTCCAGCATCTATCCCGGATTTCGGTGAGAGTGACCCTGAGGCTGCTGGGCCTCATGGCATCCTGCTGGTATATCATGCCAGATGGCATATGTGGGCTCTGCAGTAGGACCTGAAGTTCCAGTAAGCGCAGCTTCAGGGGAATCTTTCTGATGTCGTCCAGATCTCGGAGGGGACTGCAAGTCAGTTGCAGTGGTGGCTCACGAACCAGGATTGGGTCACCAGCAGATCCCTCTCCCTTCCCAACAAGAGTTCACAGTAGTGATGGATGCGTCACTCCTTGGATGGGGCGGCCACATGGGAGAGGCAGAGATCAGAGGCCTCTGGTCTACGGCGGAGTCTGGGCTCAATATCAACCTTCTGGAGCTCCGGGCGATTCTTCTTGCACTGAAGGCATTCCTTCCTGCTGTCAAGAGAAGAGTAGTGCAGGTGTTCACTGACAACACCACCGCCATGTGGTACTGCAACAAACAGGGTGGGATCTTGGACCCTATTTCAAGAGGCTCTTCGCCTTTGGACATGGCTGCAACATCAGGGCATATCTCTGGTGGTTCAACACCTGGCAGGTTCCCTGAACGCCAGAGCGGGTGAACTCAGCCGCCGGTGCATGATGGATCACGAATGGCGTCTTAACTCTGAGGTGGTGCAAGGTCTCTTTCGGCAGTGGGGAGAGCCTTGGTTAGATCTATTCGCCACCGAAGAGAACGCGCAATGTCAGCAGTTCTGCACGTTGGAGTTTCCAAGGCGGCACTCACTAGGCGATGCTTTTCGTCACGAGTGGAGTTGTCCTCCTGTACGCCTTTCCGCCTGTACCACTTCTACGCAGTGCTGCCAAATTTGTGGCATGGTGCACAGCAAAGGCTGTGGATCCCCTTTCTGCCCCTCTTTCAGAGGTTCTCCTCTTCGTTCTTTCTTTGGTCAAGCAGGACTCTTCTCTGGGCTCTCTAAAAGGCTACCTGTCAGCCATTTCGGCCTTTCTTCACCTTCCTGATCAACCTTCTCTTTTCAAGTCCCCAATCGTTGACAGATTTCTGAAGGGCATTACTCATTTTTCCTCCTTCTCCTTTCGTAATGCCCCAGTGGGACTTAAACCTTGTCCTCACTTATCTTGTGTGCTCCCTTTGAGTCGCTACATAATTGTCCTCTTCCTCCTTACCTTGAAGACTGGTTTCTTGCTTGCCATCACTTCTGCTCGCAGGGTGAGTGAGCTTCAGGCCTGATCTTCCAGGCCTCCCTTTCTTGCTGTCCATCTGGACAAAGTAGTCCTCCGTACTAGGCCCTCTTTTCTGCCCAAAGTGGTTACCTCTTTCCACATATGTCCGACCATCACGTTGCCCACCTGCTTTCCGCCTCCGCACCCTTCCAAAGAGGAGAGACTCCACCGTCTGGACCCAAAACTGGTGCTGTCTTTCTGTCTTGACCTCACGAAAGACTTCCGGGTGGACTATCAACACTTCGAGCGTTATGTGGGCTCCAAGAAAGGTCGGGCAGTGCACAAACGTACCCTCTCTCGATGGGTTGTCCTATGCATTAAGATCTGCTACTCTTTGGCTAAAAAAGATCCTCCGGTAGGACTGCACGCCCACTCTACCAGGGCAATGGCAGCCCACTACTGCTTTGGGACGTGGAGTCCCCTTACTTGACATCTGTCAGGCAGCCACGTGGGCATCCTTGCACACGTTTACCAGACATTACTTCCTGGACATCCAAGTCCGGGGAGACTGCTTTTTCGACAGTTCTGTTCTCCAGGACTTCCTGGTGTGAACTTAGTTCGCAGATCCACCTCCGGGGTTGGCATTGCTGGGGTATCTATTCTAAGGTAAGGAATCTAAAACTACAGTCTCTTTCAGATGAACAAGTTCGTTACCTTCAGTAACGATGTATCTGTAAGAGACATATATAGTTGGATTCCTTACCGCCCCACCCATCCTCCGCGTTCTGCAAACTGGTTTCTCGTGATAGGGACTCCCTTACAGGGCCCTAGTTTTGTGCACCAGTGGTCAGTGTCTTGCATGGCTCTGCGCTTCTTGCGTGGAAAGTCGTGTCAGAACGGACGTCAGCGCGCAGGGGCCGCGTCTAAGTAGACACCGTGACGTCATCCCGGCGACGACTGATGCGGAGTCGACCGACGCCACCCGCAAGGGTACTGCTACAAAAAAAATTCTCCGGATTCAGTCTGTGGCCTGGGGGTAATTCTAAGGTAAGGAATCTATAACTACATATATCTCTTACAGATGCATCGTTACCGAAGTTAAGTAACTTGTTAGTCATCTGCATAGGCATAGAACTGAAAACAAAGTGAGGCAATCGAGTTTGCCAGTAGAGCTATGCACACAATAAAGGGTGTGGGGCTGAGGGCAGCTTCGTGAGACCTCTCATACCATGTCCCTTAACTTGGAGTGAAAAGGCGTCAGCTGAACAACTTGTGTTCTGGAGTTTAAAAAAAAAAAAAAGATTCAAACCAAAGAAGTACTTTTCCTTGGAGCTGTGAGCACGGTCTTGATGCTCAGGGTGAGTTTAAAACCTGACTGGAATGCATTAAGGGCATTATTCTCTTCTATATAGTGAAATAGTTAGGAGTTGACCCAATTATCTGATAGACATCTAACCACAGATGCCTTAACTCTTCCCCAGCAGTACCTCTGCGCGCCGGGAAGTGACGTCAATGCAGCCATATAGGTCCTCCCCGGCATGCTGACGTCAGTTTTTCTTCTTTTCCGTGTCCCAACGTGGATCCGGGAGAAGCGGTTCCTCTGGCCTGTTTATTTTCAGGCCTTCACGACACCTTTCGCGTCGGACACAGTGTGCTGATGCCTACGGGCTTCAAGTCGTGTGCGTCCTGTTCGCGGCAGATGTCGGCGACTGACCCCCACGAGATCTGTATGTGGTGCCCGGGCGAACACCGCGACTCCGCTGAGTGCGACGCCTGCCACCAGCTGAAACCGAAGTCCCTGCGGGAACGTTGGATGAGGTTGATATCCACCCGGATGTCCCGGTCAGAATACTCGTGCCGCCGGTCTCAGTCTTCAGCAGACGACTCCATACGGCGCAGTTCTTCTTCCCGCGCTGAGGTTCCTGTCCGGGACAGGTACTGGAGTCGTTCCCGTGGGCGTCGTTCGCCTACGTCAGGTAAGCACCGGAAGAAGTCACGGAGGTCATCGACCTCGCACAAGCGTGACGTCAGGTCCCACTGCTCCCGGTCTTTGCCGGACACGGGCCCTCAGGAGTCGACCCCAGCCTACCCACTGTTTCCTGGTGTGGGTGCAACTCGGACCCAGATGGAAGCCTATTCAAAGGCTCTGCAGCCCATCTTTGGGTCACCCCCTCTGCCTGGCGTGCCTTCGGGCCCCACAGTGGGGGTAGGGACTCAGGTTGGGGGTTCGCCGGCGGGTTCGCCCTCGGCGCTGACCAAGTACCTTGTCTCTGGTTCCGGGATCATTGCAACGTTGGGACACGGCCCGGAAGGGCATCCCACTACGGCGTCTGGCCCTCCTGATGCGCCTTCGCACAGCCCTGCGGGGCTCCCTGCGTCATCGCGTGAGGCGGTTGCAGCGCGGAGCTCGACTCCGAATCAACGTCTTTCCTCCCTGCAGACTCCTGCCTTGGTGGAGGTCGAGTCGACGCCGGGCGGACGAGGCCTCTCCGGGGGTAGTCGACGTCGATCCAACGCCGTCTCGAGGTCGGTCGACGCTGGTTCCGTCCCCGGCTGTTCCTCTGCTGGTAGAGGACGTGACCCCAGTGGGTTATCCACCCCCAGGGTTATTTCATTGTCCCATGGCGAGGGACCCATGGCGTAGCGGGGGCCCATGAGGCAGCAGGGGCCCATGGGGCACTGGCCGGCTCGGCTTTTTGCAGGGCCTCTGTCGTTGGGTGGACGGATTAGCCTGCAGTCGTCCCCAACGGATGAATTGCTGTCTCCGCCTCGTATTGCCACGGAGGCTGGTGCTGAGTTTGCGAGGGCGGTTCGCAGGGCTGCGGATATCTTGCAGTTGCAGCCGCCCTCTGTCTCCCTGCCTTCAGATCCTTTGTTGGATCTTCTCCACCAGGACACAGTGGATGTAGAGCCCTTGATGCCTTTTGGCGGGTCCTTGTACGATGTCCTTCTGGGGACTTGGGCCACACCCTCCTCTGGGGATCCCGTGGGTTGCGCTATTGTGCATCGCCATCGCCCGGCTCCAGATGACCTGGCCAGTTTGTCCCACCATCCTAGGGCTCACAGACTTGTAGTCCAGGCAGCGCTCTCTTCCTCTCCTCCTCCGTTGCTTCCTCTCAACTCGGGAGTCTAGGTTGTTGGAGTTGTGTGGCCGCAGTGTCTTCGGGTCCACCAGCTCAGGCCTTCGGTCCTTGAACACGTCATAGGTGTTTGCTCGGGCCACTTTTGCCCTTTGGGACTCCGTCGAGCATCTCCTCCCCTCTTTGCCGGAGGGCCCTCGTGCTGACCTGGTCCGACTTATTCGGGATGGCCGCGACATGGTGCAGTTTTCCATCCGGTCGGCCATGGACACCACTGACTCCGTGGTTCGGGCTATGGCCAGGTCAGTTGCTCTGCGTCACCATGCGTGGCTACGCGATGGCAGTTTCCCTGACAATGTTCGGGAGCGACTCAGGGATCTGCCCTTCGATGTGGTCCATCTGTTTGATGAGCATGCCGACTTGGCAGTCCAGCGCCTCCTCTCTGGATTTCGATGACTGCCAGGTTTTTAGTCCGTTTGGAGGACTTGTGTTTTCGTATGCAGTATTGTCCCTGCTTTTATGATTTCCGTGTCTGGGTTCAAGACATTATTGCCCAGACGGTCTGTATGGTTGTTCAGCCGTGTCTTTTTCCTTCCTATGGTGCAGCTGGGTCAGCTGTTTCGGATGATTCTTTTCGACCTCTGCTTATGAGCTTGTCTCTAAGTGTCCCTCGTTTTTTAAAGGGATGCGACTTACCCCACATAGGGTATTTGGCTATTGAGTAGCTGCTCTTCCTTGCCAGGAAGTTTCGGAGGCTCCTGTGGATTTCTCTTTGTTCTTTTCTGTCCCTCTGGGATTTTTCCTGTAGGTTCTGATGTGGGCATTCCCCTTTGTTCTATGCTTCCTGCTGTGGTGGAACATCTCTGTTGAGGCCAACGGGCTGGCGTGGCCCTCTCCTGGAGCTTCTTTGCTGCCTACGGTTGCTCTGTTGCACACTCATGCGTCTGTGGATGCAGTCTGCTCCGGTGTGTTGGGGTTCTGCTGTTCCTGCTCACCCCAAATGGGGGTTCACGTCCTCCTGCCTTGCATTTGGCTCTTCTTTCCGCCTTTTGTTCTGTCCTTAGCACTTTGGTTGTCTTGTGCGCTGGTGCGCGCCCCTGTGGGTGCTTTGTTTCATTCCGCTCCAGCCCCGTTCTTTCTGGGTTCTGGGCGGTCACCACATGTGGGTCCACACTGGGTGTGTGTGGTATCACGGGGGACCCGTAGTGTTCCTTGAGCCAATATCTTGGCTGCGTTGTCTTCTTCCCTGGTGTTGGGGAAGGCTCAGGCACCCCCTGTTTGGTGTTTGCCTATGGGCAGTAGGGTTTTCGCCAGGGCTGATCCCTGTTGCGTTTTACCTCCCTGTGCCGGTTTCCGGCATGATCGTTGGTTTTTCTGTTGCCGCTCATGGCTCAGGTGTTTCTCCTCCTGGCCTCTGCTGCGTTTTTCGACAGACTTGTCCTATATTTTTCAGACATTCTGTGCCTGAGGGTTACTGACGCCCCCCTTCTTCCTTAGTGTGGTGGTCAGTATCCCGTCTGTTTCGCAGTGACTCGGCCTTTCCTATCCCTATCGGGGGTTTGGGGTCGCCCTCTTTGTTCATGGACTTGTGTGTCCTGCTACGTTCACATGTTTCCATGTGCTGTGCACGCACATGAGGGCAAGCATGCGTGTGGGGTTTCCCTGTGGTGGTTTCTGGGGGTTGTTCCAGATTCGCTCTCTCTCTCTCCCTCATGGGAGTTAGCTTGGGTGCTTCCGGCTCGCCGGTGGCCCATAGTCATTGGCCTTGTGCGTGAAGTTGACTGGTTGACTAACTTCTGCTGCGCCAGCCTTCTCTGTCGGCGCGCATGCTTCATTGGCCTCTGCAGTGGTGTGGTTTTCACGGTACACACTGTCTGGTCCGTGTATTCTTGTGGTTCACATCTATGTATTTCCTGGTAGACGTAGTTTGTATGTCTCGGCAGGATGCCTTCTGCCACTGGTTTTTCTTTGCTGGCACCTGATGCTGTGCCGCTCATATTGTGTGTTCTGACTCTGTCATTTTTGTTCCAGTCCCTTCGCTGGGGCTTTCTCTTGCGACTTCGGGGATCCTATACTTAGTTTCCCTCTTTTCGTGGCAGCTGTGGCATTCTGCCATTGTGCACTGACCCTTCTGGTTCTGTTTCGTTTAGTCCCTGTCGGGCTGATAGTGAACTTGTGCCGTCCTCTGACTGGTTGTGGTACCTGGCTTCCCTTGCTCCACTTTTTACTCCGTGGCCTAGTGTCGGCTACGCTGGCATTGCTGAGCTTTATGGGTCTGGTATCGGCCGCGCTGGCATTGCTGTCCCCACCTTGTTTTCGTCACCGTTCTTGACGGTTTACTTCCCTTGGGAACTTGGTGGCTTTCAGTCACAGACCCTCCTCCATTAGGGTATGGCTTTGGTATCTATTCTAAGTTAAGGAATCTGCGGCTAGATGTCTCTATCAGATGAACGAGTTACTTACCTTCGGTAACGATGTATCTGGTAGACACAGTCTAGCCGCAGATTCCTTAAATCCCACCCATCCTCCCCGTTCTGCGAGAGCCTTTCCAAATGGGATGCTATCCACTTGCCTCCTTGCAGGTGGCATTGGTCTACCTGAAGGGCTTTCTAGCTCACCTGCCTCTGGGGCAGGGTGTCATTCTGTTTTGGCACATTGGCTCTCCGCCATTTTGGTTCTTGGGTAGCTAGGTTATGTGCTTTCCATGTTCCTCCACCCCGATTGCTGCGGCATGGAGATTTTCATGTTCTTCTGCCCTCCCTCCTCGTCTGTTTCTCCCCATTATTTAGGGTCTCTGTTGCAGTCGATTGGGTTGCGCTTCTATTAGACTATGCTACAGTTCATAGGTCATTGTGGAGGCTGTGGTGGGCATCCTTTGTTGTTGCTCACATCTGAAAGACACGTTAGTGATAGATTCCTTACCTTAGAATATCCCCAGGCATCAGACTGGATCCGGAAAGTTTTTCGTCAGCAGTACCCCTGCGCATCGGTAGGTGGCGTCGTGCGGCTCCGCGTTCGTCGCTGGCGTCGTAAGTGCCGAGATGACGTCACGGAGACTACTTAGGCGCCACCCATGCGCTCTGACGTCAGTTCTTTCTTTATCCGCGCCAGCAAGCGCAGTCCGGTTAGAGCACGTACCGTAGTCACTTTTTGACTAGTTGTTTTTGGGACTTTTGTCTCTACTTTTCTAAATCTCCGAAGGCTTTGCGGGAGCGGTCCCGAAAGCTGCTGGAGGCCCGACAGTTGTCTCCGCGCAGTTCCAGGGGTTGCTCAAGGGACCGGCCGTGGAGTCGTCGTCATCATCGCTCCTCGGGGTCCAAGTCTTCACCCTCGGATTCGGGTAAGTGACGTCACAAAAAAGTCAAAGCGCATACGCTCTCCGACCTCCACCGGGTGACCCTGCCTTTTTGACGACTCATCTGACACCGGAGAGCCTGGTCATTCAGGCTTCCACTTCCCAAACAGCATTCCCTACCGCTCCGCTGGATAAGGAATCAAAAAAGCTGGAGCAGCTTGGCAAAAGGTTGTTTTCCTCTGCCAGCCTGGGGCTGAGGTCGGTCAATACCGCATGCCTCTTGGGCCGCTATTCTCATGCTGTGTGGGACACGGTGGCGCAAACTCTGCCCCAGTGCCCGGAAGAGGTTCGGGCTGTGCTTTCCCAAGCTGTTGCAGAGGGGGAAGGATGCTGCGAAGTTTGCCATTTGGTGTGGGTTGGACACCGCGGACTCTTTGGGAAGAGCCATCTCCACAACGGTGGCCTTGCGGTGACGTGCCTGGCTGCGGTCCATGGGGTTTTCGGGGGATGTCCACAGTTCCCTCATGGACATGCCTTTTGATGGTACTCGCCTATTTGGCGATAAGGCAGACAGTGCGCTGGAGTGTTTTAAGGACTCTCGGGCTACAGCCAAGTCCTTCGGTCTCTCCACCACCCGCCCGGCCACGTCTACCTTTTGTTCCTTTCGTGGCTGCGGACGGGGCGCCCCTACACGTCCGTTCAGCCAAAGGCCTGCGCAGAACCAGCCTCAGTGCGGGCATGGTGGCCGCCGTGCCGGCACAGGAGGCCAGCGGTCGGGTCAGCCCACCTCCGCTCCTGCAGCATCTGCCTCAAAGCCTTCCTAGTCCGCGCTTTGGGGTGCACCCCACGCCGGTGGGTGGCAGTATTCAACATCCCCTCCCCCCACTGGCGTTCTGTCACTTCGGACAGCTGGGTGCTGCAAATCATCCGAAGGGGCTAATCCCTCCCCTTCGAGTCTGCCCCCCGTCCATGCCACCTCAGTTCCACCGCATGTTGGGGGATCACTTAGCGCTTCTCCAACAGGAAGTCACGGCCCTCTTGGCCAAGGGGGCCATCGAGCGCGTTCCTGGGCCAGAAGTAGGACATGGTTGTTATTCCCACTACTTTCTGGTCCCCAAGAAGGACAAAGGGGGCTTGCGCCCCATCTTGGACCTCCGGAACGTCAATCGTTTCCTCCGGAAGGAGAAGTTCAAGATGTTGACTCTGGCTCAGGTCTTGGCCGCCCTCGACCCTGGAGACTGGATGGTAGCGTTGGGCTTGCAGGACGCATATTTTCACATTCCGTCCTGCCGGCCCACCGGCGTTACCTGCGGTTCATGGTAGGCCAGGAGCAATTTCAGTTTACCGTGCTCCCTTTCGGCCTTACCAGCGCCCCTCGGGTGTTCACAAAAGTGATGGCGGTGGTCTCAGCTCATCTGCGCAGGTCGGGGGTGTCGGTCTTCCCCTACCTCGACGACTGGTTGTTGAAGGCTGGCTCGCCCCAGGCCGTAGTCGCCCACCTTCAGACTACGACCGACCTCCTGCAATTGCTGGGGTTCTCCATCGTGCCGAAGTCGCACCTGAGTACCTCTCAGAAGCTCCCCTTCATCGGAGCGGTTCTGGATTGGACGCGGTTTCGGGTTTATCCTTCCGAGCAGCGAGTCCAGGATATTCAGGCTATGATTCCGATCTTTCAGCCTCTATCCTGGGTTTCGGTCAAGATGACCCTCCGGCGCCTGGGCCTGATGGCCTCCTGCATTCTGCTGGTACAACATGCCAGGTGGCATATGTGGGCTCTGCAGTGGGACCTGAAGTTCCAGTGGGCGCAGCATCAGGGCAACCTGTCCGATCATGTCCAGATCTCGGGGGGGCACTGCACGACAATTGCGGCGGTGGCTCACGAATCGCGATTGGGTCAATGGCAGATCCCTCTCCCTCCCCCAACCGGAGCACACAGTGGTGACGGATGCGTCCCTCCAGGGCTGGGGTGGCCACTTGGGAGAGGTGGAGATCAGAGGCCTCTGGTCTCCGGCGGTGTCCCGGCTCCATATCAATCTTTTGGAGCTTCGGGCGATCCGACTTGCACCGAAGGCATTCCTTCCCTCTCTCCGGGGCAGTGTAGTGCAGGTATTCACGGACAACACCACCGCCATGTGGTATTGCAACAAACAGGGCGGGGTGGGGTCGTGGACCCTATGTCAGGAGGCTCTGCGCCTCTGGACATGGCTGGAACATCAAGGCATTACCTTGGTGGTTCAACACCTGGCAGGTTCTCTGAACACCATGGCGGACGAACTCAGCTGCCGGTGCTTGATGGATCACGAATGGCGTCTTCACTCGGAAGTGGCGCAAGGACTCTTTCTACAGTGGGGAGAGCCTTGGTTAGATCTATTCGCCACCGAAGAGAACGCGCAATGTCATCAGTTCTGCGCGTTGGAATTTCCAAGGCGGCACTCGCTCGGCGACGCTTTTCGTCGCGAGTGGAGCTGCGGTCTGTTGTACGCCTTTCCGCCTATACCACTTCTGCCCAGAGTGCTGAAGAAGATCAGGCGCGACCGGGCACAAGTCATTCTTGTGGCTCCGGATTGGGCACGAAGATACTGGTATCTCGAGCTACTCAACATGGCGATCGATCCCCCGATCCGACTGCCTCTTCGGGAGGATCTTCTGTCGCAGCAGCAGGGGACGGTCCTCCACCCGAACCTGTCCAGCCTCCACCTCCATGCGTGGAGATTGAGTGGCAACAGCTGATTCCATTTGACTTGCCTCCTGAAGTATGTGGTGTCATTCTGGCAGCCAGGCGTCCCTCCACTAAATCGGTATAAGCCTGCAGGTGGAACAAATTTGTGGCATGGTGCACAGCTAAGTCTGTGGATCCCCTTTCTGCCCCTCTTTCTGAGGTCCTTCTATTCCTACTATCCTTGGCCCGGCAGGGCTCTGCTCTGGGCACTCTCAAAGGTTATCTTTCGGCCATCTCCGCCTTTCTCAGGCTTCCAGATCAGCCTTCTCTTTACGTCCCCGGTTGTTAACCGTTTCCTCAAAGGCATTACACACACGTTTCCTCCCGTGCCTTTCATAATGCCTCAATGGGACTTGAATCTTGTCTTGACCTATCTGATGTGCGCTCCCTTCGAGCCCCTTCATAACTGTCCTTTACGTATTCTTACTCTAAAGACGGCTTTCCTGGTAGCTATCACCTCTGCCAGAAGAGTGAGTGAGCTCCAGGCTCTTTCTTCTAAACCTCCTTTCCTTTCTGTTCATCCGGACAAGGTGGTTTTACGGACCCGTCCTTTTTTCTTGCCAAAGGTTGTCGCGCCCTTCCACATCGGGCAGACCATCACTTTGCCCACTTTCTTTCCGCATCCTTCAAAAGAGGAAGAGAGGCTCCATCGTCTGGACCCAAAACGTGTGCTCTCGTTCTATCTAAAGCGCACACAACAGTTCGGGGTGAATGACCAGCTCTTTGTTGGCTACGTGGGTGCCAAAAAAGGTCGGGCCGTGCATAAACGCACCATCTCTCGGTGGGTCGTTTTGTGCATCAAAGCATGTTACTCCTTGGCTAAAAAGGAGCCTCCTGTGGGGCTGCGTGTCTATTCTACCATGGCAACAGCAGCCACTACTGCCTTGGGACGCGGCGTTCCCTTGCAGGATATTTGTCAGGCAGCCACGTGGGCCTCGCTGCACACATTTACCAAGCATTACTGCCTTGACGGTCCAGTCCGGAGAGACGGCTTCTTTGGCCGTTCTGTTCTCCGTGACTTTCTGGTGTAATCTGTTCGCAGACCCACCACCGGGGTTGGTATTGCTGGGGTATCTATTCTAAGGTAAGGAATCTATCACTAACGTGTCTCTTTCAGATGCACAAGTTACTACTTGTGTAACGATATATCTGTAAGACAGTAGTTAGTGACCAATTCCTTACCGCCCCACCCATCCTCCCCGTTCTGCGAACTGATTTCTAGGGTTAAGGTCATCCCTTTCAGGGCCCTAGTTTTCAGACACCAGTGTCAGTTTCTTGCATGGCTCTGCGTTTCTGGCGCGGAAAGTCGTGTACAGATCTGACGCCAGCGCGCATGGGTGGCGCCTAAGTAGTCTCCGTGACGTCATCTCGGCGCTTACGACGCCAGTGACTAACGCGGAGCCGCAAGACGCAACCTACCGACGCGCAGGGGTACTGCTGACAAAACTTTCCGGATCTAGTCTGACGCCTGTGGATATTCGAAGGTAAGGAATCTATTACTAACTAATGTCTCTTACAGATATATCGTTACACAAGTAGTAACTTGTGCTACAGGGGCATCGTATGGCATATATGACATTGCTGGATCTGCAATTCATTGTGCTCCTTATGAATTTCCCTACCAAACAACACCCCTTTAGACACTGTCTTATGCTATAGAAGGCTTTGAGGGAGCGGTTCCTAAAGCTGATCGTGGCCCGGCATCTGGCACAACGGAGGTCGCCTCGCTGATCTCACTCCCGATCCCAGTCTCGGTTGAGAGGACAGTCCTCTTCATCAAAGTTGTGAAAGTCAGGTAAGAGGCACCACAAAAAGCACAAGAAGTCGAAACGTGCTTAGACTTCGTCCCGCCCCGAGACGGAGGTACCTCGGCGTTCGAGGCCCCACTCCGCAGAGCGGGTGCCTGGGTCAGCTCTGCGTTTCCCTCCCTTTTCAGGGCCGGGAGCGAACCCCGCCCAACATGGAGTTTTATGATGTCATGTGTGCCATATTTGGGTGGCTGGACCCTGCCGGTGTGCCTTCAGGCCCCACAGGCTCAGATGACTGAGGAGTTCCTGTGGGTTCTGCTCTTTCGGCTCCGACCCCGGCGCCACAACCTCCTACTGGACTTGTTCCCGGTTCTGGGCCAGTCGCACCTCCACAGCGACCTTCCCCGGCGCCACATTTGCCGCCCCCCACCAGTGGCACCTCCCTAAACCTCATTCCCGACAACACAGAGCCGGTCGGGCATCCACTGATGCCGAGACCAGAGCCATACGGCTCTATGCCGTTGAACCTGCCCTATTCTGAATGGTTAGGAATGGATGAGTAGGATTGGGAGGGGGAGCAAGACCCTTCAGAAAGCCTGCAAACTCAAGACATGGACTGGTATGAGGAACTGGGTGATGCCAGTGTCCTGGACACCTCCCCAGATTCTGGCATGCTATCTTCCCCTAACCTGGCTACGGAGGAGTGGGGGGCGCATCGTTCGCTTTGGTGGTGCGTAGGGCTGCAGAGGTCTTGGACCTGCAGCTCCCTATGGTGGCTGTCAAGACTAACATCTTGACAGAGGTCCTGCAGCCTGGGGTCTCCAGCTCGGAACCCCTTCCGCCTTTCAATGAGGCCTTGATGGACGTTCTTCTGGGCACCTGTTCCAAGCCCAGCACGGGGGCTCCTGTGAATTGAACGATTGCCCGTCACCATCGCCCTACACCAGGTGACCAAGTTTTCCTCACCAGCCACTCCATCCCATCCCCCCCCAGCTTGGTGGTTCAAGCTTCCACTTGCCGTGGCACGTTCCCTTTCGCACCCCTGGACAGGGAATCCAAGAGACTGGAAAGCTTTGGGAAGAAAATGTTCTCTTCTGCCAGTCTATTATTGCCATCAGTGAACACCGCATGCCTTTTGGGCCGTTATTCCCATTCAATATGGGACACGGTTGCAGAGGTGCTGCCCAGATTCTACTCTCTGAAGCTAAGACGGCAGAGATGCCGCTAAGTTCGCCATCTGCCTCGAGCGATTGCCACGACGGTGGTCATACGTCGCCATGCCTGGCTGAGAACATCTGTTTTTCGGGGATGTCCAAGCTAATCTTATGAACATGCCCTTTGATGGCTCCCGTCTCTTTGGATACAAAGCAGATGCCGCACTTGAGCGTTTCAAGGACTCGTGGGCTGCGTCCAAGTCCTTGGGCCTCACCACTACATCCCGGCCTCTGTCTGTTTTTTGCTCCTTTCGTGGCTGCGGGAGGGGCTACCAACCGCGCCAACCCTATTCCGGCCAGAGGGCCCCGCAAGCTCGAGGGACAGCAGGCCAGAAGTAGAGCCAAGCCACGATCCCTTCCTCCACCGCAAAACCCTCCTACTCCGATCCCCCAGGATCATTCGCAACCAGTTGGTGGCAGAATATGCCATCACTTCCACCAAAGACATCACCTCGGACAGATGGGTGTTGCAAAAAGTCCAAATGGGTTACTCCCTCCCCTTCGAGACTGCCCCTCCATCCATGCCTCCAGTGTACGATCGCCTGACGGAGGATCACCTTGCCTTACTCCTTGAGGAAGTCAAAACTCTCTTGGCCAAAGAAGCTATAGAGAGGGTTCCCGGGCCAGAAATAGGCTGTGGTTTTTATTCCTGCTATTTTCTGGTCCCAAAGAAGGACGGAGGCCTTTGTCCTATCCTCGACCTCAGAGCCCTCAATTACTTTCTCAAAAAGGAGAAATTCAAGATGCTCACCCTTGCTCAGGTCCTGTTTGTCCTGGACCCAGGAGACTGGATGGTAGCGCTGGACTTGCTGAATGCCTATTTTCATAGCCCTGCCTATCGTCGATTCTTGCGGTGGGCCACGAGCACTTTCAGTATGCCATGCTCCCCTTCTGCCTCACCAGTGCCCCTCAGGTGTTCACAAAGGTCATGGCAGTGGTTGCAGCCCATTTGTGGAGTTCAGGTGTTCCAGTCTTAGGCCTAACTCGACGACTGGTTGTTGACGGCGGGCTCGTCCTAAGCAGTTGTCTCCCACCTCCAGACTATGGCGAGCCTCCTGCATTTGCTGGGGTTCAGTATCAACATGCCTAAGTCACACCTGACTCCGTCTCAGATGCTCCTTTTTATTGGGGAAGTTCTGGTCACGGTGCAATTTCGTCCTGTCCTTCCAAATGGCGAGTCCAGGATAGTCAGGCTATGACACGATGTATCTGAAAGAGACACGTTAGTGACAGATTCCTTACCTTAGAATATCCCCAGGCGCGTCAGGCTGGATCCGGAAAGTTTTTTGCGTAGCAGTACCCTTACGCGTCGGTAGGCGGCGTCGTGCGGCTCCGTCGTCGGCGTCGTGATGCGCCGGGATGACGTCGCGGGCAGTACTTAGACGCCGCCCCTGCGCGCTGAGCGTCAGTTCTTCTTTTCCGCGCCAGCAAGCGCAGATCCGGGAAGAGCAGTGCCCTGGTCATTTTTTGACCATACTTTTTGGTGAATTTTTTTCACTGTTTTTCTATCAAGGTGTCGTAGGGATGCCCGGTTTCAAACGTTGCGGCGCCTGTGCTCGGATGATGTCCGTCACCGACCCGCATTGGGAGTGTCTCTTCTGCCTCGGCCGAGGCCACGACACGGAGTCTTGTACCGACTGCCAGGCCCTCAACCCGAAAGCTTTGCGAGAGCGGTCTCGAAAGCTCCTCGAGGCCCCGCATTCGGCTCCGCGAGAAGCCCCGGTCGCGTGAGAGGTCCAGGGGTCGATCGCGGAGTCCACACCGGTCGTCGGCATCAAAGTCTTCTTCGTCCGGTAAGTCAAAACACAAGAAGTCCAAAAAGCATCATCGCTCTAGGACTTCGCCTCGCCGGTCTTGCGACTCGGCTGAGGCCCCTCCCGGCACCGTCCCCGCGGCCCCGGACATGCCTGTGGAGTCTCCCCCGCCATACCCGCCCTTCCCGGGTTCGGGGGCGGATCCGGCCAAAGTGCAGGAATTCCTGTCGGCCATGGCCCGCCTCTTCGGGCCTCCAGGCCCCTCCGGTGCGCCTTCGGGCCCTGATGGGGTTGCTCCGTCGGCCGTGCCTCCAGCCTCGATCCCGGCTCCGGCCCCGATCCCGGCTCCACAACCCCCATCGACGCCGGTCGACCTAACGACTCCTCCGCCGGCGCCGATGTCTCCGGTGCCGTTCTCGACGCCGCCTGGGGCTCCGAGCGGCGTCGTTCCCCAGTTCCTTCCGGCTCCGGACATGGACCCGGACCGACGTCGCTTGACGCCGGTTCCGGTGCCGATGAGACCTTGGGTCCCAAATGTCCCTCCTCATTTTGAATCTGAGGACGACCAGGAGGACTGGGAGGGGTCTGATGACCCTCTGACACAACAGTGTCAGTACGATGAGGACTGGACAGAGGGTCTAGGGGATGCTAGTGGTCTAGATACTTCCCCTGACACTGGCATGCTGTCTCCTCCCGTGGCTACGGAGGAGGGAGCCAATTTTGCAACGGTGTTGCGTAGGGCAGCTGGAGCCTTACATCTCCAACTCCCTGCTGTGGCGGTCAAGGTTAATCTCTTGACAGAGGTGCTTCAGCCGGCAGCCTCCTCTTCGGAGACTGTGCTGCAGTTTAACGACGCCCTCACTGACGTTCTTTTGGGCGCCTGGTCCAAGCCCAACACAGGGGCTCCTGTGGATAGGAACGTGTCCCGACGCCATCGCCCAGCTCCGGGCGACCCCCTGTTTCTCTCTGTCCACCCCACCCCTGAGAGCTTGGTTGTCCAAGCCTCCGCTTCCCAAACTGCCTTCCCTACCGCCCCTCCGGATAGGGAATCCAAACGCCTGGATCAATTTGGGAAGAAGGGTTTTTCTTCCTCCAGTGCTGGCTTGCGGTCCGTCAACACCGCTTGCCTTTTGGGCCGATATACCCACTCCTTGTGGGGATTCGGTGGCGGATGTTTTGCCCCAGTGTTCTGAGGAGGTCCAGACACTGCTTTCCCGCGCCATTGCGGAAGGAAGGGATGCGGCCAAATACACCATACGATGTGGCCTTGATACCGCCGACTCGCTGGGCAGGTCTATTGCAACGACGGTGGCGCTACGACGCCACGCCTGGCTGAGAACCACTGGTTTTCAGGGGATGTCCAGAATACTCTCATGGACATGCCCTTTGATGGAGTCGGTCTTTTTGGGTCCAAAGCAGACCATGCGTTGGAGTGCTTTAAGGACTCACGGGCTACTGCAAAGTCCTGGGCCTTTCTGCTACACGCCCTCCGCTGACTTCTGCTTTTCGCCCCTATCGTGGCCACGGTAGGGGCGCCCCTCACGTCAGCAGCCCAGCCACCGGCCCGCGCAGCAGGCGTCTTTGCGTGGCCGAGGACGTGGATTCCGCCATGGCGGGCAACCAGCGTGCGGGTCAGGCCACCACCTCCAACCCGTCCGCGGCCTCCAAACCCTCCTAGTCCCTCCTTTCAGGTGCACAGCACGCAAGTAGGGGGCAGGGTCCGCCATCACCTTCCCCACTGGCGTACCATCACCTCGGACAGGTGGGTCTTGGACATTGTCCGAAGGGGCTACTCCCTCCCTTTCGAGTCCACCCCCCCAGCCATGCCACCTCAATTCCACCGCATGTCAGGGGATCACTTGGTACTTCTGCAGAAGGAAGTCACGGCCCTCTTGGCCAAGAGGGCCATCGAGCATGTTCCGACCCCAGAAGTAGGGCGTGGTTGCTACTCCCACTACTTCCTGGTGCCCAAAAATGACGAGGACATGCGTCCTATCTTGGACCTCCGGAACGTCAATCGCTTCCTCTGGAAGGAGAAGTTCAAGATGCTCACCCTAGCTCAGGTCTTGACTGCCCTCGACCCTGGAGACTGGTTGGTAGCGTTGGACTTGCAGGACGCATATTTCCACATCCCCGTCCTGCCGGCCCACCGGCGTTACCTTCGGTTCACGGTAGGCCCCGAGCATTTTCAGTTCACCGTGCTCCCCTTTGGCCTTACCAGTGCCCCTCGGGTGTTCACGAAAGTGTTGGCGGTGGTCGCAGCTCATCTGCGCCGGGCAGGGGTTTCAGTCTTCCCCTACCTCGACGACTGGCTGCTGAAGGCGGGCTCGTCCCAGGCAGTCGTCTCCCACCTCCAGACTACGGCCGAACTCCTGCACTCGCTGGGGTTCTCCATCAATGTGCCGAAGTCGCATCTGATTCCTTCTCCACAGCTCCTTTTCATCGGAGCAGTTCTGGACACGACGCAGTTTCGGGCCTATCCTCCCGAACGGCGAGTCCGGGATATTCAGGCTATGATTCCGATCTTTCAGCCTTTATCCTGGGTTTCGGTACGGATGACCCTGAGGCTGCTGGGCCTCATGGCCTCCTGCATCCTGCTGGTCAATCATGCCAGATGGCATATGCGGGCTCTGCAGTGGGACCTGAAGTTCCAGTGGGCGCAGCACCAGGGCAACCTGTCCGATCACATCCAGATCTCGGAGGGGACTGCAAAACAGTTGCAGTGGTGGCTCTCGAACCGGCAATGGGTCATGGGCAGATCCCTCTCCCTTCCCCAGCCAGAGCACACAGTTGTGACGGACGCGTCCCTTCTGGGATGGGGCGGTCACATGGGAGAGGCGGAGATCAGAGGCCTCTGGTCTCTGGCGGAGTCCCGGCTCCATATCAACATTCTGGAGCTCCGGGCGATCCGACTTGCACTCAAGGCATTCCTTCCCTCTGTCAAAGGGACGGTAGTGCAGGTGTTCACCGACAACACCACCGCCATGTGGTACTGCAACAAACAGGGCGGGGTGGGGTCGTGGACCCTTTGTCAGGAGGCTCTGCGCCTCTGGACATGGCTGGAACATCAGGGCATGTTCCTGATGGTTCAACACCTGGCAGGTTCGCTGAACGCCAGGGCGGACGAACTCAGCCGCAGGTGCATGATGGATCACGAATGGCGTCTTCACTCGGAAGTGGCGCAAGGACTCTTTCTACAGTGGGGAGAGCCTTGGTTAGATCTATTTGCCACCGAAGAGAACGCGCAATGTCATCAGTTCTGCGTGTTGGAATTTCCAAGGCGGCACTCGCTCGGCGACGCTTTTCGCCACGAGTGGAGTTGCGGTCTGTTGTACGCCTTTCCGCCTATACCACTTCTACCCAGAGTGTTGAAGAAGATTCGGCACGACCGGGCCCAAGTCATTCTTGTGGCTCCGGACTGGGCTCGAAGAGTTTGGTATCCCGAGCTACTCAATATGAGCGTAGATCCCCGATCCGTCTGCCTCTTCGGGAGGATCTTCTGTCGCAGCAGCAGGGGACGGTCCTCCACCCGAACCTGTCCAGCCTCCACCTGCTTGCGTGGAGATTGAGCGGCGGCAGTTGATTCCTTTCGACTTGCCTCCCGAAGTTTGTGATGTGATTCTGGCAGCCAGGCGTCCCTCCACTAAGGTGGTATACGCCTGCAGGTGGAACAAATTTGTGGCGTGGTGCACAGCAAAGGCTGTGAATCCCTTTCTGCCCCTCTTTCTGAGGTCCTTCTGTTCCTTCTCTCTCTGGCCCAACAGGGTTCTGCCCTGGGTACCATTAAGGGTTATCTTTGTGCTATCTCGGCCTTCCTCAGGCTCCCTGATCAGCCCTCCCTTTTCAAGTCCCCTGTTGTTAACAGGTTCTTAAAAGGCATTACACACCTCTTCCCTCCTGTTCCGTTTGTGATGCCTCAGTGGGGACTTGAACTTGGTTCTTACCTTTTTAATGTGTGCTCCCTTTGAGCCTCTACATAACTGTCCTCTTCGTCTTCTGACTCTGAAGACAGCCTTTCTGGTGGCCATCACCTCCGCTCGGCGGGTGAGTGAGCTCCAGGCTCTATCTTGCAAACCTCCCTTTCTGTCTGTTCATCCAGACAAGGTTGTTCTTCGGACGCGTCCGTCCTTCTTGCCAAAGGTGGTTACTGCTTTCCACATTGGGCAGACCATCACTTTGCCCACCTTCTTTCCGCCTCCGCATCCTTCCAGAGAGGAAGAGAGGCTCCACCGTCTGGACCCAAAACGTGCGCTCTCCTTCTATATTGACCGCACTAAACACTTCCGGTGGATGACCAGCTCTTTGTTGGCTACGTGGGCGCCAAAAAAGGTCGGGCGGTGCACAAGAGGACCATCTCCCGCTGGGTTACCTTGTGCATCAAGACCTGCTATTCTTTGGCTAAGAAGGAGCCTCCTGTTGGGCTGCGTGTCCATTCCACCAGGGCAACGGCTGCTACCACGGCCTTGGGCCGCGGTGTTCCGCTGCCGGTTATCTGTCAGGCAGCTACGTGGGCCTCGCTGCACACGTTTACAAAGCATTACTGCCTTGACAGTCAGGTCCGGAGGGACGGCTTCTTTGGCCGTTCTGTCCTCCAGGACTTCCTTGTCTGATCTTTGTTCGCAGACCCACCACCGGGGTTGGTATTGCTGGGGTATCTATTCTAAGGTAAGGAATCTGTCACTAACGTGTCTCTTTCAGATGCACAAGTTACTAACTTGTGTAACGATATATCTGTAAGAGACAGTAGTTAGTGACAGATTCCTTACTGCCCCACCCATCCTCCCGTTCTGCGAACTGATTTCTAGGGTTAAGGACATCCCTTTCAGGGCCCTAGTATTTTTCAGACACCTGTGTCAGCTTCTTGCATGGCTCTGCGTTCCTGGCGCGGAAAGTCGTGTACAGAACTGGCGTCAGCGCGCAGGGGCGGCGTCTAAGTACTGCCCGCGACGTCATCCCGGCGATCACGACGCCGACGACTGACGCGGAGCCGCACGACGCCGCCTACCGACACGCAAGGGTACTGCTACGCAAAAAACTTTCCGGATCCAGCCTGACGCCTGGGGATATTCTAAGGTAAGGAATCTGTCACTAACTACTGTCTCTTACAGATATATCGTTACACAAGTTA